>CM050921.1:6662417-7024917 GCA_027742785.1 Vigna reflexopilosa
TCCTCTAACTGAGTTTCCATTAACACCCGTAAGGATGGGATTTCCACCTCAAATGGAAGTACTGCTTCCATCCCATACACTAACGAGAATGGTGTTGCCCCAGTCGATGTTCGTACCGATGTGCGGTATCCATGTAAAGCGAAAGGAAGCATTTCGTGCCAATCTTTGTAGGTGACCACCATCTTCTGCACAATCTTCTTGATATTCTTGTTAGTAGCTTCTACTGCCCCATTCATCTTTGGACGATAAGGAGAGGAATTATGGTGGTGAATTTTGAATTCTTCACACAACTCTGCCATCATCTGGTTGTTCAGGTTGGTGGCATTATCAGTGATGATCTTGTTAGGGAGCCCATATCTGCAAATCAATTCCTTTTTTATGAACCTCGTCACCACCTTTCTAGTCACGTTGGCATACGAGGCAGCCTCAACCCATTTGGTGAAGTAATCGATTGCAACAAGTATGAAGCGATGTCCATTTGACGCTTTTGGTTCTATAGCTCCGATGACATCTATGCCCCACATTGAAAATGGCCATGGTGCGGACAACACGTTCAGGGCCGTAGGTGGCGCATTGATATTATCTGCATACATCTGACATTTCTCACACTTTTAACATGTGTGCAGCAATCGTTTTCCATTGTCAACCAAAAGTATCCAGCCCTCAATATCTTCCTAGCCATTGAGTGCCCATTCATGTGTGTGCCGAATGTGCCTTCGTGCACTTCTTTCAATATCAGCTCAGCTTCCTTTGCATCCACGCATCTTAGGAGAACCATGTCATGATTTCTCTTGTATAGAATATCCCCACTTAAGACGAAGCTGCTAGCCAGCCTCCTTAGCGATCTTTTATCGTTTTCAGATGCCTTCTCAGGATATTCTCGGGTCTTAAGATATTTCTTGATATCAAAATACCAAGGTTTACCATCTACCTCCTCCTCGATGAAATGGCAATATGCTGGCTCTGCATGGCTCTTAATTTCAATCATGGGTAATTTCGCGTCTTGGTCAACTTCAAACATCGACGACAAGGTAGCCAACGCATCTGCTAATTGATTATCCTCCCGCGGTATGTGATTAAACGTGATGGAGTCGAAATACTCCATTAACCCCCTGATGTAAGCTTGGTAGGGAATTAATTTTGTATCCCTAGTCTCCCATTCTCCTTTCAACTGGTGGATGACCAAAGCTGAATCTCCATATACATCCAAAATTTTCACCTTAGATTCAATTGCCGCTCGAATACCCATAGCACATGCTTCATATTCAGCGATGTTATTCGTGCAATTAAAACACAGTCTTGCTGTCACTGGTAAATACTGATTTTCCGGAGAGATAAGCACTGCCCCTATGCCGTGTCCCATCGCATTCGAGGCTCCATCAAACAATACTGTCCATGCTTTCTCATTTCGGTCTCCTTGGTTCTCTTCAAATAGAGCCATGATATCTTCATCGGGAAATTCAGGTTGCATTGGCTGATAATCACTAATGGGTTGATGGGCCAGGTATTCTGCTAGAGCACTACCCTTAACGGATTTCTGAGCAACATACACAATGTCATGTTCGGACAATAGCATCTGCCACCGAGCTATCCTTCCAGTGAGAGCAGGCTTTTCGAAAATATACTTGATCGGATCCATCTTGGATATCAACCAGGTGGAATGACTCAACATGTATTGTCTTAAGCGATGAGCAGCCCACGCTAATGCGCAACAAGTTCGCTCTAATGAGGAATATCGTTGTTCACAGTCTGTGAATTTCTTGCTCAGGTAATATATAGCGTACTCTCTTTTCCCAGCTTCATCATGCTGGCCCAATACACAACCCATTGACTTATCCAATACAGTCAAATACAAAATGAGTGGCCTTCCTGGCTCAGGTGGACGCAACACAGGAGGGTCTTGCAGGTATTGTTTGACTTTTTCAAAAGCGGCCTGACAATCCTCATTCCAAACCACAGCCTGATTCTTTCGTAATAACTTGAACAATGGCTCGCAAGTAGCGGTTAATTGGGAGATGAATCTAGCAATGTAGTTCAATCTACCCAAAAAACCTCGAACCTCCTTTTCCGTTCTAGGCGCAGGCATTTCCATTATCGCTCGCACTTTGTCAGGATCAACTTCTATCCCCTTTTGGCTGACAATAAAGCCCAGCAATTTCCCGGATTTCACTCCAAACGTGCATTTGGCGGGGTTTAACCTGAGTTTGTACTTTCTCAATCTTTCAAATAACTTTCTCAAATTGAGAATGTGTTCTTCTTCCGATTCGGACTTCGCAATCATGTCATCCACGTAAACCTCAATCTCCTTGTGCATCATATCATGAAAAAGTGCCACCATTGCTCTTTGATATGTTGCCCCAGCGTTCTTGAGCCCAAAAGACATCACTTTATAACAGAAAGTCCCCCACAAAGTGATGAAGGTTGTCTTTTCCATATCCTCAGGCGCCATCTTGATCTGATTATATCCCGAGAAACCATCCATAAATGAAAATAGTGAAAACTTGGCCGTATTATCCACTAAAGTGTCGATGTGTGGTAACGGGAAATTATCTTTTGGGCTTGCACGATTCAAATCACGATAATCGACACACATTCGAACTTTGCCATCCTTCTTAGGCACCGGCACAACGTTTGCTACCCATTGTGGGTATCTTGCCACAGCCAGAAACCCTGCATTGAATTGCTTCTGTACTTCCTCTTTGATTTTCAAGGACATTTCTGGTTTCAATCTTCTTAGCTTTTGCTTCATCGGTGGGCATTCCGGCTTGAGTGGGAGCTTATGCTGCACAATATCTGTGTCTAGACCTGGCATGTCGTTGTAAGACCAAGCAAACACATCTCTAAACTCCTTCAGTAAGGCACGCAACTTTTCTTTCACTTCTGCTTTCATGCTTGTACCGATCTTTACTTCCTTTACATCATCCTCCTCTCCCAAATTGAGTACTTCAACATCTTCCTGGTGAGGTTTTATCTCTTTAGACTCTTGTTCCACCAATCTCAACAATTCAGGAGAGGGTTCCAGGTCATCATCATAATCATCTTCCGTATTATTGATAGGGTGCTCAAAATTAGGAATATCGACATGGTTATTTTCAAAACATTCATTGTCATATCTGCATTATTTAAGTTTATGAAAAAGGAAATAAATAAATAGGAAAACGATGAAGAATTCAAAATGATGATAAAAACACAAACAAACACGATTTGATTATCACGCTGGGCATAAAACTAAAAAATGTCAACCTATAAGTCACGAATCCTAAAGCCTTGGGTAAAGCTATAGGATTAGTTAAAATTATTACATCTTGTTGAAATTAAGCATCACGGGTAAATCGCGCGTCTCCCAATTGTCGAGTTGTGCATCTGGGGAGCAGGCCTGCACGAAACTTGAGCTTTCCACTCCATCTTCATTCTCCACGGCTGCTATCTGGCCAGTGTTAACCCATCCAACACTGCGAAAGCTCTCCTTGAGGTTACAGATACGAATCTTTCCCACCTTGGGCTCTCGCCTTTCCGCCCGAGCCAGACTGCGCTCTCTCCTCCCTTCCATCAGCCTTTTCCTGTCCTCTTTGGTGGGCTTGTATCCCAGGCCATATCTATGCTTGTTTTCGACGACCTCCAGAGGGAATGTTCGCCCTTGTCCATACTTGCCCAAACCTTTCCCATGTGTATAACCTTCTTTCAGCATGACCTTGGCCATCATGATAGAGGCACGCGACAGATGCGGGTTTACTGGGAATGGCTCCACGTAGGTATTTCCCACAATCTCCAGAGATTGGAATGCTGTTTCGAGAGCTTCCTCGGCTGCCTCAATATAGCGTGTGGATGATGGCCCGCTCACTAGGAGATCCTCCTCTCCTGCCACTATCACCAGTTTATCTCCCATGACATACTTCAGCTTCTGGTGCAGTGTGGAAGGCACAGCCCCCGCAGAATGGATCCATGGGCGACCCAACAAACAACTGTAGGCCGGGAGGATGTCCATGACCTGGAATGTCACTTGAAAGACACACGGACCAACTTGGACCGGCAGTTCCACCTCTCCCATTACTTCCCTTTTACTACCATCAAAAGCTCTCACAATCATAGAGCTCGGCTTCATACGTATTCCATCACTGGGTAGCTTCTCCAATGTTGTTTTTGGCATGACGTTCAGGGAGGAGCCATTGTCCACCAAGACACGCGCTATTACATGATCCAGGCATTTCACCGAGACATGCAGAGCTTTGTTATGTCCTCTTCCTTCAATAGGTATCTCCTCATCGGTAAAGGTGAGGTAATTATTAGCAACGATGTTGCCAACAATGCCCTCGAACTTGTTCAGAGAAATACCTTGCTCCACATGAGCCTCACTGAGTATCTTCATTAACAGCTTACGGTGAGAAGCAGAATGCATAAGTAATTCCAGCAAGGAGATCCGGGCGGGCATACGATTCAGTTGTTCCACCACTTTATATTCACTCTGTTGTATGAATTTTAGGAATTCACCAACCTCTTCTTCGGATATCTCCTTCTTTTCCTCCTTGTCAGGGGTCTCTTCGGCCTGCACACTCTTCCCTTTCAAGAACTCCTTTGCTTTTGCAGCCATTGTTGTTTCCTTATCATTGGTTCTTTCTCTCACCAACTCTAGTGGTGTAAAGAGCCGTCCACTTCTGGTCATTCCACCAATGCCTGATATGTTTTCAACGGCCGGATCTGCATCATTTCTCTCATCTAACACAATTGCCCCATATCTCCACGGGACGGCCTTCTCGTTCTTGTAAGGAAAGGGAGATGGCACTCGGATGACAACAGACGGATTTTCTTCAGTTACTGGTACAGGGGTGGTCCTAGTGAAATGGATCACCAACGGTTCTGGCAGAGTTACATCAGATTCTCCACCAGTTTGTGCAAACACTTCTTCCTCTCTGACCTTGTGGCATACTTGTATCAGATTTCTATCAAGTAAATCTTGCAGAAAATTCTCGAATTCCACACATTCCTCAATAGAGTGCCCAACATCCGGATGGAGTGCGCATGTTATACCCAAATCATAATCGCCCTTCACTAGGCCCACCTTCAACAAAGCTTCTAAGATAAACTTCCTAGAACTTCGGATTTCGCCTACGTCTCTTATCAGGTCAGGCTTTTCAACCTCGACGGCATTCGTCGAGGAACTCCCATGCTCGGACAATGGATTAGCCTCGACGCTAGGCTTATCTTCTTGAAACTTTAACCAACCCGAGTCTATCAGAGCTTGTACTTTATATTTGAAAGCTACACATCGCTCAGTTGAGTGACCCACGCCTCCCCCATGATAATTACACCTGGCCTCTGCATCATAACCCCTGGGGTACGGAGGTTGTACAGGCTTCATCGGGCAAATGGCAACCAGACCCTTTTTCACCAGGTTAGGTAACAACTCTGTGTAAGTCATAGGGATAGGGGTGAACTTAATAAATTGATTCCTTCTGGGGTTGGTGTTTTGACCCGCATTCAGATTCGGGCTTGCGTTTGCCCCAGCTCTCCAAGCTTCAGTTGGGATACGCTGCGATGGATAATACATTTGTTGTTGTTGAGGCCTAGTTTGTTGAGCAAACGAGGCGTTAGCAGCATAGGGTGGTGGGCTCAAGTATGGTCGGTAATTGGGAGTGGGGGCTTGACCTCTCCACACAGGCATTACCGACGCTGCATGTACATCCCCTTCTTTCTTCTTCCCCAGATTGAAACTGGGCTTTTTGTGGCTTGTAGCTGCAGGTGGGCCATATGCTATCTTCCCGTTTTTCAACCCGATTTCTATCCTCTCGCCGATTATGATGATGTCAGCAAAATTGACAGATACATTCCCAACCATATGCTCATAAAAGGGTGGCTGGAGTGTATTTACGAACATCGCCACCATCTCTTTGTCAAACAACGGCGGCTCAACTTGCGCAGCCAACTCTCTCCATCGCTGGGCATATTCTTTGAAGGTTTCAATGTCCTTCTTTGTCATATTCTGCAGCTGCAGACGGTCGGGTGCGACATGCGTGTTGTACACGTACTGTTTCACAAAGGCGTCAGCCAGATCCGCCCAGCAACGAATTCGAGATGGCTCTAGGTGGGTATACCAGTTCAACGCTACCCCAGCCAAGCTTTCCTGGAAGACGTGGATGAGTAGCTGCTCTTCATGAGCATACGCAGCCATCTTTCTGCAGTACATGGTCACATGGCTCTTAGGGCAAGTGTTACCCTTATACTTCTCAAACTCAGGCGCCTTGAACTTAGGCGGTATTTTCACACCCGGAACCAAACTTAGCCTTGCGATATCTCCAAACCCATAGCTTTCAACCCCCTCAACAGCCCTCAATCTCGCCTCCAGACTCTCCAGCCTACCCTTAGTTCCAATGAGGCTACTAAACCCCCCAACCACCGTGGCGTGTGGTGCAGCTCCGGCTGAAGAATCCTCCTTAGCAACCACATGTGGTACTGGGGTCACCCGTATTCCTTCAGTTGTGTTTGTCTCATTCATTCCCGTTCCCCCCATGGGAGCCGACATTGAGACAAGTCCCTGAGTGCCGATTGGCGGTATATTAACAGTCGTGGGAAATGAGAATGTGGCATGCCCTACCTCTGAGTATTCTCCTACGGGAGGAGTATAACCTGGGGGCAACCCATACAGTGGGAAAGGAACCGATTGGCTCGCAGCATTGATCATTGGGGGATAAAGGTGGGCATTCCCCTCAACGTGTGCAGACGAAGACTCTCCAGTAGTCTTCATGGATTCAAGAGCTGCCAAGATCTGGCTGACCTGGTCTTTCAACTGGCCAACGTCTGCTTTAAGAGATTCTTGTGACTCCTCCCAGCTTTCCATGGCTCGTGAATTGGCTCGAGTCCTATATGGATGTCGTGGAAATTTGGCCGTTGTTTTTTCTCACTCGTACTGTTTTATTATTTTAATTGATTAGATGAAAATGAAACATGCTAAACACAAGAAAAGATGATGCATGCTAGTAATAGGGGGGAAATCACAGGATGACAATGGCATAACTGATGGAAATTAACACAAGTAGATACTAAACAAACATCCCACATCTTTCATTTAAAAGGAAACCAGTTAATTACATTTCCTATGGGAAACAAAATACAAAGAACTCCAAATACGTCATGCCCTAGCCCGAGTGATGAGGGATTTGATCTCGCCTACCAACCATTTACAATGATTAATAAAAAGCTCTATCTCCGCTGGCGGGCTACAAAAGTAAGTACTTGCTTCAGCTTCCAACACCATTTGGGGGATGTCTTCAATTGCTCCATTTGCCAAAGCAGCCAACTGAGAGAAGCTTTCCTTCCAATGCTTTATAGCTGTTTCTTGCTCTGCGATGTGTTCTTCCATTCTCTTTACCAAGGCCTGATGCCTTTCTTCAAATTCCATTGACCTCCATCGCTCCTCTCGCTCTTCGATGTAATCCTCCATCTGTTTTAGCATGGCTCGATATTCTTCTTCAGCTTCTGCTAGCTTCCAGCGCTCTTGATTCAACTCCGCCTCAAATGATGTAGCCATTTCCTTCATCTGATGCCCCACTTCTTGTACCTGAACTTGCACTTCTCTTAGTCTTTTCAGGGCTTCCCGCTTATCTCTTTTGGCTTCTTCGTAGAGTTGTCTCCACTGTCTGCCTTCTTCTAAAGCCACATTCTTCTCACTCACTCTAATGGCTAACTCTTTACTAGCAGCTGCAAGATCCTACTTCACTCGGAATGTATAATCCCTCTCAGCCCTCTGGCTTTTAACAATGTTTTCATAAGCCTGTGACTTTTTTTCATTATCATTCCTCATGTCCACAAAATCGTTGCGCACACTCTGTAATTCTTTTTCCAACCTAACGTTTCTCTCCCTCAGCTTTTTCATCTCCATCTTAAGCTGTTTCACCTCTTCACTCTCTAGGGCTTGGGATGGTCTTTCATTAGCTGGTTGATCATTGATTGGCTTGAAAGGGAGTTTGACTTCTTTTACTCTCTCCAGAATCCAAGTGTGATAACTGACCCGGCTATCCACCACTCCAATCCTCAAATCCTTTTCTGCTCGCACCACATTTGCCCAGGCACTTCTGACTCTCCTCAACATTTCAGTGCAATGTCCGTCCTTATAGTAGATGAAGACAGCTATGAGATAGTCTGGTGAAGGTGCTCCCTTCATAGGATGTCCGAATTGTCTTTGAACCAAAACGGGATTGTAGTTGATACAGTATCTAGCACCTATGAGAGGTACATTAGGAAAACTGCCACAATGTTGGATAGACGATTTAATCCCAAGCCAAGGAAGATGCCACTTCACTTTCCCCTCATTCAACCCGGCCAAGAATTGGGCCCACTCATTGCCCCTTTTGTCTTTAAGCCCCTGGCGCGACGGACCCTCCGATGGATACCTGATATCAACTTCCTCTTTAAACATGCGTGCGGTCATCCATGCATACAATGTCGGCAAGCAACATAGGATTTTCTTCCCTTTTCTCTCATGGCAAAAACTCATGGCTTCATACACATCGGTGAGGACTGCTGTTACGGGGTTCTCTGACCGCGTCTTCCTTGCTACGAAGACATCAATAGCGGTGTAATCCACAAAGTCTTCTATCCTGGGAAACAAAACGATGCCATACACGGTGATTGCTAACACATCCATAAAAGCCTCCCACTCTTCCCTATCGGCCAGATGATGCAAATGTTGTTCAAGATATCCTTGCGTCAGTCCACGCACCTGATTCCTCATTACCAACTTGTCTTCTAGTTCTTTGGGATGCAATTTCATTATGGCGGCAATGGTAGGGATGGAGGCATGATGCTCCAAGTGCTGATACGGAGTGGTACCCTCTAGTGGCAAACCCAAGATGTGCTCAAATTCTTCTATAGTCGGCGCCAACTGGAAGTCTTGAAAGGTAAAACATCTTAGCGGAGAGTCATAATATCGAGCTAAGTCTGTGATAGCAGGCAGTTGTACTTCCATTTCCAATAGGCTCAAAAGATTTCCATACTTCTTCTTGAAAGTTTCCCTCTTTATGGTCTTGAGTCTCTTGCCTAAATTTATCAGTCCTGTTAGATTTCCCCCATGAATCCTTAGGCAAGGTTTCTTTCTTAAAATGGCAGAACCGGTCTGTTGTGTAGCACCAGATCTTGTATCAACTTCCATCTTGTATATGATCAAGCAAATACCTGTGATTTCCCCTAAAACTAGCATGTTACCAAATGATGTATGACGATATGACGAAGTAAAAATAACATGACCAACACAAATGCATGTATAGTATGAAGATGCAATGACATTATTATTATTTTTCTTAAAAAAAAAACAGCGTGGGGGTTATAGGAATACACATGTCTCCCTTTGTGCCCTAATATAGGTTCAATGTTTCAGATTGAAAGTCAAGTATATGCAACCTCACAAGGATGGTCTCCTGAACCTAGAGGTCAATGGTCACTAGAGCTATGGCTCCCAACATAGTACCTCCACAACAGTCGAGTAATCAACTAGGTGTGAAGACACAAGTGAAGAGAACAAACTCTAGCTAGGGTTCTCACGATAGCCAAGCAGGAAGTATATCCCAAGTGGCACCGCTACACAACCCCTCTATTTCTAAACTACACTCAGACCCGGGTATAGGGCCCCACTCATGATATGCATAAAGTGTGTGTGTGAAGGGAGAACGCCATGCACACCCAAACCCTCACCTGCAAAACAACCAGAAAAATTCCCAGGCAGATATAACATGTTTTCTACCCTATATAATAACAAGTAAAACAATTTGCATGCAATTATTTCGAAAATCAAAGATAAACAAAGAAAAGGGGAAGAAAAACATTATGAAAAACCACATTGAATTCGCGCATCTAATTAAATGGCCTGACTTTGTAGCTCCCCAGTGGAGTCGCCATCTGTCGCAACCGGAAATCGCGACGGGACGACGACGATCCAAAAAAGAAACATTTTGGTAAAAGATTTGGAGTCGTCACCATAGTTTATTCTGGAAAACTACGGAAAAACCATAAAAAGGATAAGGCAGTCTACGAAAACCAGATTTCGGATTCGGGAGTCGGTTACGTGTAGGGAAGGTATTAGCACCCTACAACGTCTGCCCGAAGGCAGTACCTTTAATTAAATACACGAATAAAATGTGATATGCAAAATGTTTAATTTCCCCTAAAAAGTAAAAATCTAAAGAAAACAAAATATTTTTTTATTTTTTTGTGCCCGACAAGGATTGACCTTGCTCCTACGTATTCTCAGTCAGACTGAGAAATCAGGGTTACGTAGTTCTAGCAAATTGTTTGGAAAATATTTGAAAATTTGTTTGGGAAATTTGTTGGAAAATTTGGATTTTTGGGAAAGTGAACCTGACAAGGACTGGCCTTGCTCCTACGTATCTCCACTTTTGATGGAGAATCAAGGATCACGTAGTTCTGGCAAATCAGAAATTGATTTGAAAAAAAAAAGTTGATATTTTTTGGTATTTTTTAGCATTTTAACTGCACATAATCTGTTTGATAAGAATTAGTTAAAAACACATCGAGTAAACTTCCAGGAAAGAGAGGTGCGTCACAATGGACAACTTAAGTACCAAGTCTTTCCTTAGTCAAAGTGTTCCTCAACTAGTTTTTAACAAATTTCTCATTTTCAGATTCAAAATAACAACATAGTTTTACATCAATAATAACACGTAAATTTAATGCTTGAACAGTCATATAACCAACACATAGACATACACAATAATTCAAAACATGAATAGTAATACAATAGTATTAACTTAAAAACATGGAAAGGTTAGCTCCCCTTACCTCTTCTCCAGACTTAGGTTTCTACTCAGAGGTTGTTCTCCCGAAAATCCTTCAGAACCTCTGCTCTTCTAAAATTTTCTTCCCAACTCTTTTCTTCTCTATTTTTTTATTTCTCACTTGATTCTTACTCCCTTTGTGCAGAATAAGCTCCCCTCCCATGACTATTTATAGTCCAAAATTTTTACTATTCAAATTATTTTTTAATATTATTTATTATTTTAATATTATTTTATTAATATTTTAATCACCACTTGCAAAACCACTTGCAAATCTTATCCCTCCTTAACTCAGAGATTCTTATCCTCTCAATATTATTTTTTTTATTATATTTTTTTTCGTTTTTTACTATTCACTTTTTACTATTCATTTTTTTTTTTTACAAAAAAGACTAAATCAAATACAAAATAGTAAAACAAAAATTTAAAATAATAAAATAAATGAAATAAGATAAGACACAAAGCAAAAAAATAAAAGAGATCTATTATTTAGTCAATCCGGACGAAATTGGGTGTTGACAGCAAGACTGAGATGACCTAATTGGGCATGAAGAAGGGATGGTGACTCCATGATTACGCCAGCATGTGGAGAAGGGCAGAGATGATATAGGCCATGAGACTCACATCCTGTGCCAATCATGTGTTTCGAACTCCGGTCCTGCAACCAAACAAAATCTTTGGTAAATGAAATAACACAATTAAGGGAACGAGTTAGACGACTTACGGACAATAAGTTAAAAGGAGATCTAGGGACATTAAGTACATGATCAATGGATATGGACGAAAAAAATATGAACAGTACCAATACCATGAGAAGAGACTCTAGACCCATCAGCCATTGTTACCGAGGGTAAATTATCCGGACATGACAAGGAAGAAAACAAGGACTTGTTACCAGTGATATGATCGGTGGGGCTTGAGTCAAGGACCCAAGATCCGAGAGAGTGAGTCAGACCAACAAAAGGAGTACCTGTGAGTGTAACAGAAGTAGATTTAGTGGAACTAGAGTGCTGACGGTCCTCATACCATTTGAGAAATTCCTGAAAGAGTGTAGGGTTGTCTATGCTATTTGATGAAGTAGGATCATGTTGGGCAACCATGGAGAGGGAGAAACCCTAAAAATTCAATGTGCTCTGATTGACGCAATGACCACAGATCCGGAAAGAGGGCGAGGAGGCGATCACGGCAGTGTTGGTTGGCGACGGAACGCTCCGGCGACGCGCCAGCACGCGCAGTGAGAAGCGGCGGATCTGCAAACTCCAATGACGACGCGTGGAGGCGCGTGGGTGCTCTGATCACCAAGATCTTTGGACCACGATGGTCGCCCGGTCGAGACGATTCTGATAGAGTGGTCGTCGGTCGATTCTGGAACTTCGGCGACGGCGGCGGCGACGGCGGTGACGGCGGCGACTGTGGCGATAGTGAGTACCGGAGAACGTGGAAGAGGCTGGAACAGAACCTAAGCTCTAGATACCATATTAGAAGTGGGTTTTAGGCCTAACTCAATCATACAAAACCGGCTTGTAAGGTGAGGTTTGTACCTCACTTATATATTATTATTTGGCCTTATCTCTAGTCGATGTGGGACTTCCAACACACCCCCTTCACGCCGAGGTATAGACATCTCGTGCGTGATAGTAGAAATTGGGTGGTCCGATAGCGGCCCGATAATGGGTGGAAACAAAAATATCCACTTAGAACTCGCTATGATAGGCTCTAACCATGGCTCTGATACCATGTTAAATATGATGAAAAACAATATTTGGGATTAATCTCCCTTGTGTCTTTGCATATACATAGGGTAATGTATTTATAATAATAAGAATGTGGCTAATCCCAAATACAAATGAATATGTAAAAATAACATAATAAGCATAAAGACTATGTTTTCCTAATTAACATAAACATATAACTAATTTCTAACCGATTATAAAGGAGTGTTGCGGGATTTTAAATTGAGTGAAGATATAAGAAACTATGAACATAAAGGATTGTGTTAAATCTTCTTACATTGCTAAGAAAAGAAAAGCAAGAATCACCAAAAAAACAAAAAAGGAAAAACTGAGATACATAGCAGAGCTCTGATATCATCTTAGATTTCCAGCTGCAATTGCCACTAAACCATCAAGACGTCAATATACATTTATGCTGTAAGATGGAAACTGCAGATAGAAAAACTACAACCAAGATAGTACGAGAAAAACGGAAGGTAAGAGGAAACCAAAAGAGAATATAAGAAAGAAAGAAGAAAACAACCAGCTAGCTAAATTAATATTGTCTTGTCTACTGCTACGTGTACAGTATGCATGTACTGTCGATTTGTATCTTCTGCATCCTTTTGTTGGCTGATATGCTGTATAATTAATGTGAATCAGGTTTCAATTGCTACTAAATATTCAGTGATTGAACCAAGTGCAGTTTTCGAATATACCATGTTCATTGCTTAGCCATGCGCATACTTCATGATATAAAACATTTCTTATACTCCTAAACTAGCACGTATGAAATATTTGGTTGGGATTAAACTTGTGAATTTCACTTTCCTCACATGGTTTGATCTCATTTGATCCGGAATCGTGAATTGATGTTAGAAAAACTTATATGATAAAAAAACTTCCATTAAAAAAATTCATGTTACCAAAATATTCATAAAAGTTTGCTAGGTCCGGATTAGCTCATGAGTTTTCTTTTTAAAAAAAAATAATCATCTTGAATAAAAAGAAAAAAATATAATTAATTTTTGTTTCAAATCTAAATGTTTTTCATTTGTTAAAAAGTCATATACAAACATTTTAATTTTATTAACATAAACATTTTAATTTTATTAACATAAATTTTATAAGAAATTTTAATAAAATTGTTTGCTTACTTATATAAAAAAAAATAACGTAGTTGAAATTTTTGACTAGTTAAATATATTTAATTTTCTTTAACTAGTTAAATATATCTAATTTTCTTTAACTAGTTAAATATATTTTTAAAATATATAAGATAGACATTTAAAAGATTTATCTAAATTTGAATTAAAATTATATTTTTATTATTTATTTTGACATTGATTTTTGATTATTTATTTTGACTTAATATAAAGTTTCATTCTAATCTTATTTTATTATTGAATTAAATATGTTTTTTCAAGTCTCATTTTAAACTTATTTTATTATTTAATTAAATATATTTTTAGTTTCTAAAAATTCATATTAAAATAGGTTAAACAGTCAAAATAATTTATATATGAACATAAAATGAGTTTGACATGCAAATTTTTTTATGTGATTGTGTTAAAAAGATTACATATATTTATTTTTAAAATTTAAAAATAATATATTAAAATTTCAAACAAAAATAAATTTCAATTTTATATCAAAGTTTACAAACATAATCTTTATTATTATCATTTTTTTCTTGGTATTATTAATACGTGATTATTTTATGTATTCTTAAAACTAACAAAAAGGTTATTAATTGAAAGAATTTGAAGAGAAAAAAAGGTAGAAGTTATTCTTGAAACTTTGATTTGTCTATTTTTATTTGTGATGAATACGAGTTCAATAGGCCTGGTCTTATAGAAAAGAGAAAATGAAATGGACTTGGACTACAAATACACACTCACTACTATTGTCACTCCCCAAATTGCTATTTAAAATACTAAAATTAATTGATAAATAGTTATAAAATCAACACAGAAAAAAACGTATTTTCGATATCTTGCTCAATTCATACTTCCCTCTTCATAACAAACTTTATTTATGCTATGCTAAATATTTTTGAAAAAATTAACATAATAGAAACTTATTTCTATATAAAAAAACTAAATAAAACAAAAGTTTGGAGGTTTCAATAGGAATATAGGGTTGCTAATAGTAATTCCCTTCAAATATTTTTCATTGTGAGAATTCTTTCGAACACAAATTGGTTCATTTGATTTGAAGAAGGGTCATTTCTTCTTGTAACTCCAAGATTTCAACCCCACCCCATAAATTTTTGTTTCAGAATGTATAATTTAGAATACAATTTTTTGTATTTTAAATTATACATTTCAAAATACAAATTAAAAAAAAAGTGTATTTTGAAAGAAAATAACTGAAAGAAAATAAATAAATAATACCTTCCCCACTCTTAATTAATGACCATTATTTGTTTTTAAAAGGTTTTTTTTCATAGTTTTTTATAATAAATTATGATTGATTTTAAAAGGTTTTTTCATAGTTTTTATAATAAATTATGATGGTGACTTTCTATTTTCAAAATATTTATCAATGTTTTATCAACACCCAATTGTGACAATATGTCAAATAATTCAAATTTTATTGTATTTAATAAACTTTTTGAAACTAGATATTGATTATGTAATACATAGCATAAGTATGTACATTCAACATCTTAAATCATCAAGATACACTTGCAAGGCTAAAGAAATAATTAAGAGGTACAATAGATTATGGTATTCAATATTATGGATTTTTCTATATACTAGAAGGCTATAATGATGCTAATTGAATCTTTAATTTAAATAAGACAAAACCCATTAGTGGTTATGTGTTTGTACTTGGAATGATGCAATTACATGGATATTAGTCACAAAAACAATTATTCTGAGATCAACAATAAAATCAAAGTTTGTTGCTCTTGAAATGGTTGAAAGTGAAGATGGGTGGTTGAAAATTTTCTTAGCAAACTGTTAAACTCCTGGCAAGTGTACCAGATCGTATCAAGTAATAATAAATAGTAAGTCTAAGTATCGTTTTCCCAAGAGACTCACGGCACTAAACTGTTTTGCTTTTGCTTAACCAATCAAGACTATAAAAATAATATTTTGGGATTTTTTAATATAAAGTGCAGAAAAATAAAAATGAATGCAATTTGATCAATGGAGGTTAAAGACAAAAGTAGATGGATGATGTTGATAATATGAGATGGATTTGTTGTTAAGGTTCAGATTTCACCCAATCACTCTCATATATCTACTTTTCTTATTAAATTCGCTTTATTATCTAATTTTCATGCAAACTTTCTTAGTCTACCCTAAACTCGATCCCTCGACGAGAAGAGCCTACTACTAGTTATTGGCTTATTATCCCTAGTCTCCCCTAGTAACTGGCAGTGCAAGTACCACATAAGCAAAATATAATTGATCGTCCTACCCCCCTATCCCTAGGTGGTATTTGTTAATCAAGGAATTCCCTATCAGTTCATGACTTCCCCGTACGTCCCCGTATCGACAAAGGCAAACATTTATTTATCGAATGAGTTAAACGATAATAGCATAAGGCATAGATAAGAAACCCAACAATTGATAATAAAAGCATATGAATAAAACAAGAATTTCAATAAAAGAGAGTTTAGAGGTTACATCTTTTCCCAGCAACAAATAAGGTTAGTTCTCCATCGTCATGGAGAAACTAGGTGAATAATGGAATGAAAGAGATAGAAACCCTAAAAAGGAGAAAAGGAGAGTTGTCACCATCTCCAAATCTACCCCCAAAGGGGTGAAAAGTGTGTTTCTGTGTCTAATCCATCAAAAGATACAAACCCTAAGATGTTCTGGCCTTTAAATAGGACATAAAAATAACAGAAAACAAGTCCAAGCCCAAACAAATCATAAAAATCGCACAAAATATATCAAATCACGTTCTAGTTGACTTTTTCTGGATTCTGGTTGACTTTTCTGCACTCCAACCATTTGATACTTCAACCTTTCTTTCAATTCATTCCAAAAACCTACAAAATCAAGGTAATTTAATGATAAAATCATAAAACATGTCCTCGATTCTTTTATTCACAAAACTAAAGAAAAATCATGATTCCAAGCAAGTTTCTAAATCAATAAGGGTGCATTTGATATCAAAATTAAGTATAAAAATAACAGTTTTCAACCATTATCACAACCCCAAACTTGAAACTTTGTTTGTCCTCAAGCAAACAAGATGAAACTTAGTCTTCCACAAATCAACACAATGGTTCAATCACATTCAAAAACTTTTTTCTTTCAAGACAAGTAATCACTCAAATCAACTCATCAATAGAATTTAGTCAAGATGTGCACATGCTTTGATTCAAATTACTCATCATGGTGTTCACACAATCACATACTCTTCCAACAGATGTTATTTTCATGAATGGTCAATTAGCTAAACATAAATATAATCATGAAGTCATGGAACCATTCCTCACCAGATACTCAAGCACTCAAAAGTGTTTCACTCAAAGGTGTATAGAGGCCACTCCTTCCCTCTACTATCTACATGTCACATAGAACAAAATTGCCTTTCATTTGCCACAATCAAACATCATCACATACACATGTCATCACAAGGACTTTTCAGGGCTTATAATGTGGTTGTGCTAACAAGGAAAATTGGTTTTTCTAGATCACAAAACCCTTGAGTTAAGAGAGTTATCTATACATTCATAGTTCAAGCACAAACTCTCTTTTTACCAATCTCACTCATTCCCAACTTTCCATTTTCTTCACATTGAGCTTTTCTTTTCATGTTTTTTCTTTTTCTATCTTTTTCATCTTTTCTCATGCATTTTTTTTAACTCATAAGCTCAATGCCTAACTTTTATTTTCTTTTTTAATTCTCCCAACAACTCCAAACTTGAACCTTTAACAATATCCCAAAAATATTTCTCAACCTAACTCAAGGCAAATATTTTCAAAGCAAGGGTTCTCATCCTGTTTAAGCCTTAGGTTCAAAAAGGGTAGAACATAATATGTTCTTTTTCATATGGGACGAAATTTTTGGCTAGAAAAGGGCTTTTCAAAAATGACCTTGATCATATGACACATACATGCAATTCAATCAATCATAGAAATTTAGGCAAAATCATTCATGCTTCCAGTAGATAGCAAATATATCAATAAGAACTCTGGAGCTCAAAAACCTCACACAAGCTTATTCCAATCATTCTATCAAATACCCTGCTTAGCCTCATAATCACAATCACAAAATCACAATGCATCTGTTCACACAGCTTGTGAACCACCACCTGTATATCAGCATATTGTGCAATCCCAACATCATCAATATCAAAGCATCATCAAACAATACCCATCATGCAAAAATATCAATATCAAACCACTGCATCAGATATAGTGTCCAACCAAGTTCATCAACACCTATTCTAAAAACAGAAGCAAATATAACATAATTTAAAAAGAGAAGTTTAGAAAATTGGGTTGCCTCCCAGGTAGTGTTTGTTTAACGTCACGAGCCTGACCCAAGATCTTTCTAGCACCCATCAGTAGGTGCAAATCTTACCATCACCCATCAGTAGGTGTACCTTCCTGTATCCTTCAGTAGATACCTAAATCTTCTAGCATCCCTCAGTAGATGCTATCCCAATGGCATTCATCAGTAAATGTTGTTAATGACATTCATCAGTAGATGTCTATTCACCATCCTCTTTCATAACAACATCCATCAGTAGATGTTGTAAAAGCATCCATAAGTAGATGTTATCATCACTACCATCAGAAGCAGCATATAACCTAAAAAAAACTTAAACACACAAAGAAAAATCAAATCCAAATCACACAAATAATTAAAAAGAAAAAGTTAGAAACTGGGTTGCCTCCCAGCAAGCGCTTCTTTAACGTCATTAGCTTGACCCGGTAAAGCCCAAACACCCATCAGTAGGTGTTGATATTTTATGTCGGTTCCTTCCTTCATGACACCAACAAAATTTCGGAAATTTCCTTGTCACCAACTCTAAGGATCCTTAATCTCACGAGTTCTGTTTGCTTTAATAGTCTTGACAACCCATAACCTAATTTTGAATTTCATTGATGTGCTAGGTTAGGGTTCGTCACTTTTCACATCAGGGTGTTGGTCAACCAATTCTTCTTCCTTATTTGCCTCCTGATGATCTTGTGCTCCTGGTACCAAAAATTTTATCCTGCATACACTAAAGAACACTACACTAGAGCACAAAATTAGCCCAAAAAAATAAAAAAAGTAAAAGATATTTTTTTTTTTATTGAAAAGATAAAAATAGTATGAAAAAAAAATAGAAAAATAAATAGAAGATAGAAAGATAGAAAGATGGAAAGATAAGGAGAAAAAATGAGGAGAAGAATGAGGAGAAGAATAAGGAGAAGGATAAGGAGAAAATATTATTTTATTTTATTTTCGTTTTTTTTAATAAAGACAGAAAAATAAAAACAGAAAGATAAAAACAGAAAAAGATTTATTTTTTTATTTTTTTATTTTTTTTAGAATAAAAACTGAAAGATAAAAATAGAAAAAGATATTTTTTTTAAAATAAAAACAGAAAAAGATATATTATTATTTTTTTTTTTCAAAAAATAAAAACAATAAAAGATAGATTTTTTTTTTGCGTTTTTTTTTTCAAAATAAAGATTGAAAATAAAAACAGAAAGATATTTTATTTTATTTTTTCGTTTTTGTTTTTAGAAAGATAAAGAATAAAAACAGAAAGATAAAAACAAAAAGATAAATAGAAAGAGAGATAGAAAGTCTAATCGGTTAAGAATCACACACATAGAATAGTTCTACCATGAGTCCCCGGAAACGCGCCAAAAACTTGTTAAACCCTCGCAAGTGCACCAGATCGTATCAAGTAATAATAAATGGTCAGTCCAAGTACCGTTTTCCCAAGAGACTCACGGCACTAAAATGTTGTGCTTTTGCTTAACCAATCAAGACTATAAAAATAATATTTTGGGATTTTTTAATATAAAGTGCAGAAAAATAAACATGAATGCAATTTGATCAATTGACGTTAAATACAAAAGTAGATGGATGATGTTGATAATATGAGATGGATTTGTTGTTAAGGTTCAGATTTCACCCAATCACTCTCATATATCTACTTTTCTTATTAAATTCGCTTTATTATCTAATTTTCATGCAAACTTTCTTAGTCTATCCTAAACCCGATCCCTTGGCGAGAAGAGCCTACTACTAGTTACTGGCTTACTATCCCTAATCTCCCCTAGTAACTAGCAGTGCAAGTACCACCGAGGCAAAATACAATTGATCATCCTACCCCCTATCCCTAGGTGGTATTTGTTAATCAAGGAATTTCCTATCAGTTCATGACTTCCTCGTACGTCCCCGTATCGACAAAGGCAAACATCTATTTATCGAATGAGTTAAACGATAATAGCATAGAGCATTGATAAGAAACCCAACAATTGATAATAAAAGCATATGCAAGCATATGAATAAAACAAGAATTTCAATAAAAGAGAGTTTAGAGGTTACATCTTTCTCCAGCAACAAATAAGGTTAGTTCTCCATCGTCATGGAGAAACTAGGTGAATAATGGAATGAAAGAGATAGAAACCCTAAAAAGGAGAAAAGGAGAGTTGTCACCATCTCCAAATCTACCCCCAAAGGGGTGAAAAGTGTGTTTATGTGTCTAATCCATCAAAAGATACAAACCCTAAGATGTTCTGGTCTTTAAATAGGACATAAAAATAACAGAAAACAGGTTCAAGCCCAAACAGTTCATAAAAATCGCACAAAATATATCAAATCACGTTCTGGTTGACTTTTTCTGGATTTTGGTTGACTTTTCAGCACTCTGATCAACTTTGGTCAACTTTTCAGTATTCTTGTTGACTATTGACTTTTCTCGTTGACTGGTTGACTTTTCTGCACTCTGTTTGACTTTTCTGCACTCCAACCATTTGATACTTCAACCTTTTTTTCAATTCATTTCCAAAACCTACAAAATCAAGGGAATTTAATGATAAAATCATAAAACATATCCTCGACTCTTTTATTCACAAAACTAAAGAAAAATCATGATTCCAAGGAAGTTTCTAAGTCAACAAGAGTGCATTTGATATCAAAATTAAGTATAAAAATAACGGTTTTTCAACCGTTATCACAAACATTCATTGGAAATGAAATCAACCCCATTTATATCAAAGCATTGTGATTGTTAATTGACAATATTTATAACTAAACAAAAATTATAATGGAAAGAACAAAACTAAACAATTGAGACATAATTTTATAGAGCAACTACTAAAGAATGACAAATTTTCCATTGATTATGTTAAGTTAGAATAAATTCTAACAATTCCTTTGACAAACCCCTAAAGAAAACTTGATTTTAGAAACATTAAAGGTAATGAGACTCAAGTCACTTGTAAACAAACAAGTTATAGAAATTCAACCTTTGTGGTTGAAGATCTTATGAACAAGGTTCATATAGATAAAAACTTATTAGTTTCACTATCACTAAAATTGATTTTAAATCAAATTTGTCTATCTTATAATGTGTGAAAGTGTTAGATACTACATTATTAAAAGAATAAACTTTGTAGCTAGAATTTTATGATATAAGAATTTTAGCTTTTAACAAATTTTTCAATAGTTTTCATATCCTTACAAGTAGTGCATGATTTGTAGCATACACTTGATGAAATCACTTATATGAGTGTCGAGTGAGACCACTTACATGAGATCTAGACAAGATCTTTATAAGACAACGATACCATAAAAAAATTATGAGAGTGTATTGTAATTAATAAATTGCTAAAACATCTCAAATGTTTTTGGTTCATACAGTTTAATATATTAACTACACTCTGTTAAGTTACTCAATCAATCAAAGATTGAATCGTGTAGCTTATCATACCTCTAATGTGTTATAACCTATATTAAATCCAAGATTTATCTTCTTCTTTTTTTTTTTGTATTTCCTTTTGCAATATATTGGAGATAACTTGAAAACAAAAGTATTGTAAAGATATTCATCTGTTGCCCTCTTTTTGGCGATTCATTCTTCTACAAAATAAAAACCGCATTATATCCTTCTTTCTATAACGATTCACTAATTATATCTCCCATTCATATGTAAGTCACGGGTCTATGGTCGTAGCTTCCACCTATGAAATTATGCAAGGGATGGAAATGCAGTGGAAATATGCAGTAGGACAATACAACTTTTCTACTGTAGGAATGAAATTAGAAGACAAGAAGCATATATTATTGCAGAAGTTTAAAGATAGACAACCACAAATAATTGCCATTATGTTAACGCAGTATCACATTGGGAACAAAACTTTATAGGGCTGAATAACCTTAAGATTATTATGTAGTGGCAGAGTTTGAGAAATTGTTTTGTTAGTATATGTGTTTGTTTATCTATAAGATGACTAGACCTTTTATGAAGATACTATATACATATCTTTTGTAAAAAGATTAAAGTATTTCAGGTGCTCTATTTTAATTAATTATTTTTTGCTGATAAAAAAAATGAAATTTATTTACAAATGTTATCTTATTAATTTATATAACTCAAATATTTTTAGAAAAAATATATAATTTCACAATAAAATGTATTTTATGATTGTAATAAAGATATAACATCGAACAAGAAGTAAAATTTTAATTTGAAGGTATGGATAACTTTGTAATACTATAATTACTTAATTTTAATTTGTTTATTTATTATTTTTTTTAAACAATTTTTCTTCACACTTTTATGTTATTATTTTAAAGCAAACAAATATAGTTTTCTCTCTCTTAAATATTTTATTTTTCATTTCCCATTTCTCATTTCTTTTCTATACTTTCTCCCATTGCAATCAAATAACCCCTAAACTTTTAATTGTCAAACATTGAATATGTTTATTTATGAGAATTTAATTATGAAAAGGAAAATTACCAAATAAAAAAATCACAACTTTTGAAAGATTTTGTGAATTTGGAGAAATATGCCACGCGAATACATGTGTTCTCAAACAGAAAAAGGTGCCAAGAACCAACAAAAATCACAAGGCAATTCAATAGATTGCACCAGGAAAATAAAAATGCTCCATAGAATGTTTAACCCAATTGCAAAAATTGGGTGATTTGAATTTTTTTAGACAGTGAAATGACCCAGACATCATGATATCACATGGATAAAATACATTATTAATTAAGTAGAAGAGTGGTAAAAAAAAGCTGCATATTGGACCACTTTTTTTCAAAGCTGATCAAAACAGCAAGAAATGTAAGAAACTAAAGTCAGAATATATGAGAATTATAATATTTCAAAATTAGCATTCAAGCACAGCTTAATTTCACCTTCATTTGCATTTCTATAAAGCCATTTGGCACTTTATCTGAAAATCAATATATAACAAGCCACTATAAAATTTCTTAATAAAAAATTGTCAAGTTGACCTAAATTTGAGAACACACATCAACGCCTATATAAATGGCCAGCACAAGCTTCCATGCTTTTGTTCCTATTTTGGTTTGATTTCACTAAGTTGAAGACTAAAATAAATTAAATATTCCTCACACCTCACTATTGGCTTAAGTGATTCACGCCGGGAGTAAGAACCGACTAAGCCACAGGATAACTCTGGCAACCTAGGACAGGTTCAACATTTCTGTCAGTTTATTATAATCCCATAGATGCATGTTCTGGCTCATGTAAACGGCACCAACAGCAAGTACAACAGAAAAAACTGCCATGCTCTTCAAGCATCCATGGCCCTGTGACAATCGTCCCAAAATGACCTTGCAGTATTTGTCTGCATCCTTTAATAATGCATGGCGAGAGCCATCTTCCATATTTGCAAACGCCTTCTCATTCTACAAAGACAGATTGAGTGACATGTCATAAGATAAAAAAATGTAGCTAAATTAGGTTCAAGATAAAGTGCATTCTCTACAATGATGCTGGAACAATGTCACCTAAGATAACTACTTTATTTAGATTCTACTCTCGCTACTCTCGCCTAAGGATTTTGAGAACGTGTTAAGAAACATTAGGATATGCTGCAAGAGATTAAACAGCCTAAGTATACCATTGTCGACAACATCATTAACCCGTTTTGGGAGCCTTTTGAAGAAACTTTTACAGAGCATTTTGGACTTATCATTCAAATACTTAGGTGGAAAATTTTTAAGGTTGGATTAATCATATGAAAGTGGCTAATGACGCGCCTGTGTTAGCTTCTTTTAATGAGTTATGATGAGGAAAGAGGATCAAGGTCAGCCACAACCTTTTTTAGCATATTAAAGAAAAAATAGAAGACGGTGGTGGGAAAAATAACAGAAGATGGTTGGGACTGTTGAGTCAGTTATGACAGCTAGAGAGGAAGGGTATGGATAGAGCACTTAAGGGTTTCTAGGGATAGGAAAAGATTACATTGTTGTGACGAGGATAGGCCCTTGCCCAAAAGGAGAGCAGCTTCCTTTTTTAGAGCCTCTGTACTCTCTGTATTCATTCCATTAAAGTTTCTAACAATTGGTCCAAGTTGCTGGTTCGAAAGAAAAATAATGGATAAACAAGAAACAAGGTTTTCTACTTTGAAATCAAGGGTAAAATTGTTGAAGAAGACAACCGGTGAACAAGGCGTACACATCGCCGAAATAAAGAAATGCAAGAAGGCATCAATGGGATCAAAGATTTGCTTAAAGACTGGATGCAAAGGCAAGGCATCACTCATATTGGATAACAAATCGGCCATGAAACTGCATTGGGAATGAAATGCTCAAAGAGGGAGATGGTGATCGCCATTAGAAGAAGGTGAAATTACCCATGTTTGAGGGAAACAAACCTTTAGATTGGATGGCAAAATGAAATTGGCTTACATTAGCATGGAGGAGACACTGTTCATTGGTTCCGTTACTAGACCAATCGGTAGTGATACAACAGGAAGAAAGACAGAGGAACTACAACCATGATAGCCATTCACAACCAGAAGACAGAAATTGATGAAAACAACAAAGTCGCATTATGCAAAATTTACCATATCTACAATATGTTAAAAGGAGGGATCAGAAGTTATGTTTCCGGGGTGGAGCACCATATTTAACAGGACGCAGATGTCCAAAGAATAGTCCGAGGATTGCAATTTTAGCAAAGGATGAGCATGCTAATGAAGAAGGCAAAATTACAAAGTTAACTAGTGACGATGAAGAAGACGGTTCAGAAAATTAACTTGTTTTCTGCTGGTTTGACATAACCCCGAAATATGAAATTGGAAGGAATAATTCAAGGAAAAAAGCTGTTAGTTGACAGTGGCGGTGTTAATTAGTCCAGCGAATGTTTGACCCTGCATATATCCTTACAGTAAAAAGAATGAGATTGAAAAACAAGTTAAAGATACGTTGTCCCAGAAATTATTACGCCTGGCAATAGTCCTATTCAAGATCAGTTATTCTAATTAAAAAGAAAGGGGCAGTTGCGTTTTTACAATGATCGAGTTCTCAACAGTGATTACACCAAATATGTTTCATACTCCTGTTATTGAGGAGTTACTAGACCAATTAAATGGGCCTATTATCCTTGTCAAGATTCCAACTTCTATAGTAAGTGATAGAGATTTTGTATTTCTTAGCCTATTTTGGCAGGAACACTGTAGAAGACAAGGCACTACATCTAGGATGAGTACATCGTATCATCCAGATTATGGACAAACTTAGGTACTAAATAGAACATTGGAAACATATTTCCAATGTTTCACTTCGAACAACCAAAGGCTTGGATGGAGTTCATGGGCAAAATATTGGTAAAACACAGGTTACCAAGGGGGCAAAAGTGTACACGATTCAGGTGGTATATGGAACACTCTCTAAGTAGCCAGATTTATTCCAGGAGAGATTTTGGTAGAAGCAATAGCACCATACCTAATGGAAAGGGATGAAGCTTTAAAACAGTTGAAATATCATTTAAGGGCTCAGGATCACATAATAAGATTTACTAACGCTTATCGAGTAACATCTAAAATAAAGATGGGAGATTGGGCGTATTTAACAATTCGTCCTCACAGACCAAGTTCAATGCCTACAAGACTGCATCCAACACAGGTACTATGGGCACTATAAAGTGATCAGGCAAATAGGAGTAGTGGCTTTTCAGTTATAGATTCTAGTGCAGGCCAGAATTCACCCAATTTTTCATGTTTCTCAACTCAAGTTGGCAATAGAAGATCATCCAGTAGAAGCAGAATTGCCAATAGGATTACAAGACCATTTCACGGGATTACGATCATATCAAGTATTAGGAACTAGGACTACAATCGGTACAACAATTGTTGATTGAATAGCAGGATACATCACCAGAAGAGGCAACGTAGGAAGATAGAACTAATATACAACAATAATCTCTGAAACTCAACCTTGAGGACAAAGTTCTGTTTGGAGGGGTACGTATTGTTAGGAAAGATGATCAAGGTCAGCCACAAGCTAAACCAAAACCTCTGCTAGTATATCAAAGGAAAAACAGAAGACGGTAGTGGACAAAAGAACAGAAGGTGGTTTGTGACTCTCTTGGTGACAAACTCTTATTTAATAAGAACTCAATTAAGTCATTTATCCAAAACCGACCTCGATCATACAATAACATACTGTACAATATACAGAAGCTTCAATGTGCATAACAATGTGTTCATTAAAGTTTACATAAAAAGCAGCAGTACAGTTTGAAAGGTTAAGTGTCTGAAAACATTGTGCAAGTGTGCCACTGTATTTACTAAAAATGAAAATAGTTTACCTTTTTACAAAAGCTCTCAAGAGTTTCCCTCAAAGGATCACGAGTAGTATGTTTGACAAAGTATTCCTTCCTTTCACCAGAAAGTGTTCTCAATACAACAATACTTGCTTCAAGGTTATCCATATAAAGCAAATCCTGCTTCCCAGAATAAAGCACATGTTTGTGTTACTAAGTACAAAAGGAGTCCCAAGGGAAAAAAGTGTAGGAAAGGAATGAAAATAAATTGTCAAATAGCATTCCCTTTTACTCACCCATTGCTTGTAACACTCAGGATTCTGAGTCAAGCACCAAATAAAGATGTCACTTGCCTCCTTTGATAGGTCCGGATTAGCTGTAAAAGATTCAAGCATTTAAGTTTTCAAACAGAAGTACAACACCAGCACCTTCAACTTTTAGTAACAAATACTTAAATATTCGAGAGACAGCACAGAAAGCAAATAACTAGTAAATTGTAATATATATATATATATATATATATATATATATATATAGTGTTTGGTCTGAAATAGGGTGTTTCTTTGTTTTGAAACAATCATCTATAGGATATTTCCGAGGTTCTGGAATAACAAATTATTTCTGCAAATAAAATGATTTCAAATTTCATTTTTTTTTTATAAAATGGAAATTGGTCACTCACGTATAACTCAGCTCAAACCTGTTTGGCTCACAGGTTAAGCGAGCTATGTTGATTGTGACCCATGACCCACAATAAAAATTCTTAGCTTTTTCAACCTAGTCCAGTTAGATAAGCCAGGCCCACTCACGAATTGGAACCCATTTTTACACAGCACTACCACCTTCAGAAACAAGGGTAGCAAACTATCTTTGTGGATAGAGAGGGCAATGGGTCTTATTGCCTAAGTGGTTGTATGTAATGTGGGCTTGTCATATAAAAGTCAGATTGTTTAACACGATTGCTATGATGCTTTGTGTTAAATTACATTTATTAGCAAAGATATATTAGTATTGTATTTATGTATGTAATACTATGGAATGTTTTAGAAGAATAGCGGTATGTGGATACTTTGTTTTTCCAGTTACCGCACCAGCTGAAAATAATGTTTTTGTGAAATCTTTAAACGTGTCCTATGCTCACTAAGATTAACTAGAAGTTACCTTCACCCGCAGCTTTAATTGCTAAACTAAGCATCTGCTGCGCAAGATGCTTTAGTGCTTTACTTCCAGGGGAACCAGCAAGGGCAACTTCTTTTAATGTTGGATAAACGGCTTCAAATCTTTCAGTGGCCTAAATAAAATATACAAAAATACCAGATGAATATCTTAGCTAAATCAATGATTGCAATGTAAGTGATTAGAAAATATACAGGATTCTCTTAAAATTCTACCTTGATCCGGGCTGAAGGAAGAGGGAAAGTAACTCTCAAAAGCGAATCAAGTGCCCACGGGGGCACAACACGCTCCCCTTTTCTGACAGCCCCATTTAGTAAAATAGAACGAGCTTTAGGAAATGTGATAATTCTGTTAAAAATAAAGAACGTTGAAGATAAATCAGTAAAGACAAGAATGAGCAGCTAGGAATTCTGCACTAGTTACAATCAATAAATCACAGGAAGTTAGTGTGGAATCAGAGGTTCCTAACCTCTCAACCAACTGTAATATCAAGTCTCTTGAATGTGGATTGCCACCAGACTTCACACTCAGCATGGGTAAAAGAAGGGATACCCACAAGTACAACCCCATGACTAGATCTCCTTGAGAAGCCTACACAAATCCTAATCCAGTTACAAATCCATATAACAAATTTTATGTGTTCAGGATGGGGGCACTATATCATGTTGAAAAAGGCTACCTGAGTTATCACCCAAACCAACACAGGGAGTTTATCCTGTCCTTGATATTTTTGACTCTCCTTGATTATTGGCAATAAACTAATCATTACATCAGGTTTTCGTCGAAGCACCATTGCTAAAACCACAAATATGGCAACCTGTAGTTCAAGTAAATATACAATATTCACACCAAATTATTTAAACAAGTTACAGAATTAAATTAACATTATAAGATTTTTTTACTGATATTTCAACAAGTTTATAAATATTCAATCAAATTTGGAGGGCATATTGCAATCATCAATAAGTAGAAAAACTAAAAAAAGTATACAAATTTCATTGTAAAACTCTGACATCAGCCAAGTTGATCCTAGAACACCAATAAATTTATTGAAAGGTCCACATTTACGAAATCTCCTTATTAAGATGGATATCTGGCTAGATTTACAGAAAATCAGATGCACAACCATTCAAAGCTAAGGATCAGACTGTAATAGATCACTGTCTGAGAGGATATACCCCACGTCCAAACATGTCCCCCTACATCGTTGCCATCCTTAAATCTCAATGCATTTCAGACTCATAGGAGACATTAAATAATTAACCAACATTTGTGCTGTTTGAAAAACTAGTCATTCACTAGTGCCAACAAAGCTAAGGAACCATAAGAAAAATATCAAATCTAATTCAGCTCGACAAATGGTCATTTTATTTTGAATATTTCCATATTTCATATTAAATTAAAAACAATTTGGTAAAGAAACTAAGAAAAATTCAATGGTAATTAAAATAAGAAGTTTTGAAATTCATCAACATTCAGAAAAAGTTATCATTATCGATGACATCCAAAAAGGTTAGAACAACAATATCCAACTTTGAGTCACTAAATGGTGCCAGCAATGCAGATACCATCTCTCAGATAGAGATATTTGCCCATATGGAGTCACGAATCAACAAAGATGCAAAGTTTATTTCTGTACTATAAAAATGCAGAAAAATGTAGTAATGTCCTCATCAACACAAAAATTTAAGAAATGCAACACTTTTACAGAACCACGACAAAATGTCATAAAGTCATGGTGTGATTTCAAGGGGTACCTGAGATTTCGATGATGATTGTTGGACGACCTTCTTAGATCCTTTAACAGTTCCCTGATGACTTGTAATGTCTGCAAGAATGCTGTCTAACGACCATATCACAAAGGAACCAAGGGCTTCATATGATCGATGACTGATCCAATCAGTTGATATTTTGTAAATATCCTCAGAAATATGCAAAAGAGGGATCTGTTGAGAAAGGCAAAAATGATAAGAAACACTAACAATTATCACCGACCAAGGACCACAAAGCATCCAAACCATCAAAAACAACAATGACTATAAAAAGGTGATGCATTAGGATAATCATTACAGAAATTCAAGACACATAAATCAGCGACATTTTTCACAAGCAACACAAAACAACAATTATCAGATCGAGTTCATTCGTGCAATTCAAAATTCTATAACCATACTACCATATATCACGCGCATCACAAAACCATACAACTTAGGTTCCAAATTTTTAACCCGGATTAAAAAATAAAAAGGAACAGAAACAACTCACATCAACAATCTTGGCAACGGTGGACTCTTTGAACGCCTTCAGCCACGGGAATTGAGCTCCACTCACTGACGAGAAAGCGCGACCGAAGTAATCAGCAAATCGCATCATCATAATATCTTGTTGCGATTCATACGAAGCCTATGGAAACAGGATTCATCTTATCTATCACATACAGCTAACAAAAACGAAACGCAATTACAGCAGATCAGTAGTGAAATCAAAACACTCACGGTAATTTCTGCGAGAAACGTGTCGAGTTCATCCGCGCTGATTCTGGAAGCAGCTTCAGCCACGGTCACCTTCGGCTTCTTCGGCTTCTTCTGCTTCGCCTTCTTCACTTCAGAAGAACCGTTCTCGACGGCGCCGGCATCCGGCTCCGCATCGCCGTCGTCTTCGTCGTCGGAATGCCGCTTCGATCTGCTCGGAGTGGCTTCCGCATCCACAGCAGCGGCAGCTATCTGAGACTCGAGGAGGCGGCGGCGGCGCTCTTCGGAATGCCGCTCGACGGAGCTGAAGACATCGGAGGAATGATCGACGGCAAAATTGTCGTTGACGAGGGGCTGCTTGGAGGAGGATTTCTTGTTGTTGCGGTTTCGCTTCTGATACGATACAGTTTGCCATTCGTTAGTGTTGTTTTTAGCGGCGGTGTTTTGCGTGGTGCGGGTTCTTCTTCTGTGAGCTTCTTCTTCTTCCTCTTGCTCCCTGAGAATGGCTTCGATGAGAGCTGAAGTCTCATCCATCGCGCTCTGTTACGATGCAGAGGAAGAAGATCGAGACGGCGTCGTTGGAGACAGATCGGAGCAGAGAGAGACAAATATATAGAGAGGGAGGGTAATTAAGTAGAAGATGATGACAGATAACTCATACAGAGGGACTCTCATGCGTGAAAAAAAAAAAATACACGTGGGTGTTTCCTTCTTCTTTTTTAAGTTTGACATCACTTCATCACTCAATTATAACACTGTATTTGCATTATCCGTTGCCTTGTTGTCACCTTTTTTTTTTGGTAGAAGTTAAAAAACAAAATTAACAGATAACAAAAAAACAGAACAGAGTTTAATTTTTACCCCATTGTAAACAGTTTAATATAGTTAATAGTGTCCAAAAACTAAAAAAAGAAGACATTTTAAAAGAAAAAAAATATGTGGGATTTTATTATTTTAAGATTAAAAAAATTTAATATTAAAAAGGTTTTAATATAAATAGTTTTGATATTAGTATGTTTTATTATTTTAAAATATATTGTGTTAATTTTTTAGAATTATTTGATTTTTTATAAAAGTTTTTCTTTTTATTTGTCTAATTGAATAATTGAGATAGTAGAATTAATATTTACGGCTAATTTTTCAATTTGAATCGATTAGTTTCTTTATTTATGTAAGTTGAGTTTCACCTATGTTTTTAATTTTTTCTATTATCTATTGCATGTGAGTTTTCTTTCATTTAAATGTGTCTTTTTAGTAGTTTATATGAGTATCTTTTGATCAATAATCATGTTATTATCGTTCTTGTGATGTTTCTATGTGATAGAACATCTTACAAGTTGGGAGGAATTTTATTGGTTAGGATCTTGTGAGCAGTTGGTCAGGTAAGAGAAGCTAATTGCTTTAGTGTGCGTGAGTTTGATAAATATGATGTGTTTACATGTTGATTGAATTAGATTAGTTTGTATGCCTGAATTGAATTGTATGGTTTGAGGATTGAATTGTGTTTGATTGTTGTTTGGGTTTGTGTGACTAAAATAACTTAGGATATGAGCAATTGAGCATATTGGTATAAGTTTTAATGTGTAAAAATTGTTTTGAACCAACTAACTAAAAAAGGTACCAATTTGAACAATTGATCAGGTCCAAGTTCACTTAAATCACAAAATGTGTTTGTTGTCAATTGATATAGCACTGAGCGATGCTAGTTGGGCACTAAGCACAAGTTTATTTGTGCAAATCTGAGAGTATTTTAGCTTTAGACCGTTGACCGTCCCTTTTCACTATTGAAGGTCCAATTTTGCGAATGTTTTGGCGTTGAGTGGTAGTAAGGCATCATTGAGTGCCATCATGCATTCTAGGTCTGGAGCAGTTTTTTTCCAGAACCCTACACACTAGAAGTGTGTCACTGAGCACAACTTTTTGCAAGAAGAATAGTGTTGAGCACCACGGCTGCCATTGAGCACCACCTTTTGTGGTAAGTTTGGCATTCGACGCAACATCTGAGCGCTAATACGTATGTTTGTTATTTTCTTCTTTTTTGGTTGTTTGAAATAAATTTGTGATGGCACTAGTGTATGTTTATAGTATTGATTATTAATATTTTGGTGATGATTATGGTTGTGGACAAGTATGGTGATGGTGTTGAGAGAATTTCAAGGAGAAATTCTTTATAGTGGTGATCTCAATGTATGTATTGACATTGGGGCTTCAATAAGGATGTATTTTATATTCTACCAAATATTCAACTCACATGAAAGAGAAATGGTGGGAGGAGAATGACAGGAGGTCCTAGCCACTGAACTATTTTGATTTTAAGTGCGAAGGGGATTAACCTTGTGAAATAAAGTGATAGACTCTACAGAGCATAGATATTACTACAAATGCGCTCTTACATGAAGTCCAATGTCAAAGACATGTATCCAGATAATTGAGTCTAATGTCAATTGTTTATGTGTATCTATATTATTTATGATATTTAATCCATGTTTAGCTTATATTTGATATGATTTAATTATCTTAAATAATTATTTTGCACATTAGCTTACCATGTCATTTCTTTTTGTGTTTCTTGTGTGTTGTTTTGTTTCTTTTAAGATGATTACCTTATCCATGTGAGCAAATGAAGTGTAGGTATTGAAACATCCTTGTGGAGATGATGCTGCTACGAAATATTCTTCTTAATGGTATAGTAGTTTTTCTAAGTTGTCTTAAATATATTTTATTATTACGGTTATTTATTTTAGATAACTATATTAATAATATATATTTATAGTTTGAGACAATTTGCTTTGTTTATCAATTTTTTTATTTTTAATTTTATCAATTGTAACTTGCTAAAATTACAATGTTACACATAATGATTTGAAAAATTAATAAATTTTTATATGTTAATCACGTTAATAAAACATTAAAATAAATAATAATAATTTAGAATATTACAGTTAAGATTTTTTTAAATTTAATTATGTAGAAAATGTATGGTTACTTATATTTTATCATTATTTATATTTATATATTTGTTATTTTTTTAACACGCAATCAATTCTAATTATTATATTTATTTTATCTTTGAATCACTTTTATTTCCCTATTTGAAAAGTAAGTGATAATTGAAATTTTTTAAAGAGTTAAATATGTTTTTAGTCTATCAAGCCATTTTATTTTTAGTCACTCTTTCAAATTTTGGTACACTTTGATCCTTCTCTTTAAAAAAACTATAATTTTTCGTCCTCCAAAACCAACGGCGTTAAAAATAAGCTGAGGTGGTTAACGTCTGGCCACGTGTAATAACATATTTCCTTTCTAACATTTGCCACGTGTAATTACATGTTTGATGACATGTTTTCAGTGATTTAATTTAATTTAAAAGCAAAGTTTCAATATTTAAAATTTGAAAGTATATTTTAAATTTTATTTTTAGGATGATGCTTGTTATTAAAATTTAATAATAAACTATATATCGTTATTAAAATTGTTTCGGGTAAGATATTGAGGTCCATGATCCATCCTCCAAGCTATGTTGTTCTCTTTCTCTTTTTATTGTCCTATTAGCGAGGAAGGGGCGTGCAGAAAACACTCCCCCAATTACTTTGCGTAATAACCTTGTAATAAAGATTAGTAATTAGAGTTAATTATCTATCTTTTTTGTCAATATATATTTATAAATATTACGCTTATCATTAGATCTGATTAATCACTAATAAATGATTATTATTCTACTTCAATGCTCATTAATTGCTATTAATATTCAGATTAATTATTAATTAATTATTATTCTAGACCAACCAGCTTCTCGCTGGATGGTCGACTATCCGATTCTTGGCTAACCAGTTGTCATACATTACAAAAATCATTCAAGTTTTTTTTTTAATTTAATATATTTATTTCATTTATTTAAAATTAAAATAGAAGTTTTAAGAAAATTGATCTAATATCAACCTGTAACTCAAATAATCCATCAAAATTCATTCATATTCGATTGACCCAATAAATCAAATAGTGAAATATAAAAGTTAAAATATTAAATTTGGATTAGTTATGTTGCAATCCAACCAAAGCTTAAGTACAATTTTGTCCATTATCTTGCTTAGTCTTTGAAAGTTTCCACTAAATCCTCCCACGACTCATTACTGTGATATTAGAAAGAATTATGTAAAAAATAAGGTTATAAAATCTGAGAATAGAACATTGAAACAATTTTTTAAGGTATTGTGCTGTTCTTATTTATAGTCGGCTTCTGTAAATTATGTTAAACTTTTTAATGCAAGCGATTCCCACATGCAAGACATTTTTAGATTAAACTTTAATTGCCATAATCATACAACATTAGGGTATCAAATAAGTCCATCACTAGTAGGACTAGAAGACTATGGCAAGTTTCCTAGTAAAAAAATCAGTTTTTTTAATTGATTAGCAGTTCTATAAAAGTTTGATACATTTTTTCTGATTTTCTTTTTCTGTATATTATGATGTGTTCGTGTTATTTCTCTTTTTTGGACACGTTTATCCTGTTTTTATAATGTGCAATAGAAAATAATGAATATACGTAATTATAGGTAAATTGTTAACATTCCATCCAATTTCATTAAATTTAAACAAACTGAATTATAATTGAACTGAGTAAATTTGTGAAATAGAGACAACATCGTTAGAAAATAGAATAATCTGATAATTGAAGTATGAGAAAATATTTTTTATTACTTATTTAGCAAGACTTATTCATCATATTTGTTATTATCGTGGATTTCTTACAGTATATCTTTAATACAAGGTGCTGAAATATCTTTGATACAAAATTTTAACTTATATTAGTTGTTATATATTGAGTCTTATTGTGCAAGATAGTATACAAAATTTCATGTAATTTGATCTCTAATAGTAAATCTCTTTCTGAATTTTAATTACATTTTTATTAGTCTTACATTTTAATATTTGCTAGTATAACAATAAACAAAAATATTTTTCTTCTGATAGTCATTCTACAAAAACTCTTTTTCTCCTTGAATCTCGCTTCCATAGGAAATATTGTAAAAACGAGATCTTATAAGAACTCAAGAGAATATCGTGCATTAAATGTAGTCTAACATTTCGATTAAATTTATTAACTCATTCATTCACAAACAAACAAATGTAATATATATATATATATATATATATATATATATATATATAGTATGATATCGGGACTGTTTAAGGTAAGTTTGTTTTTATTGGGCTTGAATCAGATTAGGACCATGAGACAACTTATAAATACAGGGCTAAGGCTAAAAGCCAGGTTCGTTCCATTTACGCCTCACTGATACCTAGAAACATTCAATTAAGAACCAAGGTTCTTCTATCATATGTCTAACTTGAGCGTCGGAGTGTCACTGCATGTACCTCCCCCCTCGGTCAAAGATAGAAGTCCACCGAACAGTCAAGGCTAAAGAAGAGCGAGCGGTCCCGATCGTAGGAAAGCGAGCAAAACAGACGACTAAGAAGACAAACACGCGTCCGCCAAGTCAGTCTCTCAATCCCACAAAATTTATACCGACACATACACACAAATATATATATGTGTGTGTGTGTGTATATTGTTACTATAAGGTGAGAGCTGATCAATCGAATATTACTATGTACTAATCGAACGGACCAAACAGTTGGAGTACAAAAAAGAATTTCGCAGTCAATCAGGCACGATAGCAATTGAGCAGAGTTAACGCATAATCAATACAATAATTGCTATTGATGAATGGTTAATGTTGGCATAAATGATCATTAAGAGGTAAATTAATAGATCTGATTCTCTTGAGTGTCAAAATGTTTTCTGTACGTCATCCAAAGCAAAGGAAGGAGTAAATGCTCTTCCAGACAAGAGAACTGTACATGAATCATCCTCGTTCCAATCCAACAGAGTGTGTATATATATATATATATATATATATATATATATATATATATATATATATATATATATATATATATATATATATATATATATACACTAGTTTTAAGGAAGCCTAACCATTAATTTTTTTTCAAATTAATAATTTTTTGTTTTTTCAAAATATTAAATTACTTAGTTTTTAATTTTAAAATGAGTAGTTTCATATTTAATTTTTAACAAAATAAAATTAAAAAGCTTAATGATGCGTTCATTTGAGTGATTGAATGAATTTGAGGGTAAATGTTTTTATGTTTATTTGAGTGGATTTGGAGGTAAAGTTTGTAAGAATTAGTGTAGGATTTGATTGATGTGACAGTTTTAAAAAATTTGTTTACTTTGTAGAAATTAAATATTACTAAAATGCCCCTAGTTATTAAAGTAATATAAAATGATAATTGTTATTATTATATTTAATTGTAAAAATGTTTATAAAGAGTAAAAAATTAAAAATAATTATTAAAATTAATTTTTAAAAAGTAAAAAAAATTATAATTTAGTAAAATGAAATTATTTTAAATGTAGTATTTGTTTGTAATATAATTTACTACCAAGTAATATGAATTTATTTGTTATGGAAGTGAGATTGAATAATTTTGAAGAAACAAATAATTAAACGAAGCTAAAATATTACATGACATAAAAAAGTGCGAACATAATAACATACAAATATATTTGTAAAAGTTTATGATGAAGTTGCTTCAGTGAGGTATGTAAGCAATCTATTGAAACGATGTTGTATTGACATCCCTATTAAACGTCTTGTATGGGATGGATGTGAAGATAGAAAGTCAAAACACTATCGGAATAAATTATAATCTTGAATGTTCATAGTCTGTAATAAGTTAAGAATTTCTTCTAAAGTTGGATTAGATGACTGAATCCTAGACGTTAACAGCGAATTTCGACACTCCATGCCCTGTATTTGTCGTTCAAGAATTGCACATAGTCTTGTTGTTTGAGTAAATTACTTTTTCCAATTCATCAATGATTCGAGAATCCATCTGATTTGCAGTTAATTAAGTTGACAATAAATAAAAGTATGAAAACTGATGTCAAAGCAAGTAGAATTCAAAAATAAGTAATGTAAGAAATCAAACATATAAGTCAATTTAAGCAAATAAGTCATGTAATACAATCACGGAATAGTAAGCAACTCAATCATCTAAATGGTGAATAATTAAATTAACATTCTGATTCAGGTGAGTAAATTGGCGGTTCATGTCAAGGGATAAGTTTGCCAAGTTATCTTCAATATGTTGAACCCTCAACTGTATTTGTTCCATACCCTGCATTTTGTGTTACATGTCTTGTACCCCTTCCCACATTTGAGTCATCATATTAGGATTTGAAAGATGTGGAGGAGGTTGCACAGGGTTCTCATGATGGTGTGGTCGATCTTCGTCTTCATCATCACCGACGTCGTGTTTCCAAACACCGTTGACATTAACAATATTCAACCTCTTCAAGAATTAATTGAAAAATGATGTTTGGTCCCAATATGAGTGATGGCATCGACATCAACATGTACTCAACAATATTGCATGATTTGGGTGATAAGGACACCGTATGGTAGGGATGTCTCTCCGACCTTTCATTTAAGTATATGTTGCACGATGTGATGAGACCAATTGATAGCTATATTATTTTTAAGCACCCATAACATAAAGATATCCTCGTGCAATAACTTTGCAACATTTCCTGGTCGTGGAGTCAACATGTGTACTATAACATAATGAAGAAGTTTATCATTAATATTCAAACAACCAAACGTTTGCACACGTTGACCCTGCATTTTTGGTTTAACCATAGTAGCTAATGTCATCTCCCGGTCATAGGGAAAGTCGTCTAGGATATTTGCACAAGACAATTTTTGACCCTCATACTTCATATTAGATAAATTCAACCAATCAATAGGTTTCAATCTAATTCTTCTCTTGTTAACCTTACTAAGAAGATATCCATTTCCAGAAATCTTCAGATTTGAATAAAAAACTTTGATCAAATCAGGATAGAAGGGTCCTAACAATGTAAGAAATTCTATCACTCCTTGAAATAGAAGATGATGTTGAAAATATAAGCCTGAACCGGCAAATGATTCTAAATTCATTGTTTTTGGAACAATAATATTTCTTGTGTAGAAATCAGCTGCATAGTGTTCCATTTGATGATTGTCACTAAAGAAACGATGCTAATCTAATTGTTCTGCAACAGATAGTCTGACATAGGTAGCAGTTTTTGGCTCAGTTGCGGTTTCTTTTTCCTTACGACTTTTTCTAGGCCTTTTAGTTGGTGATGGGGCCATTTAGTAATTACTTCAACAAAACCATAAATAAAACCAATAACAAGTGAAGTCATAACAACAAGCAAAGACAAACAATTAATGACCTATAACTATAGGTGCCAAATTGAAGATGGTTAAAAACCAAGAAGTCATAATTACAAAACAAGCACATCTAATAGTATAATAGTAATACAACAAATATTATGACATTTTAACAATCACTACCCAAGATCATTTTACATAACTTATTCCACCTCTTGTGTGGTGGAAGTCCCATCAACCACTTTGTACATGTGGGGTTTCCACATAAGAAATCATAACATTGCTCGAGAAAGTTTTCATCAGCAATATTCATAGCACTCAACATGTCATATATGTCGCCCTCTGTGTATGTGAATGTCGGGGTGCGACGTAGGATCTCGGTTTGGGAACGTAGTATTTCATTTCTATTTTCCATTGCATTGAATGGACGCACGACTACATCTGAAATCTTTTCAAAATGAACATTTGTAGATCCAAGGACATTTGTGAAACCATCCAGGTTGGTCGTCAATTTATCAAATTGAGCATCAATTACATCGACCATAGGTGCCTTCCTTTTGGAACCTCATGAGGATGAAGTTCCTCCGGATGGGACAGAAGGCACAAATTGAGTCTGCCCTGGACTATGCTCATCCACATATGGAGGAGGTGATGGTGGAGTTGGGTCTATATACCCTGGATAGATAGGCTCTTTTGGAATGTACTCCATATCTGATTAAGATCAACCTGTACACGAGGCCCTACCCGCTGTCGACATGCTCGACAAGCGGTTTGGACACCACTCCCAATAGCTCGATCCGTTACACATAACTCCACCATTAGATCATAGTGTCTGATACTGGTAACCCTCCACTTTGTCACACTTGGTCTCGTCTGAAACAATATAGCATCCAGCATAATGTGATGATATTGTGTATTTTAGAAATCCACCAAATGAAATGTATTTAATATATACCTAAATAAGGTCATCCCAAACTTCGTCCTCACTTCAAATTTCATACTTATGTCGTTCCAGGCAAATCCTCTCAAACCAGCAAAGAGGTCATGTACCTCACGCCATCGATCTTTCAAACATCTTTTATCGATTTTTGACATTACTTTTACTAACTGTAACATAACCACAACTATGAAGGTTTTGAACAATGTTATTATAAGATTGGGTTATCCAGCTTCCATCAACCCTATTATCAAAACGGGTTTCCTCGATCATAGCATCCATATCCTCTGTCCATTTTATGAACTCTCATACAACCAGAGGACTCAATGACTACTCTCTTATCCCTGTTCATTTTAAATCTCATTAAGCAATGGGTAATGAGGTTGATAATGAGTTCAGTGAAAGGGAAGTGCATAATGTCTCATTTTAAACCTCATTTTAAACCTCATTACCATTTTTTCTATGAAATAGGTTTAAAATGAACAAGGGTACTAGAGTAGTCATTGAGTCCTCTAGTGGTACAAGAGAGTTCATAAAATGGACAGAGGACATGGATGTTAGGCTTTTGCATGCTATGATCGAGGAAACCCGTTTGGGTAATAGGGTTGATGGAAGTTCGACAACCCAAGCTTATAGTAACATTGTTCAAAACCTTCATAGTTGTGGTTATGTTGCAGTTAGTAAAAGTAATGTCAAAAATCGATAAAAGGTGTTGAAAGACAGATGGCGTGAGGTACATGACCTATTTGCTAGTTTGAGTGGATTTTCCTAGAACGACATAAGTATGAGATTTGAAGCTGAGAACGAAGTTTGGGATGACCTTATTCAGGTATATATTAAATACATTTCATTTGGTAGATTTCTAAAATACATAATATCAACCACATTGTGTTGGATGCTATGTTGTTTCAGACGAGACCCAGTGCAACAAAGTGGAAGGTTAACGGTATTAGACACTATGATCTAATGGTGGAGTTATGAGCAGCGGATCGAGCTACTGGGAGTGGTGTCCGGACCGCTTATCAAGCACGTCGACAGCGGGTGGGGCCTCGTGTACAGGTTGATCTTAATTAGAATATGGAGTACATTCCAGAAGAGCATATCTATCCGGGGTATATAGACCCAACTCCACCATCACCTCCTCCATCTGTGGATGAGTATAGTCCAAGGCAGACTCAATCTGTGCCTTCCGTCCCATCCGGAGGAACTTCATCCTCACGAGGTTTCGAAAGGAAGGCACCTACGATTGATGTAATTTATGCTCAATTTGATAAATTGACGACTAGCTTGGATGGTTTCACAAATGTGCTTAGATCTACAAATGTTCATTTTGAAAAAATTTCATATGCAGTCGTGCGTCAAGTCGATGCAATGGAAAATAGAAATGAAATACTATGTTCCCAAACCGAGATCCTACGTCGCATCCCGATATTCACATACACAGAGGGCGACATATATGACATGTTGAGTGTTATGAATATTGTTGATGAAAACTTGCTCGTGCAATATTATGATTTCGTATGTGGAAACCCCACATGTACAAAGAGGTTGATGGAACTTCCACCACACAAGAGGTGGAATAAGTTATGTAAAATGATCTTGGGTGATGACTGTTAAAATGTCATAATATTTGTTGTATTACTGTTATACTATTAGATGTATCTGTTCTGTAATTATGACTTCTTGGTTTTTAACCATATTCAATTTGGCACCTATGGTTATGGGTCATTAATGGTTTGTCTTTGCTTGTTGTTATTATTAATATTGAATATGTTGTTATGACTTAACTTGTTATTGTTTTTATTTATGGTTTTGTTGAAGTAAATGCTAAATGGCATCATCATCAACCAAAAGGCCTAGAAAAAGTCGTAAGGCAAAAGAAATTACAAAATCTACTACCTATGTCCGACCATCTGTTGCAGAACAATTAGATCAGCGTCGTTTCTTCAGTGACAACCAACAGATGGAACACTATGCAGCTGATTTTTACACAAGAAATATTGTTGTTCCAAAAACAATGAATTTCGAATCATTTGCCGGTTCAGGCTTATATTTTCAACATCATCTTCTATTTCAAGGAGTGGTAGAATTTCTTACATTGCAGGAACCCTTCTATTCGGATTTGATCAAAGTTTTTTATTCAAATCTAAAGATTTCTGGAAATGGATATCTTCTTAGTGAGGTAACCAAAAGAAGAATTAGATTGAAACCTACTGACTGGTTGAATGTTGCTAATATGAAGTATGAGGGTTACAAATTTTCTTATGCAAATATCCCAGATGACTTTCCCTATGACCGAGAGATGACATTAGCTACTATGGTTAGACCAGAAATGCAAGGTCAACGTGTTAAAACGGTTTGTTGTTTGAATATTAATGATAGACTTCTACATTATGTTATTGTGCATATGTTGACTCCACGACCTGGAAATTTTGCAAAGTTATTGCACGAGGATATCTTTATGTTATGGGTGCTTAAAAATAATATAGCTATCAATTGGCCTCATCACATCATGCACCATACGCTTAAATGCAAGGCCGGAGATACATCTCTACCATACGGTGCCTTTATCACCCAAATCATGCAATATTGTGGAGTACATGTTGATGTCGATGTCAACACTCATTAGAACCATACATCATTTTTCAATTAATTCTTTGAAGAGGTTGAATATTGTTAATGTCAACATTGTTTGGCAACACGACATCGATGATGATGAAGACGAAGATCAACCACACCATCATGAGAACCCTATGCAACCTCCTCCATATCTTTCAAATCCTAATATGATGACTCAAATGTGGGAGGGGGTACAAGACTTGCAACACAGAATGCAGGGTATGGAACAAATGCAGGTGCGGGTTCAGCGTATTGAAGATAACTTGACAAACTTATCCCTCGACATGAACCGCCAATTTGCTCACCTGAATCAGAATGTTAACTTAATTCTTCACCATTTAGATGATTGAGTTGCTTACTATTCCGTGACTGTATTACATGACTTATTTGCTTAAATTGACTTATGTGTTTGATTTCTTACATTACCTATTTTTGAATTCTACTTACTTTGACTTCAGTTTTTGTACTTTTATTTATTTTCAACTTAATGAACTATAAATCAGATGGATTCTTGAATCATTGATGAATTGGAAAAAGGAATTACTCAACCAACAAGACTATGTGCAATTCTTGAACGACAAATACAGGTCATGAAGCTTCGAAATTCGTTGTTAACGCTAGGATTCAGTCATCTAATCCAACTTCAGAAGAAATTCATAACTTATTACAAACTATGAACATTCAATATGATAATTTATTTTGACAGTGCTTCGACTTTCTATCTTCACATCCATCTAATACAAGACATTTAATAGGGATGCCAATACAATATCATTTTAATAGATTGCTTACATACCTCACTGAAGCAACTTCATCATAAACTATTACAAATATATTTGTATGTTATTATGTTCGCACTTTTTTTATGTCATGTAATATTTTAACTTCGTTTAATTATTTGTTTCTTCAAAATTATTCAATCTCACTTCCATAACAAATAAATTCATACTATTTGGTAGTAAATTATATTACAAACAAATACTACATTTAAAAATAAATTTATTTTACTAAATTATAATTTTTACTTTTTAAAAATTAATTTTAATAATTATTTTTAATTTTTTACTCTTTTTAAACATTTTTACAATTAAATATAACATTAACAATTATCATTTTATATTACTTTAATAACTAGGATCATTAAGATAATATTTAATTTCTATTAATTAAACAATTTTTTTAAAACTGTCATATAATCAAATTATACACTAATTCTCACAAACTTTAATTTTAAATTCACTCTTGATTACTTCCAAATCCTCTCAAATAAATATAAAAATTTATTCTCAAATTCATTTAATTAATCTGCCCACAATTATCTCGTTCAAAATTTCTCAAGTGAACATAGAGTCGTAAAAAGCAGAAAATCTTACTTGAGTAGTTCATAGTGAGTTAGTATTAATGTTGGACTCAATGCTTGTGATGGAACTGGCATATCTTTCTCGAGATTTATTGTTCGGCAACAGCAACATTAAAGAGAAAAACCATTTGGCCCAGCAAACTGATGTTGATTTATTCTCCAAATCCCCTCGAGCTCATTACACTGTATTATCAGGCAGGCTGTCCCTACACGTAGCATTCACATCTATTAAATGTTAGCGGCTGATCCAATGATGTATGCTATCATATGCCAAAAGAAAGTATATAATGAATGAAGAGGATTTAAGAGCACTTATTGCTCAAATTCAATACTAATAAACGATTATGATTATGCCCAATCAAATGAGAAGAGATTCTCTCTCACCATCATAAATGTTGGTGTTGCTATTAGGACATTGTTGATTGGCCTAATCCACAAAATTATCAAAGACAATCAATCACTAACACATAGGAACGTTAAAGCACGCGCGTGAAGTATAGCGTGATTGAAAGATTGAAATAGAACGTAATGTGAACAGATACTGTGTCATCTCCATCAGCCAGCATCTTTCGTTCTTAGCATTGCGGTGCTGTCACGGCTCTTGTATATCCCTAAAACAAAGCTTCATTTCTAGCACACACGTATCATCACATTATGTTATTATTCGCACATACACCGCCCAAAAGTAACAGTACTACTTAAGATCTGGAAAGCCAAGAAAAAAACAGCATCAGCAACAGTTTCTCTGTTTTTGTTGTTTTCTTGACGCCCGCTTAGTAAGACGAAGTGGGAAGGAATGGGAGATGCAAGTGCAGTGAAAGGGGAATTTTCAGGCAGTGAGAAGGGGAAGAAGATGTTTGAGGAAGAAGAAAATGAAGACAAGTTGTTGGCAGGCGTAGGATACAAAGTGTGTTCCTCGGACATGGTTGACGTGGCACACAAGCTCGACCAATTGGAGATGGTAATGGAGGAAGATGGAATTTCCCATCTCGCCTCCAACACTGTGCATTACGACCCGACCGATCTTTACGGTTGGGTCCAGAACATTCTCAACAACGCGCCCAATCACACCACCAACAACAACAACGCTGTCATTCCATCGCCGTTAATCACTGTCCCCGAGAACGATCTAACAGCGATTCCATTGCCATACATCGAAGCGTATCCACAAACAGAAAATCAGAATTGCTACAAGCGATTCAAGAGCTCTTCGTCTCCGTTGTGGCCCGCGATTTCATCGGACAACGTGCTTCCGGTGGTTCTGGTGGAGGAAGCCGGCGTGTATCTCGTCCACGCACTCATGGCCTGCGCGGAGGCCATTCAATTAGGAAACGCAAGCCTCGCGTCAAGCCTCGTGAAGCATGCAGGAACCCTCGCTGTGTCGCAAGGAGGTTCAATGGGGAAGGTTGCATCGTTCTTCGCTCAAGCTCTCGCTCGAAGAATCTATGGATTCTATCCTTACGAGACTCTAGACTCTTCCTACTCCGACATGCTTCACACACATTTCTACGAATCGAGCCCGTACCTGAAATTCGCGCACTTCACGGCGAACCACGCAATCCTCGAAGCATTCGCCACCGCGGACACGGTGCATGTCATCGATTTTGGCCTGAAGCAGGGGTTGCAGTGGCCGGCGTTCATGCAAGCACTAGCGGTCCGTCCGGGAGGTCCGCCAGCGTTCCGCCTCAGCGGGATCGGTCCACCGCGGCTCGACGACCCCGATTCCGACTCGCTGAGTCAGGTCGGCTCGAAACTGGCGGAACTCGCTCGAAAAATTAGGATTCGATTCGAGTTCCGCGGATTCGTGTGTAACAGTTTAGCTGATCTAGATCCGTCCGTGCTCGACATTCGAGCAGGAGAATTCGTCGCGGTTAACTCTATCTTCGAGCTTCACCGCTTGCTGGCGCGACCTGTTGACATTGAAAAGGTGTTAGCCACGGTTAAGAGGATTAAACCGGAGATTGTTACCGTGGTGGAGCAAGAAGCGAATCACAACGGTCCGGTTTTTCTGGAGCGGTTCACGGAGGCATTGTACTATTACTCTAGTTTGTTTGATTCGATGGAGGGATCGGTGGCGGCGCCGAATGAACAGGCGTTGGTGATGGCGGAGATGTACTTGGGGAGGCAGATATGTAACGTTGTGGCGTGTGAGGGGGATGAACGCGTGGAGAGGCACGAAACGCTGGGTCAGTGGAGAGCGCGGCTCGGTTTGGGCGGGTTGGAACCGGTTCGCATGGGTTCGAACGCGTTCAGACAAGCGAGGATGTTACTGGGCCTATACGCTGAGGGGGGAGAAGGGTACAGAGTGGAAGAAAACAATGGGTGCCTCTTGCTCGGGTGGCACACCAGGCCACTCGTTGCCTCGTCCGCGTGGAGACTCGCGCCCAATGGTTTGCACCCAGTTAGAGATCAGAATGAGATGAACCAAGATTCCCGATACTGTTAAGTCAAAGTATAGTCACTGAATCGTAAGTCAGTTCCAGAGACACAGAAAGGGTAAATAGAAAGGTAAAAAACCAACTAAAACATATCTTAATTATAATTACTCTTCCATAGGTTACCCTTCTTAGTATTTTTTTTTTTTTTTGTTTACCTCTTAAGTTAATGAAAGACTTTCAATATTTTTTTATCACTCTTAAAGCATTCCCAAATATAATTTATTTCAATATACAACAATAGGAACATAAAAATAAAATCCATTAAAATTCAAAAAATAATCATTTTACCCATTTTGTAAAATAAAAATTTAGCTATTATCATGACCGAAATTGAAGGCGGGCGTACTAAAACTACTGTGTAACTTTTGAAGAAAATTACTTTCCTACCCTCCAAGTCACGGGTTAAAAAATGGCTGTGTACTCCTTTTGGCTTTTGCTTTTGCTTTTGGTCAGAGTAGTTTGGTAAATGAAAATTTTGGTCAGACCATGCTTTTTCCTAAGAAATCGAAACGCTTAGTAAAATTGTAATTTTGTTTGTACAATATTTTTATTCTTAAATCAATCAAATCACATCATTTTTAAATCATCTCGCCGTTTCATTTCTTATTTATTTCTATTCAATCAACTATGTTTCATATTGAATATACTTCTTATTATTATTCTTTAATCAACTTATTTTTCAACCAAATGAATTTCATATTTAATATTTTTCTTACTAATTTCTCTTTCTCTTCAAAGTATTTCTGCATACTGAAGGTACAGTGACGTCAAATAATAATTTCAAAAGAGTAATGTTTCAGTACAAAGTATCACCAGCTTTTTATGTTTAATCATTTCAAAATTCATCAACATGTACGTAAATCTAAAATCGTTATAAATGAGTTTAATGTAGCCCTCAAAATAAGGCATTTAATGGCACAGCTAGCTTCAAGTTAAGCCTTAAAAGTTTTATTAATTGTTCCGTTACCTGCTTACGAATGCAATAAATGATACTTCAAGGATAAAAATGGACCGAAACATAACACATTTATACAGTTTTGCTTTTTCGCAGGGTTGTTAAATATTTTATTATTATTTATACACATAATACAAAAGATAAAATCAATTATACATTATTTTTAAAATTTACTTAATTTTTAAAAAAATTATTTGACATTTATCTGATTCAGATCAACGGTCTCTAACACTAAATTTCAAATCATCTCTAAACTGACTAGTAATACAAGTCTTCGTTCTAGGATTATGTAATACTACGTGGGGTTACTTGCTATTTTAATGTTTAAATTAGTAGATGATTGAATGATAATCAGAATTAATTTTTAATTGTACAATAAATTGATTAGCTATTTTCTTATCTTAAATTCATATTTATAGGTTTTGAAATGTGTTTTTAATTAGCATTAGTCTAATCACTATCCAAGAATTGATAAACATACTTTACATGTAAACATGTTTAATTTACAAATCTGATCAATCGTTAAGGTAATCAGTAAGTGATTTTCAGTAAAAATCGTTTGGTTTTTGGAGCTAACTCAGGGTATGAAGAAATTGATCAATTAATCAACTGTTGACTGAGGGGTCATACGGTACACAAGCCCTCAAACTCAAGTCTGGTACAACTGACAATGGGGTTTGCGAAATGGGTGACGACGACCACTCAATTTGGTGGGTGTCAATGGTACTAGAGGTCATTCATCCTATTGTAAAAGTAATCGTTGGAAAATAGGCGTGAAATGCTTTGCGATTTGTAAGACCCTAGGTCATAAGTGTCCTTGAATATGTGATTGGAATTTTGTCTAATAATAAAAGAGAGTATATTTTATTTAATTACCATGTGATTATTAGTTAGGGCTAGTGATGGTGGGATAAAGGTCTAGTATACATGTATTTGAGGTATGTCGAAATTGTTTGTTTAACTTAAAATGTGAAATTATAAAATTTGCAAGAAAGGATAAGTTAAATAAAAATAAAAAGATATGACATTAGTGAAATAAGCTTGGCCTAGTGGTGTGTTACCTTGTGTACATGACTAAGGAGTGTGACTTTGAACCCTATTGAGCACCAAAGTAGTTTTTGTTTTGTTTCTCACATTATTATTTTTACTCACATGCTTTGTATTTTTTTATATGTTTGTTTAGAGCCAACAAGTGGCTCAACCATATGAGAGGGAGAGAGGCTTCGAGAGAAACCTAAGAGACCAAAGAGTAGAGAACCTTACTTCTTTCTCCTTTTCTTTCTCTACTTCACATTTTTTTTATCCCTTTTAGGATATAAAACCCTAGAAACTGAGAGCATTGGGGTTGAGAGGCAGCCAAGAGTGATTTTGCTTGAGAATGGTTGTTAAGAGGCTCGAAGGGGATCCTAGGTGAGGGCATCGAGAGTTTTTTAGTGGAAGTGAAGCATGAATATGGGTATTTAAGGTTTGGGAGGTAAAATGAGTGAAAACCCACACAAAAATTTCTTCTAAAGCGAAAACAAAGTGAGAATAAAGAGAGAGAGAAAGATAGATAGAGAGAGAATGTGTGACGTTGCAAGAAAGGGAGAAAGAGTGTGGTAGAAAGCTAGCCGAAATAGGAAAGGAAGGAACGACCAAGGTAGGGGAGCTGACCCTATGCTTGATTGTTTATTGTTTGAGAACCCAAGTCCTCACTCTAGTAGATGCAAAAGTTACTTCGATGCTTAAGTCAGTAAATGATCGTTTGGTGATCAGAGTCAATTCTCAACAGTGCAATAAATGTGATCACCTACTCCTTATCTTAAATCTGTACTTATAGATTTCGGAATGAGCTTTTAATTAACATCATCCTAATCATGGCCAAAAAGTTGATAAACATATTTTACCTGTAAACATGCTTAATTTACAAGTCTGATCAATCATTAGGAGAATTACCAGTCGGTTAGCAATTTTTCAGTGATAACAGTCCAGTTTTTGGAACTAACTCAGGATATGAAGAAGTTGATTACTTAATCAATTGTTGACCGAGTAGTCATACAATACATTATCTATTTTTTTATACTTTTAATCTCATTTTAAACTTTTTTTTTCTAATGAGACCTCATATTATTTCTATAAAAACAAATAAATAATTAGGTTTATAAAAAAGACAAGAATTATATGTGACCTTTCCCATTATATGACCTATTATGTAATTTTTATTACGGCTTTTTAATAGTTTTTTCAACTATTACTTGACAAAAGTCAAGAAGTTATTATTATAAATAGTTAATAATATCTAATAGACTACTCATACTCATACATTAGTTTTTTCCTTCAATATTATGTAAATAGGTCGACCTTCAAATAAAATAAAATATGCATTTGAATAAATTATGTTTGGATTCACAATTTTGAATTATTTGTGCTTTCAAGTACAAATTTGAGTCAGAGTAAATTTTTTTAGCTGAAATTGTGTCTAAAAACACTTTTATGTATTTAGAAATCGTGTTTACAAGCATGTTTTTGTTATTGTTTTTGTTGAAGATAGTGAAAATTATGTATAGGATTAATCTTTCTTTTGTGTTGAATATACACATAAAGTCATTTATTTATAATAAAAGAAATATGGACTAAGTCCAAAATACAAATAGGAAATAATAACAAACTAACTAAAGATAAAAGATAAATATAAAATAAAGATAATATATCTAACACTCTCCCTCAAGCTAATGCATACAAATCGTATGTTTCAAGCTAGTTACTAATATAATCCATAAAGACTCACTGAAAATATATGCTTCTGCACTCGAATGACACCAAATTGCTAATGATTTGCAAGACGACATAGAAGACGAAATGCCAATCCAAAAGACTCCTCCTAAGCAACAAATCTGGAAGGTTGCTCCATGTAAATCTCTTCTTGCAAATCGCCCTTGAGGAATGCCACCAGTGGATACAGAGATAATTGTGGGAGAGCCACCATGGCTATAAATAACTTAACAAAAACCATTTTTTCCATGAAAAAAAACATATATGGACCGATCAAACACAATGGTGACAAAAAAGGAGGTCAGAAGAGACACCAGCGGAAGAAGCCTTGGATGAACAAGAGAGAGAAACCATAAAAAATCCAAAATTCTTCAATCAAGGCACCTCAAAAAAGAAAAAAAAAAACAACCTCAATGCTTTGAATAACTGCTTGAGAGGAGACGAGACGTGCGATGATGAACTTGAAAGAGGAAAATGAACGACCTCGATGCTCTGAATTGCTACTAGACATGCCATCATACACGATGAAAAAGGAAGCAAACCCATAACTTCAAAAGGCGTTGAGAACACGTAGGAGCTTCGATGAAGGCATCGTTGATGACATGGCGGTCGCCTAGCTGAGACGATCAAAATCATGTAATCGTCAATCGAAACTAAAACTTCGGTAATGGCAGTGGTAGACAACAGCGATAAATGGTGTAGTGATAGAGGCACCAAAAAATATTTCTTCAAAAGAACCTTAGACTCTAGATACACAGTTGAAAATAGTGAAAATTATATATAAAATTAATATAGTCAATAAAGGATGATCTAATTGTTTATAAATATCAATACAATCAATAATATATCCATATTTTTTCTACAAAATAAAAAAAAAATGCAACATACATGATTCGTTTTATCAAAGCAAATAGCGACATCAAATTCAACTAAAGAAAGAAAATCATTAATGAAATATATGAAAAAAATATATAATATATGAATGCTCTTCACAGGAGATTTGTTTAGGGCTGGGCAAAACTAACTGATCTGTACTGTAGTTAACTGTACTATATTATACTAAAAAAATCTGATCCATTTCTACTAAAAGTTCAGTTAACTGTTTTATGGTTCAGTTTTTAAAAACTGAACTTATAACAGTTTCAATTCAGTTAACTGTGAGAACTGTTTTTATTCTTTCCTCTTCTCTAGTTCCAGTACAACTGTTTCTTCTTGCCAAGAAAAAATTATTTAATAATAAAATATTAATAAAAGAAATTATTCACATAAAAAAATTAATAATTAATTTTTTAAGACAATTTTTTTATCACAAATTTTAATATTTTTCGTCAATAAATATATAACATATATATAAATAAAAAGATAATTTATATTTTTATATTTTTTAAGTTACATAAAATATATATATATATATATATATATATATATATATATATTCTTACGTTATTTTTTATATTTTTTTATTAATAAAATAAATAAATAAAAAATAAAATAATTTCCATACACATATAATAATAAAAGAAATATAAATAAAATAGAAAATTATAATATCAAATAATTAAAAAATTAATTTATAAAACACTTATGAATAAAATAAAATAAATATTAAAATAAATTTTTATTATATTAAAAGTAACGTTTGTGTTGACTCGAAACATTTTCTAATATTAAACTAATGTAACAATTTTTATTCCAAATAAAAAAAGAAAATTTTTATTCCAAATAAAAAAAGAATTTGTTTTACAAAACTTGCAATCAAAATGATTTAATTTCATATTATAATCTAAAGTTATTTTGTTATTAGATAGTGTTAAAATCAGATTTTAGAATTAGTGCAATGTTAAAATTAGTACAATTCAGTTTAAAATTAGTAGTTCAGTTAAAATTAGTTTTGTTTAGTATTCAGTTAATAGTTCAGGTCAGTTTACAGTTTAGTTAATAATTCAGTTAGTGCAGTTTACAATTCAGTTAATAGTTCAGTTTAGTTAGTTCAGTTTACAGTTCAGTTAATAGTTCAGTTAGTGCAGTTTACAGTTCAGTTAATAGTTCAGTTCAGTTTACACTGCAGTTTAGTACAATTTAGTACAGTTCAGTTTGATAAAACAAAAAACAGTTCAGTTCAGTTTGTCTGAACTGTTTTACAGTTCAGTTCAGTTTAAACAAATTAGTTTTTAGTTCAGTACAATTTTTAACAGTGCAGTGCAGTTCAGTTCGATTTGCCCACCCCTAGATTTGTTAATAAGTTGAAATTGTCTTTCTAAATCCAAATCTTCTTCTTGGAGTGTATGCTGAATGCCATGAACTTTATGACTATCATGACTATTCACTAAATAGAAAACAAAGAATAATATATGAATCATTTCTTCAATCAAATATAAAGATTCATGTTGGAGAATCTCGTGGAATGGTCTATTTTTATAGTAATATCACAAGATAAATAATAAATATGAAATGCGATAAATAAAGTAAAAAATAAGAAAAATAAATAAGAGGAAAAATTACTTAAATTAGCCATATAATTAACATCCATACATAAAAAAATTGGTACAGAATTTATAGAAATAGAAAAAAAAATATAAACTTTTAAAATTGGAAAGAAAAAAAAATGAATGTTTTATTTTTTTTTCCATATCTTTAACTATAAAAGAAAGAATAAATAAAAACAAAAATAATAAATATATATATATATAAATAAAGAATTCAAATTCACTTACTAGTTAAAGCTTTATAAAATTATTTTTAATCAGAAATTAATAATAAGCAATTTGTGTTCTCACTAATTAATGTTCTCGACAAAATTATTTCATTTTCTTCTTTTCATATTATCTTTTAAGTTTCTTTTATAATTTTTAAAAAAAAATTCTTCAATTATGTGTTTTCTAGTATGTTTAACTTTTTTTTAGAATTTGAAATGTTTTATGAGAAAATATTATTTTGAATTAGAATATTTAAAAGAAATTAAAATTTTAGGATTTCGTTGGATTACTTAAAATTAATGACTTTCAAATTCTACCTAAAAAAGTAACAATTTAAAATTCTTTATATTCTCCAAATTCAAACAATTATTAAATAAAGTATTTTAGTTATTATTAAATGTAAAAAATATTATAATATTAAATTATTGTTAGTGGTAAAAAGATATTAATATTGATAATAATATTTTTAATTGAATTTTAATTAAAGTTGGTCAAGATTTTTTTTAAGTGAAATTGACAGTTTTTTTTTTCATTTAATGTCAATTACAATAATTTTCAATTAACTTTCACTATAAGTTTTTAGATTAATATTAATTGAAGTTATTCTTATAATATTATACATTTGAGTTTTTTTTGTCAATTTTTTTCAACAACATTTGTTCTCTTTTTTTAATTGATAGTAATAAAAAAATAATCTTAATTAATATTGATAGAAAATTCAAATAGAAAAAATCTAGATAATATTTATAAAGACTTAAAAAATAATATTTTAGAATTATACTAGTTTGAAAATAATAACATTCCATTATTTTAATATAAAAAAATTAGTATAAATTAATTTCTTTATTATAAAATATATCATATTTCTATAAATCACTTTTTTAGAATCCTTCCACTTATTTCTTCTGTTTTCACTCTCTGCTTGTTTGATTGAAGAACTAAGGCCATAAGATTGATCCTCGCGACAAGTTCTTTAATTTAAATTGACCAATTTCTCAGTTTGGGTAAGTTGAGTTTTACCATTTTCTTGGTCTACTTTGTTTTTTGTTGCATATGAGTTTTCTTCCGTTTGTATGCATCTTTTTAATCTTCTGTATGAGTTAGTGATGATAATGATATGTCTTGATTGTCTTTGTGATGTTTCTATGTATAGATAGAGCATCTTGTGGAATTAAAGGTGTTTTTGTTGTCTAGAGTTGTTTTCCAAGAAATGGAAGCTAGTTTGTGTTTTTAATTGTTGTGAAATTGTGATTGAAATGGATATTGCATGAAAATTGTGAATTGTAATTTTGGTGTTATTTTTTAAATCTAAATGGAATGTGCTAATATGGTGTAACAGTTTTATAAATTATTAAATTCTAACTTTTTGCAATTATGCGTTTTTAAAGATTTGATAAGTGATTGAATGACATAGTTATAATATGAGAAATTGAACAAATTAGTACAAATTAGAATGTGTTTTAGAACTGTGTGAATCAAAGAGAAAGTAGAAGGTATCAATTTGAGTAATTGAGCAGGTCACACTCCTTCATTCGTAACAATTTTTGTTATGGCATTGGGTGGTAATGAAGGGGAACTGGGCATCAACTTCATATTTCAAGGTCTAAGAGCATTTCGTTCCAGGGCATTGGTAGTAGGAAGGCTCCACTGGATGCCGCTTTGACAATAGCCTCTGACTTGGTTTTCACTAGGTGGGTATGTATTCCGTTAGGCGAAACTAGAGTCAATGAGCTCATTGACTTTGTGTCGATGGGCACCACCCTATGTCGTTGGAAGCCATTTTTATTTTCATCCAGAGGAGTTCTAGGAGCCTTTTCTCGTTGGGCACTAATGTGGCTCGCTAGGCACCAAGCCCCTAAAGGTTCAACATTGGGCGCACCTCTGATATCACTGAGTGCCATTTATTTTGCCTATTTTATTGGTTGGTTTCCATGTTTTTATGATATCAATTGTTATATAAATGTTGTATCTTGTTGTTATAGTGAAATATTAGTATGAATGAATGGATTGTAGTGCATTTCCAGGGAAGGAATCCCGTTGAATATGTCATTTACTAAGGTGTGCCTTTAATTAAGGACTACTCCATTTTAAGTAGTCATCTTGAACTCTACTAATCATTTATACTCATGTAAATTAGGTGGTGAGATTGACAAGAAATCATGTCATAAGGACGACTCCAAGGTTTTTATGGCTGTGACGGAGACTAATCTTGTGTGTGTCAGTTTGATGGAGTGGTATTTTTACCATCACAAGTGCATATGATTTCACTAGTCTGACTCAAGGGCACATATCCAAATATGGATAAATTGAGTTCTATAAGAGTTTGGTTGTATGTATCATTTATGTGATAATTGAATGACTCATTATATTATAAACATATGTTATCTTTTTTTTCCAACTAACTTACCATGCAATGTGTTTTGTAGTTGTTGTGTTGTTTTCTTCTCTTTGCAATGATCACTTTATTGGTATGCCTAGATGAAAATGCAAATGTAGGAGTATCTCTTGTGGATGAGCCAACTGTTTAAGTCGTGAGGCGATATTAGGTCATATTTGGTATAGTTTTGGAAAGTATCATAGTATGATAGCTTGAAAATGCATATGTGTGACATTAATATAGTTTTATATTTTAGATGATTGTATTAATATATGATATATATTTGATTATATGTTTTTCTGAATATTCATTAAAAAATATCTTATTTTAGTAGTACTATATTATTAAAATAAGATTTACAATATTTGTGTTAAGGATAAAAAAAAATCCGCTCCCGTGAATAAAATCCACGAGGGATAATTGGTACTTGCGGGTATTTACTACTTGTGGGTTGCGGGTATTTTAATACCCGCTTATAAACGGGTCGGATACGAGTATTATATTACCCAACCCGCGAATATCTGTTACTCGCAAAAAATAAAAAATAATAATTTAATTTATATGTTATTTAATTAAATTTAATTTAAAATAAAATTAACTTATATTTTATTAGATTAAATTTAATTAAAATTAATTTTTAATTTATATTTTATTTTATTTATATTAAATTTTATATATTTTTTTGTAATTTTATTTTAAAAATGAACAAAATGTATATTTTTTAATATTTGCGAGTATCTACGGATACCCGTAGATTTTAAAATATCCGTTGATTTTTTTGATACAGGTATCCACACAGATTATGAGTGAAATTTTCATTTTGCAGATCGAGTTGTGAGTAAGTATTATTTGTACCTGACCTAACCCGTTGTCATTCCTAATGTGTGCTGATAATTATCCTTTATCAACTCTATAACATTTTAACTAAATTTGAATAAAGAAAATACTACAAAAATAGACACCAATTTTCAAAATATCAATAATTTTAAATTCATGCTTTTTTAGGTGAAGTTTATAATTTTTTAATTTTAAGTAATTTAACTAATGATAGAATTTTTTTTTTCTTTAATTCTTTACTTAAACAATATATTATATTATAACTTCTTTTTTTCATAAACATACCACTCACTTAATTTTTTTTATATATAAACACATTATTAGTTATTAAGGAATTTTGTTTTCTAATTTCCTTTTACAATTTTGGTTTCTTAATTTTAATTATGAGCCATTTTGATCTCCAACTTTTTTTCACAGTTTTTATTATTTAATTTTAATTTGGTTTTCATGTCGTTCAATTTTTAGTTTTAAAAATATATTTAATTTTGTAAAAAAAAGTCAAATAAAAGGTCATGTCTAAATTAACGAAAAATTACTAATAATGAAATAAAATTACCTAGAATTAAAATTTACGAGGACAAAATTTGCGTAACAAAAAATGTATAAATCAAAATTCCATATAATTAAAAAAATTAAGGGATTAAAATTAAGAATAAAAATATGGATTTTTGTAAAATATATGGAACTAAGTTATAACTAAGCTCATTGATATGTTAATTTTTAAACTATAAAAATCTATTAACAATTTATATTTATCAAGTTATAGTATTTCGCTAGATAGATAATGAACAACATACTTCATCTATTATGTAATATCACAATTGAAGGATTTTTAATACTATAATCTTTTATATTTCATGGAATTTTTTATGAAGATTTCTTACAAAATTTTGAAAGAAAAATATTTATTGCTGTTTTTCTTACAAATTTTAATTTTGATAGATAATTACAGTATAATTTAAAAATTAACAAGAAATGTCTTGCAAAGTTTTCTATGAAAAGAATCGTTGCAAATTTTCATGAAAAATAGAGTAATTTTTATTGCAAAAAAATCAATTTAAAATATAACGAGTATTTTTTTAATTTAAATTTCACAACTAATTTTCGTATACATTTAAAATTTTAAATTCGCAAAGTAATTTCTTGTAAAATCGAATTTGTAATTATATTTTTTATATTAATATTTTGCAAGAAATTATACAAGAATTTGTTTTTATAATAAATTTAATTATTCTTCAAGATCTAAGTCCTGAATATTTTAATTTGTAAAAAAATGAAAATGATTAATTAAGTTTAAAATATAATTTTTAGAATGAGCAAAATATGAAATAAGTTATATAGTTTATTTGGTTAGAATACTTGGATAATATTATATTCAACTTTCACCAATCTTTTATTTTTTGTTAGAGCACTTGAATAACATACAAGTATGCTTAAATTTAAACAATCATTTCTAAAATTAAAAAAAAATATCAAGCAATATCAAGCTTAGTAAAGAAACTAAATTTTTAATGATACTAAGTATATAAAAAGCATTCATTAGGTCTAAATGAAATCTAATATTAAGGATCAAACGATAAGTTTCGATAACTTTTATTGAAATTTTCCTTCTATTTTCTATGAAAATAAACTTTTCATTTGGCTTTATGATTTGAATTGAAAAGAATCCCTACGTCACACAAGTTGTACATTCAAAATCAATATACAAAGTATTACAGGAAACTTCAGTTAAGTTTAATTCAATACATATGTAAGCATTATGTTCGTCTTTCTTTTCAAACCAAGTTCTACAATTTAGGTCATCCTTTTGGAAATGTCCAGACTTCCTACACAAATGACATTTGTCATTTTTCTTCTGGATTTTGGTAGAAGACTAGTTAATTTTCAATGGTCATTTACCTTTTCCATACTTTTTAACAATTTTCTTTCTAGCTCCTTGATTTCTCACATAATGAAGAGAGTGGCTTCCTAAGTTCTTGAGTCTGGTCTCCTCTTGAACCAACATATATGTAATTCATGCACATTCTACTTATCATTTGTGGTGTTATAGTTCATCTAGAACAAACCATACTCAAACGGTAATGAGTTCAAAATAAAGTGCACGAGAAAACTTTCATCCATTGTCATTCCTAGAGACTTAAGTCTTACTGTGATGTTTGTCATCTTGATTATGTGCTCGCGTATACGAGAACTATCAAATTTCATGGTGGTCAAGGTACTTGTTAATGTCCCAACACGATTTAGAGTGCTCTTCCATAAATTTTATAAACTCTTTTGCATTCTCAATTTTGGGAAGAGCATACTTAATGTTGTTATGTTGTTTGCTATCATCGTTTGCATAAACATAAAGTAAATCCGTTTGACCTTTCCCTAACTTTACAGTGAACTTTCTTTTTATTGCTATTAGCGTCTGAGATAGCAACCAACTTTTCAACTTGTGAAATTGGACACCTAAGTGAAATTGGACTTGTTCACTCCAGAAAAGGATAATTCAACCCATTAAAGACAAAAACAAACATAGTGAGAGAATGTAATGATACCATAACCAATACTTTAATTAATACATACTTACTTAACATGAATGCTTTGAGTTATAAAATTAAACAATCATTTTATTCCATGCATACTAATATTCTCATTTAAAAGTTCCAATAATACATCAATATAATGATGCTAATTTATAACATTATTCATAATTAAAATATGTATCAACTAAAACCACCTAATATTTTTGAATATACAAATATAACTAGTGAGGTATATAAAATGACACGTAAATGATGTTCAAATGTTGTCAAAAAAATGTTGTCTAAAGATCATTATCCATAAAATTATCTATTATCATATTCATTTATTATAAAAACAATTAACCAATCTTTAAACAATCTAAAAACACCTTATGATAATAATGAACATCAATTAATCCATAAATCAATTATTCATAATTTAACATTAATACTATACGCAATTAAAATAAAATATTCAATATATTGAAATTAAATAACTTTAAAAATTTGATCACTACTTACTAACAAAATTTATGCTAGTTGATGAAATAAATAGTTCTTTAATTTCTATATTCATACATAGCATTAAGGATACATTATTTACCTAATAAAATTAAAACATTAATTTTTACGTAAAAGAGGAATTGCTTTTCCAATTGCATTTGATCCACGCATCAACAGTGAAAAAGCTTTTCATTCAATTCCAAGCACATGTTCGTCACGTAACATGACTTTTCACTTTTCCAATTATGCCATTAATTTGCAACCCACGTCAACTCAAGCTTTTTATTCAGTGAAATTGCCTTCCAATTTTCAATTCAAGAATTTAATGATGCATTTAACTTTCGTAAATCGGATATTTTCAATATTATCAATACATTCAATATTTTCAATTCACGGAAAATCGGATACACGTAACAGGAAAATGATTGGTCCTTCAAAGCATTTAGTTTTGGATTCCCGTCACACTTACAAATATTTTCCAATTCAAGCAAGTATACACATTCTCAACGCAGCGAAATTCACATGATTTGCATTATTTTTTGTAATCGAAGACAGAAAATTCAAGAAAGCTCGTCAAAAGAACATCAATAACCATAAAAATAAAAACAGTGATAAAACCATAACATTCAACCTTAACAGGATTTGGCCTTTCACGACCCCAAGTTTTAATCCAAAATGTGACTAAGCAGATCAATTACATTGCTGATATTACCAATTTACAGGTAAAGCTGATGGAAGATAACACGCACTAGGCTAGTGGTCAAACCAGGCCAGCCTATTACCCCCCTCAAGGAAACAACAACGACTTCACACAACACTGGAGATGTCTTATCAACACAGACATGGGAATATAGATTGTGTCGTACGAGGTTCTCCATAGGTTGGTGTCCAGATATCAAGCATAGAGTCAAATTTATTACATCATCACTGTTAGCTTCTCTCCCTTTTTTCTGTCTCTGGGGACACCACCACAGGTTGCCTTCTCCATTCCCTTGTTTAAAGTGTACTAAGGGGTTATCAAATTTCCAAAAATATCTATTATAAATTTTAGGTTCCTTCTATACCATTGTATAACTCTACCATTTTCCATTAAAATTTACTGAGATCCACCAAGGATAATGAACAAAATTAATGTCTGAAACAAAAAGCCTGTTTTTTTTTCTCTTTCCTTCCTCTGTCACGGCTTGCAAGTTAGAAGATGACACCACAACATAAGAATTAGTCCAAGTCACTGTTCTCTTTGATAATTAGAAAGGAAAACAAACAAGAAAGCCTCGTAGTAAGTCAGCTACCACTACATAATTTTACAACGAGATTACATCAACACAGAATCTAAGATCACACCCACCACTTACACAGAGTAGGAACCCTACTTTAGCCACCCAAATGAAGAAATAATTCTAAAACTCAACACTCACTTCTCTCAACTGAGGCTTTACCTTAGGAGGCCTACCCCTAGGCCTTCCGCTGGAGACGGTGGCCGGCGCCACCGTCGCCGCTGGTGAGCGAGGAATTTTCCTTGGTCTACCCCTTGGCCTGCCACTTCCAGGGGTGGGCTTAGGCTTTGGGGACTTTGGAGGAGCATTCGGGTCCTTTGGGGGACGACCCCTTGGCCGTGGAGGAGACGCAACGGTGCCTGGTGACACAGGGGCCTTTGGCTTTGGTGGCCTTCCACGGCCCCTCTTTGGTGGGGCACTTGGGTCAGCCTTTAGGTAGTTGTTCTTACTGAACACAAGTTCTCCACTATCTTTCATCTTGTTCAGTTGATTCCCCAAAACAGTTGAGTCTGGCAACTCACCATAGGTCGATTCTATGTACTTCGATATTGCTGATTTGCTGGATCCACTTGGTTCATTCAGAGCTTCAAGCGCTTTCAGTATCAGCTACATCAACACCACCCAAAGTTAACAAAATACAATTGTCATAAACACCAAGTCTCTATCTGTAAATCATAGCTCGTGTCGTGACTTTGCAATAATACAAACCAAATAAATTAAAACCCTTTTTTTCCTGATTTGTCAAGTTCCTCAAACACTTAATTTCTTTTCAAAAGTGCTAAAAAAGGAGCAGGGTAGACAAAACAAGAAACCGAAGTCGGTTAAAATGTTATAGATCAGTTAGATCAGTGAGAAATATACCAGGTTTGCTATGAAATTTGTTCGAAAATTTCATTTAGGTAAGAAAAAACTGAAAAATAGAATTTGAATTTTGGAGTAAAATTACCTCGGGGTATGGAGGAAGTGACTGAGGCTTATTAACCTCTTCAGTGGCCATTGATGCTGCAGGTTGTGAAGATGTTGAAAAGCTTGCACAGTACCCTCAACGAACCCCACCAAAAATCTGCAAACTTTAACAGAGGATGGGTAAAAAAATTTAAGGAAAGTGAAGAGTATGATATGGATGACTCTTTCAAAGATCTGAGAATTGAATTTAAAGGAAGATAAATAAATTAAAAATTGGAAAGAAATTTAATTATAAAGATAAAGGAAAAAATTTCATGCCTCTTTTACAACTCCTTTGTTCATCTTTTTTAGAAAATGGACGGTTAGGAATAACGAAAAAGAGGATTATCTGACGGCTGATGATATATTATGCGGAAGGTCACTCGGATCGATGACGTGGCAGGAATGTGCTAGTTCGCAGAAACATTTGAAGGTAGCCCGTTGTCTTTTGCTTCCTTCTTGTTTACCCATTAGGTTTTCTGACGGAGACCATCCCAACTTTTAACTCTTTTTCATTTTTTTATTTAAATTTTAGGAGAGTTGAGAATTGAAAGTCTACCAGAATTTTTTTGTCTGTTTACAGTATTTATATTTTAAATTTAACATTTTGCATCCGTGGTAAAAAAAAAAAAAAATATATATATATATATATATAATACATATATATATTTAAATTTTCACTAACTTATTGATTAAAAATGTTTAATAGAGTTAACTCTGTAGGTTTTATTATATAAATAAAAATTATAATTTTTAGAAAAAACCTATCATTCTATCATTTAAATTTTAGATTATTAAAAATAATTAAAAATTTATTAACCTTTAGGTTTTAGAATTTATTTATTTTTTTAATATTATTTTTTATGTAAAAAATATTTTATTTAGATCAATTGATTTAATGACTACTTAATAAATCTTTTTTACAAACTCAAATACTATTTAACTTCAGTTATATAAAAAGTTTAATAATAACATAGCAAATATTAAAAACGGTCTGATCATTAAAATAAATATTCAATGTTTAAAATGTTAAAACTGCTTTCAATATTACATTAGAAACTCTCCATACAATATATTATAATAAATTATTAATAATAAATAAATATATTAAAATATATATCAATTTGTTGAAGAGGTAAAGAATATCAATTTGTTGAAGAGGTAAAAGAAAGATATTAAGTCTAAGTTTGAGGTGAAGAAAGACACTCATACCTGTTTTGACGTTGCTAGTTGGAATTTAAAGGATATGTTTTATGTGAAAACGAGTTAGTTGGAGTTAGTTTCAATAACATGTTTTGAGTGAAGAATTAGTTTGTGTTTGTGTTGATTTTGATGTATAAAAGATAATTTATAAGAAAGTAATGTAGAAGTTGAAGTTTGAATTGATGAAGAATATGTGGTTAGACCATTTAGGTCTTCTACCCAAAAGTTAAAGGAGACAATTGATGATGGAAATGTTCAAGGCAACATATAAGGTAAAGGATTGTCTAAGAATGATTGGAAATCTAAAATTCTGGATGATGATGAAGATAGAATCAATTATGGATACTTTGAAACATTTTTAATGCCCAAAACTATGGATGACTATATATGGAGAGTTGGAACATACTTCACGTAAAAAGAAGAATTTATTGAAGCAATAAGAATGTATGGTGTGTAAAATGGGAAAATTTTAAAATTTCTTAAGAATGATAATCGAAGAGTGAAGGTAAAATGCTTGGGAAAAAAGACAAAACCTAGTGGTATACTTATTGTGTGGCTGCACAAAATACTTGGCGGTTAAGGAAAATTGTGAATAAGCATAATTGTATTAAAAAATTAACGTTCATTTAATAAATATAAAGAATTTAAGTGAAAATAATAAAAGAAAATCAAAATATCAAGCAAAATGAGTTGTTGAGATCAAATATTGGTTTACTATCAAAGTAAAAGTTGAAAAAAAAAGGTAACCCAATATTCATGAGATTGTATGTATTTTCTAAGGCATGTAAAGAGAGTTTTATGTCATGACAAGCTATAACTGGTTAGATAGTTGTTTTTTAAAAGGAAAGTATGGAGGCAAATTGATTACAACAGTTGGAAGAAATGGTAATGATTAGATGTTGCCTTTAGCATATGCTTTTTTTGAAGTTGAAAACAAGGAAACATGAACTTGGTTCTTGGAGTGGTTGATAGAATATATTGGTGGAACTACATTGTGTTCAACATGTACTTGTATATTAGACCAACAAAAGGTATGACCTATAATTTATTCTTTTTTCTTATATGTTACATGTATGTATTGTTATATGTTAAACTTGATATTATGATTATTTTCTTGCACATACATGGTCTATTGTTAGTGATACAATAACTTGTACTTTAGGTAGTTCAAAGATTTTGTGTGTTACATATATATATGCAAATTTCAAGAAAAAAAATTGGAAAAAATCTAAAGCGTCTGATTGGAAGGTAGCAACAACCACACACCCACAAGCATGGGAGAGAGATGGGAAAAATTAAAGATGCAAATGTTGATGCCTTCAAACACATGATAGTTGTTCCCGCAATGCATGTGCTCACAACTCAACAACTCATTCAATAAGTAATATTTGAATGACTCTTTGTAATATTTCATTGTAATTGAAATAGATATTGGTCAAGATCAAGGTTTATACCAATAACTATGTGTGACACACTGGTTAATAACATATGCAAGACTTTTAGCAATGCAATTGTTAGTGCAAGGACTAAGCCTATAATAAACCATGATCGATGACATTCGACTTTACATGATGAAAAGATGGACAAAAAATAGAAAGAAGATAAATTCATACGAATGTTCTATCTATCCCAAAATTAAGAGTGAACTGCAAAAGGAATCATAAAGAAAAAAATATTGAACATCAAGGTAGTAATTGCATATGATAGTGATTTATTTTTGTGACTATCATAGTTATATCATATCAAGTAATTGTATATAATTGGGATTAGTTGTGATTTATTGATTATGGGTTTTGTTTCATATGATAGTTGGGAAAGAAACAAATTGTTTGAGGTCAGACACACCTTAATAATTGAGGATAATTTTGTGGTGAACATGGACAACAGGGAATGCAATTGCAGAAAATTTAGTATAACAGGAATTTCATGCTATCATTGATAACGGTAATTCTTACCATTATCTGTGGTGCAATTTTCTTACCAAATCAACTCTATTGAAACATGAAACATGCTTAATCCTCTCTTCTATCTAACTTTGTGAATAGGTTTAGCTAGGTTACATATAGAAGTTTTCATCACTAATTCCTCAAGTTTTGTAGGAAATTTGTGTACTTTGGAAGAGCATCCAAACTATCAAGAGTGGGAGCCAAAGAAGAGCTACAAGAGCAAGCAGATCTGCAAAGAAAGAGAAAAAGATGCAGAGTAGAAAAATCAGGCTCGGCCCCCCCAAAAGGGGGCTGAGCACCCTTTGCTTCGCAGATCAAGCCAAAAATTGGCGCCTGGGCGCCCCTGAAGGGGGCTGGGTGCCCTTTTTTGTTGTTTCACCTCAAAATATGGCACATGGGTGCCCCCAAAGGGGGTGAACGCCCTTTTCTGCTGTGTTTCCAGTTAAAATTGGCGTCGGGGCGCCCTAAAAAAGGGGCTGGGCACGACTTTTTGCTGACTTGGCACCCTAGACCTATAAAAGGCTCACATGCAACGAGGGTGGGATCTTCTTGGCGGCTGAAGCTTGGAAACACCATTTTGGACCTCTAGGAGCTGGTTTTGGGCAGTGGAAACTCTCCATTCTTCCTCCTTGGGTCTCCATTTATTCCATTTTCTTCCATTGTAAGCTCAAGCTCTCCATGACTATGGAGAGCTAAGTTCATTTTGTTGGGGAATGATGTAAAATGTAAAACTCAATTGTAAATGCACTTGGTTTCAATGAAAATATGTTTCTTTCATTACTTTCTAGTGTTTATTTCCATTGCTTAAATCTTGTTATGACTTGATCAACCATAGCATGATTTTAGGGTTTGCTTAATGTTGGGGAATGTTGTGTGAACCTTGAACTGGACTAAACACCTAAAGGAAATAGTGTCTAGGGATAGAGCTAGGACCTTTGGTTGTCTTAAACTTCTTTTCTTAATGCGGATGAACTTGTTAGGTTGCCAAGGGATTGGGATTTAATAAGTGAATCTAGGCTTTCTCACCAAGGGATTGGGTTTAAGTAACTTAGCAAGTTGACAAGAGCAATTAAATGAAGAAGAAGAGATTATGTGCATTTGCATAGGAGTGTAATAGTTGAAATCATTCTCCAACATATCCATTCCATATCATTTCAAATCATTTCATTCTCAAGAGTTTTGACCCCAAGAAGTTCACTTTATCATTTATGCATTATGTTTATTTTCACTACACAAATTCATATTAAAGGGAATCATTCTTAATCTAAGTTAGTTAGATAATTATAGGATTGTAAAGTGTTAACCGAGTCTCTTGGGATATGATATCCGGTCTTATCGGTTTATTACTTAGAACGATTTGGTACGCTTGCCAAAGAGTTAACAATCATTCACTAAGTGTTATGAATTTTTTGAATATGAATCGAGAAGACTTCATCCCTCACTAGTTTAGGAGATTAACATATGAAGAAACATACATTTCAATGATATACCCCATGAACGATCAACACGTGTGGGAAATTACTTGTTACCTTGATGTTTTTCCTCCAACTAACAGGGTATTACCTAAAGACCAAAAAAGAAAAAAAAACTATAGCCTTGGGAGTTAATGAAGGATGAAACACAATTACGACAAGGTGGTTCACATAAAATATATGGAATCTGCAAAGAACTTGGACATAAAAGAAATTGTTGCCCACAAGTCACCCACTAAAAACAACCTTCAAGCACACAAACTCCACAACCTGAACCAACTTTAACAGACCCAACAATACCACCACAAGGAGGTTAGATTACAACATCACAACTACCACCTGCTTCAACACATTCTCCTGAACCATGCCTTCCACCAAATGAACCATCACAAGGTAGATCCAACACTAGGCAAAAATTGACATATATGAAAGACCCAATTTGGAAGTTATGACACTTGAATTATCTACATTTTGGAGTTGCAACCTCTGTTTACAATAAACATTTGAAAATATAATTTGAAACTTAATTATGTATGTTCTAGCTTATTTTGTTTAGGACATCAAACAATGTTGTCTTTAACCTGTTGGAACAATCAGTATCGTTCGGAGAGTATAACGCAGCGGAATAAAACTTAGAATAGTGGAAAGCGTGTTCGGTCACTTTTTAAATTACAATGGTCAGTTTTCAAAAATAAATTTTCTAAGAAAAAATTTGTCGAACAGTTGATGTGCAAATAAAATTAAAGAGTGTAAGGAGTAGAAAAATCACACAAGTAATTTTTATACTGGTTCGATTCAAAAGAATCTACGTCCAGTCGTTAATCACTATAAAAAGTGATTAACAGTTTCTCTAAAAACAATTTTTCAGATTACAACAGTAATGAATAAAAATATGTTTAAACCTTCCTTCGACGAACGAACTGGAAGAAGAACACTATGCCAACTCGAAGAGAATCGCTTCGACTATCGACACACGAAACGCGAGCTTCTCCTATTCACGAGACCAGGCAGAGTACCTTGCTAATTCGAAGAGAACTTGCTCCGACTATCGACAAACGAAACGCGAGCTTCTCCTATTCACGAGACCAAGCAAGGGAACTGAACAATGCTTTTGAGAACTTCCTCTGACAAACAGTACTCTGCAAGAGCTTCTGTTCAACAACGTTTTCTCTGAACTTCACAGAAACCCAATATATAGCCAGCTGCTCTGAATATCAAAGGTCAAGTTCCAACTGTCAGTAATAATCGATTATTGTAAGTGATAATCGATTATCCAAGTCCGTTATGGATTTTTCAAAATAACTTTTCAAAAATAGACTTGTGATAATCGATTATTTGAAGTGATAATCAATTATCTCATACATACTCATGATAATCGATTATTGCTTCACATAATCGATTATTTCAGAACATTTTCTAAAATAATACAAGTTTTACAAAATTTAAAGACATTTCTACTACATTTAAATTCTACAAAGTGCTTTTAAATAATTCTATTATCTTCTTCAAGTAAAACTTCTTGCAACATCATCAAAACAATTTACTTCAAGATTTACCAATACTCCTTATTGGTAACAATCTCCTCCTTTTTTATGATGATCAAAAATTCAAGTTTTAAAATCAACTTTGACTTCCCTGCAAAATATACAAGCTACAACAACAAAAAAGTTAGCAATACCTGTATCAATTTAAATTATGCCTCTCCCTTTATATTATACATTTAAATTTTGCTTCTCCCCTTATATTATACTTCTCCCCCTTTTTTATCATAAGCAAAAAAAAATCAATGTAAAAAGCTCCCCCTTAATATGATCTCCCCCTCAATTATACAATATATGCATAAAAGAAACATAAAAGATCATTTTATTCATAAAAGAAGGATTACATTAACTTCATAAAGAGCACCACAAAAGATAGAATTAAAACATAGAGAAAATAACACAACAAACAATCAACTTAGAAGCCTATTTCTAAAATTCAGGACTAGGGTATCTCTCTGGAGGCTGAAGGTTGAGGTGATTTTCTATGTTTGTTAGACGAACGTCAAGATCAAGAAATTGATCAACTACATATTCGTCATTAGCTTGCTGCCATTCATAGATTTCATCAAAGTGAGCTTTTTGGGCAAGACTCATATCTTCCAATTGCTTGGACAGATTTGCAAAATGCTCTTCCATAGTAAGTGTGTAGGATGAGGGAATATGAGAGGGACCAGCATCAGAAGGAGCAGCAGCTCTTACTGGTTCCGCCATGTGAGCATCCATATCATCATCTTCATCTTCATCAGGATGGTCATCATCTTTGTGAATGAGAACTCTTCCTCTAGTAACGAATCCCATATGACGAAAGGTAGTGTCTCCAATTTCTGAGCCAACAACTTGAATGGCTTGGACAAGTTCTCCTTCCACATTAACACCTTTGTACTCCAATATTCTAGAATAAGAAGAGCATAGGGAAATGATAGGAATGAGAATTTTTAGCTTTTACCATTGTGTCAGTAATGAGAGCAGGCCAATCAATGTGTACGTGATTTAAAATCCCATACAGAAGAAGTAGATCCTGCTCAGAGCATTGTGCATGGTTGGTTGCTCTAGGACACAATATCCATACAATCAAATAATGAATCATCCTCTCTTCAACCATGAAACCACCAACAAGCAGTTGTCTATGGTTGGTCTGCTGTTCAGGAGGGCATAGGGAAGATTGAAAAGCCAACAGTCGGTTGAAGTCTGGAATTCCAAGATGAACTTTCACAGCATCATTCCAGATGGTAAATTGAGCCACGTTGGTCCACACATCATCATCCAAAATTATACGAACCCCTTTCACTTTGGTGGATATAATCCCGACTCGATATCTCAAGTTGAAGTAGAAAACTCTAATGAGGTCGGGATAAATACAACCTTTTTGCTCTACTAAATGTGTGAGACCTTGACCAGCAAAAAGATCCGGAAACTGAAATCCATAGAAACGGAAAAAGTCAAGGCGAATATACTTTACCGCCATGATTCTTCTTTCTTGCCAAGAATTGACATAGTCCGCATGCTTTTCTTGATCCGAAATCCATCCATCAATGGTTGCAGGACGTAGTTGAGAAGAAGAAGATGCTCTAGTATTTCTTCTACGTGTTCTTCTAGATTCAGCCATGGAAGGAGTTTGAAGTAATGAGACAATGAGAGAGTGAAGAGAAATGGAGAAAATTTTAGCTGTGGATTTAATTTCAGCAGTTTCTGGGTGCAAAAGAGTGACTAATAATCGATTATGAGAGGCTATTTATAAGAAAAATGGAAAAAACTAGCCGTTTATGGCTGTTTATAGCCGTTATAGAGCTCTCCAACAACTCTATTTTTGGAACTGTGCGCGTGATAATCAATTATTGTTAGAGATAATCGATTATCAGTTTATGAGTCACTTCCCAGAAATTGCACAATAATCGATTATGCTTGAGGATAATCGATTATCTGTTCTTAATTTTCCAGATTTGAGTTTAAGTTTGAATAATCGATTATTACCTTACGATAATCGATTAAAAATGCTAAATTTTTACGAAAATTTAAAAATTCTCATAAACTTTGATCCTAAGACATATCTAACACTCCTAACTCTCTTCTAAGCTCATAGAATCTATCCTTTGGAAGTGCCTTTGTGAAAATATCAACTAATTGATGTAAGGTATCAATATATTCAATTTGACAATCTCCCTTTTGAATATGGTCTCTTAAGAAATGATGTATAATCTCAATGTGCTTAGTTCTTGAATGCATTATGGGATTCTTAGTCAGATTGATACCACTAGTTTATCACATTTTAATGGAATATGATTGTCAACACCCAATTTTGTCCGGGTAAATAAAAATCATCACAAAAATAAATAAAAATAAAAATAAAAATAAAAAATAAAAAATATTAATTTGTTTTACTATTTGCACCCTCAAATTAACTTTTTAATCCTTGGCCCAATGGCCCAAAATAATCTCATTTTTTTTCTTACTACCATATTTTTTTTTTCACACCTGACTCTGCACATCACCTTCCACATCACCTTCCACATCACCTTCCACATCACCCTCCACATCACCTACCATTTTCATTTACTATTACATTTTTTATATTTATTTTTTCTAATTTTTCCACTTACCTTTTTTTATTATATTTTATTTCACCCAATTTTCCCACCAACATTTTATATTATTTCTTTCACTTAATTTCCACATTAACTTTTACTATTTACTATATTTTATTTCATCTACTTTCTCCACCCACTTTTTATATTATTTCTTTCACTTATTTTCCACATTAACTTTTTCTATTCATCTTTTTACTATATTTTATTTCACATAATTTCTCCAACAACTTTTTATATTATTTCTTTAACTTAATTTCCACATTAACTTTTACTATTCACTATATCTTATTTCATCCACTTTCTCCACCAACTTTTTATATTATTTCTTTCACTTATTTTCCACATTAACTTTTTTTTATTCACTTTTTTATTATATTTTTATTTTACCTAATTTCTCCACCCACTTTTTATATTATTTCCTTAACTTATTTTTCACATTAACTTTTTTTTATTCTTCCACTCACTTTTTTAAAAAATTATATTTTCTTCATCCTTAACTCTATAAATACCCACATTCTCTTCACTTACATACACACACATTTACACACACTTTCATAACATCCATCTTTCTTCTCTCACACCAAATCTCTTCATCCAAAAATTCTACTTCATTTTTCTTTCACACCTTTCCATTAAATCTCATACCAAATTTCTACTCCAAGTTCATCTTCTTTACCTCTCATCTACCTCTTCTCACAACAAGGTACACATATTTCAAGTAAGGTTCGTTTTTACTATTCACGTTTTACTATTCACGTTTACTATTCACGTTTTACTATTCACTTGTTTTATTTTATTGTATTTTATTTTATTTTATTTTCTCACTTTTCTGTTTTAAATATTTATCTATGTGTTTCTAAATATATGAATATTAGAAAAATAATAAAAAAATATTTTAAAGGTTTAGGCACATGTGTGATCGCACGCATCGTCCTTGTGTTAAAACCTTTTCTTCTTCTAAAAAAAAAATCAACAAAAATTTACTTTAAAAGGTTTAAGCACATGTGCGACCATTCCGTCGGCCTTGTGCTAAAAGCCTTTTCCTCTTCTTTCACAATAATAACCGAAATATGTTTTTAAAGGTTTAAAGCACACGTGCGACCGCTCGCGTAGGCCTTGTGCTAAAAACTTTTTCCTTTTTTATATAAAAAATACCAAACAAATCATAAAATCTTCAAAATAAAAATATCAACGTTTTTTTCAAATTAATTTCTTTGCCAGAACTACGTGATCCTTGATTCTCCATCAAAAGTGGAGATACGTAGGAGCAAGGCCAGTCCTTGTCAGGTTCACTTTCCTAAAAATCCAAATTTTCCAAACAATTTTCCAAACAAATTTTCCAAACAATTCTCCAAACAAATTTTCCAAACAATTTCTCAAACAAATTTTCCAAATGGTTTGCTAGAACTACGTAACCCTGATTTCTCAATCTGACTGAGAATACGTAGGAACAAGGTCAATCCTTGTCGGGCACAAAAAACACAAAAAATATTTTGTTTTCTTTAGATTTTTACTTTTTAGGGGAAATTAAACATTTTGCATACCACATCAAATTCGTGTATTTAATTAAAGGTACTGCTTTCGGGCAGGCGTGTAGGGTGCTAATACCTTCCCTACACGTAACCGACTCCCGAAACCAGAGTCTGGTTTTTCGTAGACCGCCTTATCCTTTTTATGGTTTTTCCGTAGTTTTCCAGAATAAACTATGGTGGCGACTCCAAATCTTTTACCTAAAATCTTGTTTCTTTTTTGGATCGTCGTCGTCCCGTCGCGATTTTCCGGTTGCGACAATGATCAAGGAAGATATCAAAGTCTTCCAGTTACTGTTTCATCCACAGAATTTGGGCACAACAATTGCCAGCAACAATATATTCAGCTTCAGTGGTAGACAAAGCTACACATGCTTGTTTCTTTGAGTGCCAAGACACCAAAGAACAGCCCAGAAAATGACAGGTTCCACTAGTAATTTTCCTATCAATTTTACAACCACCATAATCTGCATCAGAATAACCTATTAAACTAGGTGAAGCATCAGAAGGATACCAAAGTCCAAAAGAAGTGGTTCCCTTAAGGTATTTTAAGATTCTCTTGACAACAGTCAGATGAGATTCTTTAGGATTTGCTTGGTATCTAGCACACACACAGACACTTTGCATAATATCTAGTCTACCAGCAGTTAGGTACAACAAGGATCCTATCATGCCTCTAAACATAGTTTCATTTACTCCTTCTCCAGATTCATCCTTATCTAAATAACATGAAGTTGCCATAGGTGTATTTGCTTCTTTGCAATTGTCCATACCAAATTTCTTAAGAACTTCCCTACAATATTTTGTTTGGGAGATAAAGGTACCTCCATTCATTTGCGTTATTTGTAATCCTAAAAAGAAGTTCAGTTCACCCATCATAGACATCTCAAACTCACCTTGCATTATTTGTGCAAATTCTTCACACAAAGAGTCATTAGTTGACCCAAATATAATATCATCTACATAAACTTGCACAATCAAGATGTGTTTACCTACTTTCTTAATGAATAAGGTTGAATCAACCATATCTCTAGAAAAGTCATTATTAATTAAGAAGGTACTAAGTCTTTCATACCAAGATCTAGTGGGATACATTTGAAGTGATAATCGATTATTTGAAGTGATAATCGATTATTTCAGAACATTTTCTAAAATAATACAAGTTTTACAAAATTTAAAGACATTTCTACTACATTTAAATTCTACAAAGTGCTTTTAAATAATTCTAATATCTTCTTCAAGTAAAACTTCTTGCAGCATCATCAAAACAATTTACTTCAAGATTTACCAATACTCCTTATTGGTAACATAACCAAGTTCTTTTGTAATGTAATTTTGAAGAAAAATATTTTCTTTTTAAATGTATTTGCATAATATTCCATATGCATTTGTAGAAAATTTGAACGTACGTTGCTTCTTTGTATCTAACTCAAACTTTTCACTAATTTTGTAAGATTACATAACAAAAGATTACAACCCTAATATCACAACACAAAAATCCTACACACTTCAACACACATACTACATACCAAGTTAATTACAACCCATCTAACGTTTACAACATATCATGAAATTTTCAACATTGGCTCGAAAATTATGTAATCAAACCAACAAAACATATCATCCATATTAACAACTTTAACCATCTTTTTCAAAAACCTTAAGGGACTTCTCTAGATTATATATCTTTCTCCTTTATCTCACAATAATAACATCCATTTCATCAGTATTATCTTCACTTCACCATTTGAAATAATTAACACCCTTTAAGATTTCCACTTCCACTTTGATCTTAATAAAAAAAAAATATTCAAAATTTGTTACCAACATAACCAATCATCCATATTAGCAACATTAGGGGTTTGTCCAGATCTCCTCATTCCTCCATTTCACTCAAATGAGACCTAGGGCCTCCTTCTCTAGGCAAGAAAACCCAGAGGCACTCACCTCCGCTGTTAGACCTCAATCTGAACGGCCACCGAGAGCCACCGTCCGCGGTGTCACCAGTGTCTTCGCCGGAAGATCCACCGCCCTCCACGCCGGAGCACCATCTTGTTCTCTCTTCTTCGCGCGAAACCGACCCCAACTCCGATATCTCATCGCTCTCGCCGCCGTTGACGAAACCAACATCCAGAAGCTGCGAGCCAAGGCCACGCGGTGACGCTGCTCGTCGTCGGCCGCCAGGTTTTCTCCCTTTCTTCTTCGCGTGTGAGGGAGGAACCTCCTGTCCGAGAACGACACCGGCCACCACTTGAGTGAATCCAGCCGCCAGTGGGCTACAAGCCGGAACGTCGCCGGTCACCGCGTCAAGGACGAAAGAATTTTTCCTTTTCTTCTTCCCATTCTTTTTTGAACGCCACTTGTTGATTGGTTCCTCTGTTGATCGGTGTTTATTCTGCTGGGATTGGAAACGGTGAGGGTGTGTTGTGTGCGTATGAGTGTGAGTGTGGGTAAAAGCCTACTTTGTGCTGTGTATTCTGTCTTTGCAGGTAAATAGACTTGGAGTTTTGGTGATTTGAGGTGATTAGAGGCAAGGGGACCTAGTTTCATTATCTGATTTGGTTGTTGTTGCCGTGATTGATTCAGGGTGTTTGGATTGGTTCTTTCTTATTGCAGGAAAACGACATTGGGGATTTCAGTAGAATAAGTCAATGTTGAAGATGATAATAGGATTGTGTGTGGGAGACATTAGTTTGCAGGTTGGTGGTGAGGCTTAGGATGGGTGGCAAACAGTATGCGAAGCCATATCATCATCAAATCAAATGGCAACAAATAAGAGCATATATCACGCAACATGAACTATATGCGAAGCCAAATCATCATCAAATAGAAACACATAGATTTATATATCACCCAGCAGAAACATAGAACAACTATTTACCATCCAAGAATGCAAACATTTATAGCAATGAAACTCCAAGAAGAGGAACTTACCTCTCGCATTTATGTTTTCTCCTCTTTGTAATTTATTGTACACTCTTTTTTCCTCTTAGCTATTTGACTTTGTGCTTTCTCTATTTTGCAAGTGAAGAATTGTTGCAAGGTCAATAATTGCAGTGAAGAATTGATGCCAGATAATGGTTGATGTTGGAGGTGATGATAACAGAAAACGCGGTAGAGGTTGGGATGTGGGGATGGTTTTTTTTTCTGATGAGGAAGTTGCTGAGAAGTTCTATGTTGAGTGAATGGAGTTGAGGGTAGTGTCTCTAGGGCGTGGCCCGTCTGTTCCTGTGACTGCCCCTGCTGGATTGTCATGTAGCTGGATTGTCATCAAGCTGAATTGTAATGAAACTGGATTGTCCTCTTTTTGGAAGATCAGCAAGACCCTCTTGTCTTTTTCCTTTTTTCGTGTTTTTCTTGGTTAAAGCCATGCTTAGACATCCTTTCTCTTGCATAACTGTTGGTCTGTATAAAACTTTTTGCTTGTACACTATTCATTTTGGCTTTTTCTTGTTTACTGTGAACACCGGTCAGTCTTGTATGTTAAATATGTTAAGTTGTGATATATTACAGGAAAGTTGCACACTTAATTCGTGTTTGCCCGATTGAGAATGAGGAGAAGCACTGATTCCTAAAACCTTTTTTTATTTTTTGTTTTGTTTTCTACACCTTTTAACATAAAAAATTAAAGTAACAATAGATAAAAAGTAAAAATAAATAACAAAAAGTAACTAACGTAAAAAAGAATAAAAATGAAATAACTCTAAATAATAAAAATAATAAAAATAAAAATAAAAATAAAGAAAAAAATAATATAAAAAATGGAAAACAAATTAAATAATATAAACTAAAATAAAATAATAGAAACAAAATTAAAATGGTTAGAAACATAAGATAAAATAAAGTAAAATAAAAATAAAAAACAAAACATATGTTATTTAGTCATCCGGACAAAATTGAGTGTTGACAGGATGATATCTTTGTTAAGCTTTTTGTTAATGGAGGGGACGAGGAAAGTTTGGTTCGCAGTAAGTTTATGCATGTTAGTACTGATGGGATGGGAGGATTGTTCTGTCTTTCCGTTTGCTCAATGCAGACCCTTGAGATTAGATATATGATTGGTATGGATTGTGAAGTGGAATTTTTATCATAATAGTATCAATTGATAAATGAAATGATTGAGGTTTTTTTTTTTCTATTTTATAAATAGTTGATGTGTGATTTGATTCATTGTGAGTATATCAATTCGGTTTATTATGGATTCAATTCGGGTCATGTCTACTTTTAATTCATACTTAAATTTGTATATTTTTTTTAACACAACTCATGTCTACTTTTAATCTATACTTAAATTTGTATATTTTTTTAACACAACAACATGACTCAAATCCGTAATAGATTAAGTTGATTCATTAATTTCAACGCATTTGACAATTTTATTAAAATAAATGTTTAGAGAGAAGTGAAAAGAAGAAAAAGCAATGAAGCAAAAGAGAAAAATAAAAGATGAGAGAAAAGAGATAACCTTAATAAGACTTTAATAAGACTGTAATATGATATATTCTAATTGAATTTAAAATATGTTTATATTAGTACGAATAGATTCTTTCTATCTTGTATCATTAAATAAAATAAGATGATTGAATTATGCTGTTATTAATTTATGTATTTGAAAATAAAAGAAACAAAATATCATTAATTAGGCTTTATCATCGTGTTAATATATGATTAAGAATAAAGGATTTTTGGTTCTAGAATGGGTAGATATGTAAAACTCTTAAAAAGGGAATTTTAATAGATGAAATTATTATTCTAATGTGATGGACTTCTAAAAGATGAAATGATAATGTTGGCATGTGGCTTAGATGCAGAAGAAATTTAAATTAAAGATGATAAAAATAGGTAAACCTGTCAAGTTTTGACTCCACAAAAATGGTTACAAGAGGCTGGCTCAGCATAGTTGTCAAACTTACTAGATTTTGTATTTTCGTAATATATATATATATATATATATATATATAAACATTTTATCAAGAAATATTTTATTAGTCTTTAATATTTTCAATTAAGATGACACTTTCATATATTAAATTATTTATTTATAATTAATAATTAAAATTTAATTTATAAGAATTGTAATTATTTATGATTTAAACTATAATATTAGTGTATATCTATATCTTTCAAATAATATAATCCAAAAAATTTAATTATTTAAATTAATTTTAATTTTTAACAAACGAGACAACCAGTCAAGAACGATTAATTAGAGAGTTAAAAGTTACTAATATTCTTCGCCAAATTAATGAAAAGCTAACTCAATCAAGTCCCATAAACTTTTTCATCCCTAATTTAGATTGAATAGAAGTTTTAAAAATAGTCCATGACGGGAAAATCACTTACGAATTTTTCAAAAGAATGAAAAAATTAGAAATAAAGAGTGTAGACTTTTGTGAATTTCTTAGTTAGGCCTTCTTAATCATGTTTCTTTCCATAAAATATAAGTTCTTATATTTATTTTATTCTCCAGATCAACCACATAATATCTAAGAATACAATTGGTATACCTAATTTCTTCTTACTTATTCAGGGTCTTAATCATATCAGGTTTGGATTTAAATTAACTGGATAAGCTAGTGTCCATAATTCAAATTATTCTATAGTAGTATGACTTATCTGAAAGAATATGAAACATGGCTTACCACAAACCACAAATGTACACCAAAAACAAAAAAGAAAACCATAGGCAAGATAAGAATTAGATACAGATTATACATCATGATGGATACATGATTTTGCTTTTAAGTTTACAAACCCAAACTTTTAACACCCCATTCTTCACCTACAACTTTACTACTTTCCTTCTCTCACCTAATAAACCTAATATAGGGTAAGGAAATGAAAGAAAAACAAAATATGCAGATGTGATGTATTGAGAAATAGGACCAAGTTGAGGAGACCAAATGATGTTCTCCTTAGTCCTGCAAAATTTTGGGCCACACAACTTTTTGCAGATAACCCATCAAGATGACACCTTATGTATGAACAGACTTCAACTCTCTTCTTACCAAATTAACAAGCCATCATTTGATACCAGAAAATTCCTCCCTCCATTGGAGAAATTTTCTGACTTCTTGCATGAAAATTTGGTTAAGGTAGGTCTACACAGTGCAGAGTGAGCAATGGATTCCCACAAATCCTAAATGTAGACATTCATCATGAAGCAACATCTGCATTGAACAAGGAGTGAAACATTTCAGTATTTTGCAACATTGATGTTGGGGAGGTAGGATGATTTTTTTTGGATTAAATATATTTTTAGTTTGTAGATTTGGTTGTAAAATTAAAATCTGTTTATATTCCAAATATTGATATATTGATTCTTAAACTTAAAAAATAATGGATATACTTCTTTTAATCTAACTATTATAATTTTTTGATTTATCAAACAATGTTTCAAGTTAACATTTGAGCTGAGATGTATCAAATATTTGAGCTGAAGCATGTGAAACAGTGAAAACAACTCAATGTTATTTTAAAACATATTTAACATGTCAAAAAATTTAATGTAATTAAGTTATAAAAATTATATCTATCCATTTTTAAAATTTGGAAACCAAAACTGAATCAAAGTTTGAAGCAGCACTTTTGTGTCAAAGTGTAGGGACTATAAAAGCTTACCTTTTTTTTATGTGCATATTATGCCTACGTGTTTTGGTTGGTGAATGCAATGTTCACTATAGTGGATCATTTCCCAAGGTCTTCAAGCGGAGTTCCACATCCTTAAGATCACGAAGATGCTGTAAGATTTCTTGAAGCAAATCCACTCCTTTCTCCCCGCCATTTTGTATGGAGCCCATGCAGTGTTGCAGAAACTCCTTATCAGTTTCAAGAGCTTGTAGCCTCTCATAAACGCGATCAACCTCCTCTTCAATGGATGTCTTCATGCTATCCATTTCAAGCACAGTAACCGAGTTTTGCAAATCAGATGATTCGGTCTCCAATTGTCTCTCTAGTGTGTAAGCTTCCTCAGTCTCATTTTCAGCTGCATCTAAATATGGCAGTAGCTTCTTTGCCAAGGAACCTATTGGAGATTGTTTATCATCTGAAAACCCATTAAAATATCCATTCTCATTCAAGTCTCTGTCACCACCATACATTGATGAATGCTCAATTAGTTTGATATCATCAAGGAGTTCCTCGTTATCTCCCAATGAAATAATTTTTTCCTCTAATGCTTTGAGTTGTTCTAGAATGGAAGCTCTCTCTTCCTCAAATTCTGCTAATGTGTCATCAAGAGTACTCACATGCTTTACACAGTCTAGTGCCATCTCCTCCAAATTAGAAACTGTATCTTCAGATGCATTATTGTGACTGCTTTCCTCATGGTTGAATAAAACATTATCTTCATCACGCACCTCGCGGTTAAGATCAATGGATAGATCATCACTGTAGTTCATGTTGCTGCAAGAAGAAGAGGTGTCTCTACTTCTTACACTTCCATCTTTCATTCTTCTCAGCACCCTCAGTTTCTCTTTTGCTTCATATTCCATTACCTTCTGCCTGTACTCTTCCAACTCCTTCTCGAGTTCCTGCTTCTCTTTCTCCCTTTTCATCATCAACTCATTCAAAAGCTGTAAAGCTTCCTGATCATATTCTGATTGTTCTTCCATCATTCTCTGGTATTGCAATGCTTCCATCTTCATTGCTGCCTTTTCTTCCTGCAGCCTTGTAATCATTGCCATTGTCTGGTTGGCAGCTATTGCTGATGCACTTCTCTCTTCTTCTAGTTCTTGATATACAGCTGTTAGGGCCCTTCTTTCAGCTTTTAGAACCGTTTTTAGCCGATCAATTGTGGATGATGGATCGCCACATTCTACCTCACTTGCAACACTACCATCCATAAAATCATCTGGTACTGGTTCTCTTTTAAGCAGGTACTGAAGGCCATCTACAGATCTAGGAGTCTCAGGAAGTTTATCTTCTTCTACTTCATACGGCTCTGAGAACTTGGAAGATTCATTGCTTGTTTCTTCATGATTTTTCTCAACTGATGTTGTTTTCTCATTCATCTTAGCATTCTCGTTATCATTTGCACTTGTTTTATCTGTACCTACAATGTCATAGTCCAATTAGAGTTTAAAGATATTGAACTGAAAAAGGAAATCTTTGCATTTCTTATAGAATTAAGTGCTTCACACCTAGACAAGGTAAAAAGAAAACTGTTATGCTAACCGTTGCTCGCCAAATAATGAATAAATAGAAAGTTATTTTGTTGCCAATAGATAGCAAAACTGAAAGCATCAGCATCACCATAATAATAATAAACCAGGTGCAGGATGTAAAACTTACTGGGATTATTCTGGGTAATGAATTCATCAAAGGCATTTGGAGCTTCAGGGTTATCCTCACTTGTGGTAGATTGATCTTCTGGTATGCATTGAGATGAGCTAGCTGGTTCTTCAGACGGAGGATGATTATCTGTGTGAGAAAATACTGAAAACATTAATTTTTAGACATTGTCTCTCAAGTATGCTAAACTAAAATTTCCTTTTTTTCCCACTGCATATGAGGTTATAATTATCGACCTAGCCAACTAGCAGACACGAAACAAGATTCATTCATGTACCTCGTGTATTTTCTGGTTCTTCCATATCTGCTTCTATGCTTTTATAATCATTGGATAAACTTCGAGGCTGAATTAGATGATTCTGAGCAATAAATGCATCAAAGGCATTTTGAACTTCAGTATCATCATCACTTGATGAAGAAGATTCGTCTTCTGATATGCATTGAAGAGAGCAGTCTGGTTCTTGAGACGGAGACAACTTAACTGTGTGAGAAAATGTTGAAGTCACATAAACACTTATGATTACGTATGCTAAGTTTTTTTTTTCTTCTAAATATGCTTTCATTATTAATAAACAAGCCAACTATGAGACAAGAAGCAAAACAATTGCAAAGAGACAATGTTTGATCTTTAAAATTCATGTACTTCATTTTCTTGTACCTCCTGGTGGACTTTCTGATCCTTGCATAGCTGCTTCCACACTGTTGTCATCATTAGATAAACTTCGAGTCTCACTAAGATGATTCTGAGAAATGAATTCATCAAAGGCATTTTGAATTTCAGCTTCATCTTCACTTGATGAGGATTCATCTTCTTGTGTGAAATCACTAGAGAAGACTGGTTCTTGAGATCGAGGCAGATCGACTGCATGACAAAAAAAAGTTATTTTTTGAAGTCATGGTATACATTATAAGATCACTCAACAGAAGCATACCGTGCCTTTTGTTTTCTAGGACTGACTTTAATAATAAGAAAAAGAAGAAACGGGAAACGTGAACAACACTAGTGTTAATAATAAGTAAAGAAGCAGAAATCCTAAATCATGCACTTCCTTGTACCTTGTGTATTATCTAGTTCTTCAGTAGCTGCTTCAACACTGTTGTCATCATTCAGCGAAGTCTGAACTTCCATATTGGTAATCTCTGAATTCGGTTTCAACCCTTCAAATTCCCAAGTTACAGAATTTTCCGAGCTTTCAATTTCTCTCATACTTTTTTTCTCTGCATTCTCATCCAATGTGAGTAATTCTTCCCTTTCTAAGATACTTGATTGTGCTTCAATTGTTGAATCGTCAACAAAGGTCCGAGTCTGAATCTTGTGTTCCTTCTCCCCCAAATCCTCATCCAGTTTGCATGTTTCAAAATCCAAAGAGGTAACAGAGTCTATTAACTTGACAGGCACCAAGCGGTGGCTATCACAAGCCATATAATTCTCAAAATGCAGATTGATGACTTCAAGTGATCTATCTTCCCAGACTGAACCCTGCATGGTGGAAGTGAATTGACAAGCAAAATTATCATCACCACTTGGATCCAGCTCAGTAATGGTGAGATCATCTTCCTTCTCATCTTTCTCCGCATCCTTTTCATCCGAGTGCAAGTTTGAAACAGAACTTGAACGATCCTCAGCAACCTCTCTGAGGATAAAACTATCAATATCAGAAAGTATCTGATGCTCATCTGCCACCCCTTCATCATCATGACCCACCTCGTTGTTTCTCTCAAAGTCGAGGTCTTTATCACTTTTTTCATCATCTATTGCCTCTTCCACAATCAGGGACCCTTTGCTCGTGTAATTCTCATCGCCCCATGAAGGCTTCAACAGCAAATAAGGAGGGTAAAGCTGGTTGCTCAAGCTCTCATTGCAGCAGGAGCACCTTCTTATCAAGCTATCTCCACTTTCATGTTTGCCGTGACTACTCACCCACGAAATGAAAGCGATTCTGTGCCTCATTCCAAAGGAATTTTCATGATAGTTTGGCCGAGAGGACAAACAATCCTCACACATGCCGTTCGTTTCCGCCAGTCTTTGATGATTTGAGCAGTAACCAAGCTTTGAAATCTCAGCTGCATGAGCCTCACATACGAGATCCTTGTGCACATGCGCGCCATTTTCTTGCTGCAGCACGTGATCAACCCTTGAACACCAAACACACGGTGGTTGGAGGCCAACCCATTTGGCAAACTTTGTGATGAGATAACTGAACAATGAGTTAAGAAGAAGGAGTGCAATCAAGACCCATTCAAGCACTGCATACACTAGAATCACCACCATCTTGTTGGTGTTTCTGTGCAGCATGGTTGCAAACTTACTGGTTGTAGCCATAGATGTTTTTCCAACCTTTGTTTTTCACTTGTGGTTTGTGACACTGAGAGATTCAGATATTGGGAATGAAAAGTACAAAATAGAAGCGAAAAAAGATTGAGATAAAAAAAAAGGGTATGTTTCTCTGGTTTGGAGAAGAACAAGGAATGAGTAATTGGCAAGAGAAGCAGACTCTGATAAACGTGCAAGTAGTGGATTGATTCTGTCACACTGTATCAGCAATATTCACCGTTAAAGTGGATCTTCGCAGTGACTTTGATCGTAATATTATATTTTATTATCTGAGGTTGTTTCAGGGGCAACCCGACATGATATAATAACCTGTTATGTATAAAAAAAAATACTCTTTTTCATCTGTCAGCACCATATTCTATTATGCTCATTTATCAATCCAAAATTAATGCACGCTTTCCCATTGCTGAAATTGCAGATATGATTTGAGATTACAGCAATGACGCCTCTTTCCACAATAACTATACAATTTAGATTTAATGCAAACGTTAATCAGTGTTTCACTTCGTCGGTTTTGGATTTTATTAAAATTGTTGGAACTATATGTTCTTCATGTTTTTTTAAATGCACTTTTAACAAAAAAAAAAAATCCTCCTTTAACAAGATCCTGGTTTTGATTCACTGGGTATAAAAAAAATTATAACTTTAATCATAATTTTTAAAATGGTTTTTCTGTAAATGATAATATAAAACAATTTGACACTGTTAGTGTATTTTTAATTAAATTTATAATAATTATGGACTCGTACAATGTCTATGTAAAACATATGCAAATTAAAAATCATCTTGTGTACGAGTTTTATAACTGATTTTACATTATGGTAAAAAGTAAAGTTTAACCTCGAGATCCTCACCTAAACTATCAACATTATTCATTAAAAAATAAAATTAACTAAAAGGATTAAAAAATAAACTTAATATCTCTATGTGAAGAAAATAGTTATACAAAAAGTAATTTTTAAGAAAATTGTGTGAATTAAAAGGGAGAATTAGATTAATCCAATATTCTCATGAAAAGGTATTTGCTTCTATCTGATCATCCAACGTACGTGGATGTTTTGGTTGTCGACGCAGTCTCTTAAGACACGACTAATTACTGCAAAAAGCAAAAGAGAAGAAAGAGAAACACTAAACAAACCGATGACAGAGGTTGTTGTTGGATGAATTTGGGTTGGGCCACACCACGCGCAAGATGGTCCCCACCACCATCCATGAAAATGGCTGGTAGGTCATACACATATGTGATGTGTTACTTTGCCCCACAAACATTGCTAATCATAAAACATACGCTCTTACCAACGGCATAAACTTCTACAATTCATTATTCAATATCCTTTTCTAAACAAAATGTGTGCTGTTTTCTCCTTAATGTTTCATCCTTTTCATGTTGCTATCATTGCTCTAATGAAGTTTCTTCAGTTTAGGCTCTCTGCACACTCATTCAACTTTTAATTCAAATTATTAAGTTAAGATAAACAAATATTATAGAAGGAAAAACATGGTTAGGAGGTAGAGATGCAATATAAATTATCAGTGAATTTTTTTAAATAAGAATTAGTCATTGACAAAGTTGATCAATTTTTTTTTTATCAATAAGGAGGTTATCTAAGAAAGATTATGTAAGCATTTAGTTGTTCAGGATAATATACATAATACTCTCTGTAATAAGAAAAAGAAGAAAACATCATAAAGAATCGTGGGTAACTTGGGATTCTTCTATTGAAAATTTTAAAGTGAAGGGCAGAAATGATGGAACTAGGGTGCAACAGTGGTTGGCATGATAAAAAGGCTAAAATGAAAAGAAAAAGTGAGTTGAAAAGAGGGAAGGGATTGAATCAAATTGGGGGGCTGTGACAGTGATTTAAGGTCTTTTGTATGAATAAAGATTGAAAATAATGTAATGTGGGATCACGGTCTTGCCTCACAAAGCTTTTGCTTTTTAGGTCCCGGTTTTCTTTAGCTTTTGAAAAGTTCATTCCTGGATTTAAGATGCAAAGAGATTGTTAGTGAAATAATCAAATCATATCTCACCAACTGATACCTTCATGAAATTAAAGAATGGTGAAGACAACTTTAGGCCACGTTTACTTGCCCGGAACCATGATTAGAATTTTGTTAAAACAGTGACATGGCAGAACAAGGCCTGCCCCACATGAACCCAGAGTAACTCATTCAGGGGTAATATGAATTAAGTTACTCTAAGTAATAAAAATCAATGATAATTGCATAACATTCACAGAATGTGTAATCTTTTGTGGTCAACTGTTCACGCTGTCTTTCAAGTAATAGTAAAAAGTGTACCCTACTGGTGTTATTCATAATCTTTTCAGAAACTATTCTTTCTAGACTGCAGAATTTTGTTGAAGAGATTCTAAAACTTGATATCATTGTTACCCTATCCGCCAAGGTGGCTGACTACGATTTATCAGCAACGGTGGCAGTCAGCTCAGGGTAATGGTTATTTATGATAGGAATTATGTTCAATATTCATGTTTTGGTTCCCTATGGTGCCAAAGATGGCATCAAAACATCCAAGTCAATGATTATAAAATGCTCAGTAACATAATGAAGGGGTGAAACAAAACTCCATTTTTTGGCAGACATTTATTTCAAGAATGATTGTCCTATGCATCAATCTAATAATGTTCAAATAATCTAACATCAAGGGAAGAAATTGCTCTGCAATGCTCAAACAACCTTGGTACTGTTGTACTACTAATAATGTACCACTATGCAGCGTTTCAGGTGCCTCCATCATGTATATTATTACAATGAACGGCCCAACCCCAGTGCTGTAGCAGATGAAAGAGCAACTGAGCAATGTGTAATGTACGGAAAGCTCCTTCATACAAACAAGTATAATCACAAATATGCATCTATGATCTATGAATATATGAGGAAAGCTCTTCAGTTTATGATGCACATACCCAACACATTGCCATCTTACACTAGCAATAGTTTTGTTTCTAGTGATTGCGAGGGTTAATCCTATACTAGTTAGTATATTTGGGAGGCAACTATGCTGTACAGTGCAGTGTTTCAATTATTTCTCATTTGTTATCTTCTTTATTATCAGATTCTCTGCTTCCTTTTTCTTCCATGGTGGTGTTTTCATCCATCATAAACCTCCAGCTATCACCTTCATCTATTTCCCATTGTTTTTTCAGTTCATAGATAGCTTTGGATGCTGCAACAGCAATGGCTGGGTTGCTATCTTCTGCCAGTCTCTGCAATTGAAACCAAAGGGAAAAAAATGAAGCCATATTGGCTGTGAAAAGTACTTGTTGCAATAAAACTATAATCACTTACCTGTAGGGCCCCCATCCCTGCATTTCCAAGAGTCCACATGGATGGTGCGGCTGCCAGTGCATTGGCTAAAGCACGCCTAGAAAATGCACATGACACACATGCACATATTCAATAAAAAAGCCAACAGGAAAATGAAAATAAACAAGGAAGAGCATAATTAAGGCATTGATTAAGATTGCATTCTTGCATTTCTTTTCTTTGGTAGTTTTATTTTTGCAAGTGAATTTTATTACCGTATATTTCTTTAGAATTGGAGAGAATTCACGAGAAGCTTTGCATCATATATTCATCTTTTTTTACCACTACAATCTTATTTAAATCCAATATTGCATAACTTAATGTGAAGGAAATTTTAGTTCAAAATTTGAGAATGTTTGCAGCTAAGATAGAACAGTGAAAATATGCTAAACATGAAGAATACAAAACCAATCATGAAGCCAACCAAATCATCACAGCGTATGGAACCACTAATAAAATAACCTTCCTATTAGTTATACATTGCCAGAAATCCAAGAAGAAAGTATAAAAAAGGAGTAGAAAGTGAAATGTTTTTGTATATTGATTAGTGGGATAGAAGGTTAAATGTGTGTGTAAAATGGAATAAACATCCCTAACAAAAGAATAGAATGTGTATAGATATGGATAAATTGATCCTTTAATTACAAAAGTTGTTCCTCCTTCCAATTTCTAAGGATTGAATATATAGGTGGGTCCCACAACTTTTTTCATCATTACCCTTTTATGTACTACCAAACAATGGAAGAAAAGAAAAATTGGTTCCCTCCCATCCCCCTTTTCATTTCTTCCACTTTCATGCCTTCCAAAAATACCATAAAAGCAAAGAATTTGACACAGAAAAACATGACTTTTCACTTTTAAGTCTGCAGATTAAAGAATTTAATCCAATTCCTAGAAAGATTGTAATATCATGTTTAGCATACCTAGTGCTGACATCAGGGGAACTGGAGCACTCTAACAACAAAGATACACTTTGTTTACCGTCCATTGCATCCAGATCTATAAGAGTTCTGATTAACAACTCAAGCTGCTCCCAGTACAAAAGGGTATGTGATTACTTAAATAATGATTGAGATCAGAGAAGCAATTTAATGGAGAATCAAACCTCTTCAGGATCAGTGTAGTCTATTCCATCTGCTTCAGAAAGTGCTGATGCCATACTCCAGTACGCTTCCTGCGCACCTTAAAATTTTAGAATATGATTGATGTATTTTTCCTGATTCAATTGATGTATGCGAACCAGGTTACATATAAACACAACTAGAACAAAATGGAAAAGACAAAGACCTGAAGAGCAGCAATCCTTTCTGTGGTCACATCCCCTGGAAAGGAATTTGTGGTTTTTCCATTCTTTTCAAGCATTATTCGACCTCTTACACTGTTTTCCGAAAGTGAGCCTTTATCTCTGCGAAGTGGACTACATGCCAACATCATATGAAATATTTTAGAGCTTATTTATTATGCATATAAGCAAGCATTCGAAGTTTCTTGACTTACAAGTTATACATCTTGCTCACCATCCTGTCATGGATGTTTTTTATAAGCTGCAAAATTACAAAAAGTAGAAAGTAGAGTTATTCCTTTGGAGCATACAAAAATTAGCATGATATTTAGAAATAAGTAAAGAATTAGAACGTTTATTAGCTACTATAGCTATGTAGAATAATGCTCGCTAGCAGGGATCACAAACTCGTAATTTGGAAAAATTAAACACAAGAAAGTTCAACACAAAAAATTTGGAGAGCATAAAATATCACCTCCAAGGCCATAAAGGCATCTTCCATTGCACGCTGCTTAGCACGGAAGTCTGCGAGACGTAAATCAGCCTGACAGTTCAAGAGTTATGTCAATAGAAGTCTAGTATTTCCTGGCTAATCATACATGTTTTGTGTAATTAAACACTCTTGAATTTTCATGATGTAAACTTGCAAAAGGATCCAGCAATTCATACAATAGGAAGGAAACTAAACTGAGTTTCTATAGTAAGCAGCTCTGCTATATTCAGTTAAAAGATAAAAGCATCATTTCATTTAGTGTATAGTTTGAAGGGTTAAACAGAAACATATGTCATTACACATATAGTATTGTGAGTGTGTATAAATATTTTACATAGAATTGGGATCAGATGATAATGATATAAAATTTAAGATAAATTCCCCTCTAAGGGCCTGCTTGTTTTAACGCACCCAATCAATTCCTCCCACTCTGGCACCCCTTCCAATGTAAAGACTATGATTTAGATTAAAATTAATCCCATAAAAAATTCGGGCACACATCTAAATTACATTCAATGTTTTAAAGTTACTCCAATAAAAAAATTCTAGCCAACTTTAAAACATTTGGGCCCAATCTCCTCAAAAATTGATTTTGGTCAATCCGACAAGAACTAACAGTAATTCCGTGCAGATAGTGCATACGTAAGTTAAAAATAAAAATATGCTAGATATCAAATGGTTTGCTGTTCCTCTTTTCAAAAGGTGCATTGCGTACTCAATTTTATACCTTGATGTGGTCCAAAATATTTTGAACTATATAAGTTGAGAGCATGGAAACAGGTTATAGTTGCCCGAGTTACTATAACTGCTATGGATGTTAATATATTATGCACAATCTCAATATATTTTATGTCCACATTTATTATATAGCAAAAGACCTTGTCTTACATTATCATTTATGTCCACAAATGAATTTAGTTCTTTGTTAAATATAGATACTAATGTCAACGGAAGAGAAAAACAGGTCCATGTTTAAGATATTTAGCAAAAAAAATTTCAACCATAATGCTAAATGATAACTAACAGAAATAATAGTTCAAGAAAAAACATTAACAATCAGAAACCCTATACGTGCTTCAAAAACAACAATGATAGTGCCAGGGAAACAATAACAATGGAGTACGCTACAATACACACTACATGGATCAAACAATGCCAAAATGTTCTTTTTATCGGCACCAAAATGTTTTAATGAAAATCATGACAAATAATTTTACAAATTGTTAGATATTGTGTGTTTATGTTAATTAGGGAAACATAGTACCTATATGTTTATTAGGGAAATATAGTCCTTATGCTCATTATATTTTATTTTTACATATTCATTTGTATTTGGGCTTAGCCCACATTCTTATTATTATAAATACATTACCCTATGTGTATACAAAGACACACAAGGGAGATTGATCCTAAATATAGTTTTTCATCATATTTAACATGGTATCAGAGCCTGGTTCCATGGCAGAATATTTGGGTAAAGTTCATGCCCTCCTTCATGATTTTAATGAGCTATTACCTCCTGCTTCCACTCCTGCTGAAGAACTGGAACAACGATCAAAGTTCTTCATGTTGTTGGCCTTATACGGACTCTCTGATGATTCCTCCTATGTTCGTGATCAGATTTTGGGTTCTCCTGTCATACCCAACTTCACTTCTACTTGTTCTGCTCTTTTGCGTATTCCAAGCAAACTAGTCGTTGAGACATCTCCTCATACTGATGATTCCTCAGTTATGGCTGTCCAACGTGATGATCGAAGTCGGTCTCGCAAGCCAGGTAAAGGACGACCTAAATGTGACCATTGTGGCAAGCCAGGCCACAAAATTGATAGGTGTTATTCGCTTCATGGACGTCCTCCTCGATCTGTAGCAATGGCTAATTCTGATCCACCTCCTCAACTACCGTCTGCAGACCATCCTACTTCATCAAATACTGTAGACAACCCTGCAGTCTTCAACGAATTTCTCCGATGGTATGAGGATCGTCAGCACTCTAGTTCCACTACATCTGTATCTGTTGCCCGCACAGGTACACCTTTTGTTGGTCTGACTCACTCCCTCGGATCTTGGGTCCTTGACTCAGGTGCCACCGATCATATAACTGGTAACAAGTCCTTGTTTTCTTCCTTGTCATGTCCAGATAATTTACCCTCGGTAACAATGGCTGATGGGTCTAGAGTCTCATCTCATGGTATTGGTACTGTTCATATTTTTCCGTCCATATCCATTGATAATGTACTCTATGTCCCTGGGTCTCCTTTCAACTTATTGTCCATAAGTCGTCTAACTCATTCCCTTAATTGTATTATTTCATTTACCAAAGATTCTGTTTGTTTGCAGGACCGGAGTTCGAAACACATGATTGGCACAGGATGTGAGTCTCATGGCCTATATCTTCTCCGCCCTTCTCCACATGCTGGCGTAATCATGGAGTCACCATCCCTTCTTCATGCTCAATTAGGTCATCCCAGTCTTGCCAAATTGCAGCAACTTGTTCCGAGTTTGTCGAAGTTATCAAGTTTGTCATGTGAGTCTTGTCAGTTAGGAAAGCATACTCGTAGTTCCTTTCCTTGTAGTGTTTCACAAAGAGCGTCATCCCCTTTTTCATTAGTTCATTCTGATATTTGGGGACCTAGTCGTGTTAAGTCCACTTTAGGATTTCAGTATTTTGTTACCTTTATTGATGACTATTCCAGATGTACTTGGTTGTTTTTAATGAAGAATCGTTCTGAGTTGTTTTCTATTTTCCAATCTTTTTTCAATGAAATAAAAACACAGTTTGGGGTTTCTATTCGAATTTTACGTAGTGATAATGGCCGTGAATACCTTTCTCAACAGTTTAAACATTTTATGGCTTCTCATGGCATTCTTCACCAGACCTCATGTGCTTATACTCCTCAACAAAATGGGGTGGCTGAGCGCAAGAATAGACACCTTATTGAAACAACTCGTACTCTTCTCATCCATGGCCAAGTACCCTCGCGTTTTTGGGGTGATGCAGTTCTCACTGCATGTTATCTCATAAACCGCATGCCATCTTCTGTTCTAGATAACAAAATCCCTCATTCTGTCTTATTTCCTCAAGACCCTTTACATCCATTACCTCTTAGAGTTTTTGGGTCTACATGTTTTGTTCATGATTTTAGTCCTGGTCTTGATAAGTTATCTCCTAGATCTCACAAATGTGTCTTCTTAGGATTTCCACGGTCACAAAAGGGCTATAAGTGTTTTTCCCCTTCCCTCAATCGCCATTTTATCTCTGCTGACGTCACTTTTGATGAATCTTCGTTTTATTTTTCACCTCTATCTTCTAGTTCTGTACCTCCACCTATTACTGTTGATATTCCTATTGTCTGTGATCCTTCTCCTCCTTTAGCCTCTCAGGATCGTCCTTCAACTCCACCCCTTCAGGTTTATAGTCGCCGCCCTCGTCTCCCTCATGACTCACCTCCTGTGCCGCCTCCTGTGTCTCCTCCGGCTCCTGCAAATGAGTCTGACCTGCCTATTGCCCTCCGTAAAGGTATACGCTCTACTCGTAACCCTTCCCCCCATTATACTGTTCTTAGTTACCACAGGTTATCTCCATCTTTTTACACATGTCTCTCCTCCATTTCTTCTGTGTCCATTCCCAAGTCTGTGGGTGATGCCTTAACTCATCCTGGTTGGCGTCAAGCCATGCTGGATGAATTAAGTGCTTTACAGAAAAGTGGAACTTGGGAGCTTGTCCAATTACCATCTGGAAAGTCTGTTGTTGGTTGCAGGTGGGTTTATGCTATCAAAGTTGGCCATGATGGTACAATTGATCGTTTGAAGGCTCGACTGGTTGCCAAAGGATACACACAGATTTTTGGTTTGGATTATGGTGATACTTTTTCTCCAGTGGCGAAAATGACCTCTGTTCGCCTATTCATTGCCATGGCCGCTCTTCGACAATGGCCTCTTTACCAACTTGATGTAAAAAACACTTTCCTTAATGGTGATTTGCATGAAGAAATTTATATGGAGCAACCGCCCGGCTTTGTTGCTCAGGGGGAGTCATCTGGATTGGTATGTCGTCTTCGCAAATCCTTATATGGCCTAAAACAGTCTCCTCGGGCCTGGTTTGGTAAGTTCAGCTGTGTTGTTCAACAATTTGGTATGTCTCGCAGTGAAGCGGATCATTCAGTGTTCTATCGCCACTCAAGTGCTGGATGTATCTACTTAATAGTGTATGTTGATGACATTGTTCTCACAGGAAGCGACTATCTTGGCATCTCTCAGATGAAACAACACCTTTGTCACCATTTTCAAACCAAAGATCTTGGCAAACTCCGATACTTTTTGGGTATTGAAGTAGCACAATCCAATGATGGTATTGTCATATCTCAGAGGAAGTATGCGTTAGATATCTTGGAGGAAACAGGGTTAATGAACTGTAAGTCTGTTGAGACACCTATGGATCCTAACATCAAGCTTCTACCAAATCAGGGGGAGCCTTTTCTCAGATCCTGAACGTTACAGAAGATTAGTTGGTAAATTAAACTATCTTACTGTTACGCGTCCTGACATTTCCTTCGCAGTAAGTGTGGTGAGTCAATTCCTTAACTCCCCATGTGAAGACCATTGGGATGCAGTTGTTCGCATACTGAAGTATATTAAAGGATCACCTGGAAAAGGTTTGCTATATGGTCCTAACAACGATAGAAAAATCGTTTGCTATTCAGATGCTGATTGGGCTGGTTCCCCTTCTGATAGGAGGTCTACTTCTGGATATTGTGTCTCTATTGGTGGCAACCTGATATCTTGGAAAAGTAAGAAGCAAAGTGTTGTGGCTAGGTCCAGCGCAGAAGCAGAATATAGAGCTATGGCATCAGCTACTTGTGAGCTTGTGTGGCTTAAACAATTACTTAGTGAACTGAAATTTGGAGATGTCACTCACATGTCACTTATATGTGATAATCAAGCTGCTCTTCATATTAGCTCTAACCCTGTCTTCCATGAGAGAACCAAGCACATTAAAGTTGATTGCCATTTTATTAGAGAAAAAATCATATCCGGAGATATCAAGACTGAGTTCGTTAACTCAAGCAACCAGTTGGCAGACATATTCACTAAGTCCTTGCGAGGACCTAGAATTGACTATCTTTGTGACAAGCTTGGAACATATGATTTATACGCTCCAGCTTGAGGGGGAGTGTTAGATATTGTGTGTTTATGTTAATTAGGGAAACATAGTACCTATATGTTTATTAGGGAAATATAGTCCTTATGCTCATTATATTTTATTTTTACATATTCATTTGTATTTGGGCTTAGCCCACATTCTTATTATTATAAATACATTACCCTATGTGTATACAAAGACACACAAGGGAGATTGATCCTAAATATAGTTTTTCATCATATTTAACACAAATCTTCCCTAAACATACTTCAACTATTTTTTCCCACAATAGGTGCCGTCTAACTTTCTCTTTAATACCTTTATTCTTAATCTTATCTTGTATGGTCCAAACAAGATAATAGAAAAGAAAAATATCAAATTATGCAAGTTTTACCATTAATGATTTTATACTACCAAACTAATCACAAATAGCATCTTATAGATGAAAACTAAGCGATTAATGAACAAATTTACCTCTAAAGCCCCATCACTCCAATGCTCATCAGCAGCATTTTTCAATCTGGACTGAGCTTTATCCTTCAACAACTGCAGAGCAAGTTTATAGATTAAAAAATATTTTTACCGCATGTCTATACTCTCATCTTCAACTAGCAAATTTAAAGATCTAGATGATACAGACAGTAGCAATACGACTAAGCCAACTAGCTTTTTCCTTCACATTACGGTCAATTTTTTCAGTATCCTCTCTAGCACGAGCTGTGCATCAAAAGAAAAGTAAATGTTAGTGGACCTTATAATGGGTACATGTGAATAAATTAAATACAAAGTTGCATCTCTTGAACCTTCCACTTAAGAAAAGGAAATCGTTGGAAGAGAAATTCAACACATATCCAGTGAAAGAAGAATTACAATAAGTAATCACCATTCACTATGATCGAATTATATACTTGAACTATAAATGTTTGTTTGATAAACTGCCTATATCGTTTGACTTCTTTGTCCCTTCCTTTTTGTTGGAAAGAGAGGAAGGACTGGAAAGATATTACTGTCCTTGTATATGAAATGCAATGACTGACTTGTAGTGCAGATATTTGGAAAATTATCATTACTAACTAAGAAAAATTGTTTCATTGAATGGAATAGAGAAATAAAAAGTTAAAGCACAATAATGCATTGTTTAGGTAGAGAGCTAACCATCCAGTTTGAGAAATTCGGTTCCAAGAAAAGCAACATCTTGGCGTGCACGAGCATCAAGCCTCATTATGCCTCTGACGAAGCAAGTATTTAACAGTTATTTTTTGCATCAAGACATTAATTTTTACTGTTATTTCTTGAATGAGAAATAGTTAATGGTGTAAATTCTACAACTACAGGGACCGACAATGACATGAGAGCCCATGTTACAATTCCTCGTGTCTTCATTTCTAAAATAAAATGTCTAAACCAGTTAAAACAAGTTTTTTTTTTTTTTTGAGTAATTGAATGTATAGTGATGGTTCGTAAAAAGCAGAATCATGAGAAGTAGTGGAAGCAAATTTCCAATAAAAATAATATTTTTTGTAGATGACCAAAAACAGGTTAGTGGCAGTACCGTGAGAGAAACTTTGCATCGTTACAAACAAATCTACATGCATCAGCCAAACCATGAACAACAAGAGTGTGATCATTTTTCTCGTCTTTGGTATGTGCCCTGTACACATGAAAGGATCTCTAATATGTAAATTGGAATCTCAGAAATTTCATTGTGAGGGTATGAAAGATATATTCTAGTTTGACATAAAATAAAATTGGCAACTGAAAGACATTAATAAAGGGGTACAAGTTCAGAATTAGGAAGCAGAAAAAATTGCAACAGATGTAAAATCTTTATCTAATTTTCTTACCTAGTTAAATCAGTAATGTCATCATATGTTCTAATACATTCTTTCTCTTCAGTATTATTTGCTCCTGTTGATTTACATGAGATAGAAGATTTCTTGGAGATTAAACCAACTGGTTTTCCATTAATGAACCAAAACCAGTCACTGAATATGGTTGATCTCTGTGTGTGGAGACATCTATGATTCAGATGTCCAAGTTCCAGTCTATGCTTTGAAAACTGTATTCTATTGATCCTTGTTGATGAGGAAAAATAATGTTTTTCATGTGATTTACAGAGAGCTGTTCTTTTAGTCACAATAGGACTGCTTGAAACTTTGTTTGCAGCAAGTGCCATTGGAAAGATCAAGGGAAGAATGAGATAGGCCTGGCGTTCATTTCACTTGAAATATTTCAATTCTGTAACAAACATTGAGAGAAAAAAGTCAGAATTTAAATAGAAGTAGAGGATTTTACAATGAGTACCAAAATTTTCACTCTGCTGTAGGAATATCAAAAGAAAAAGGAAGATAGGTATGCTTTGTCTTCTAAAAAATGCAATTGAGGATTGATTAACAAAAAAGACAAAATAATCGTCCATCAGCGTTAATCATGACTGGATCATCATCATCATCAAATCAAGACTGGTATAAATTAAAGAGTTTCATTTCATACATACTTAAGAGTATGTTGGACAGGTTAAAGTATTGGTGACGTCTATACCACCTTCTAGTGGACTATTTATAGAAATAATAGTTCAATAAGAGTAATCAAGACTAAGCATGCCTTCTATTGTTATTCTAATGAATTCTGCCTATCCACTTGTGGTATGAGTTATTTCAAACACGATAATATCAGAATTTATGCAACACTCTGCACCCTATACTCCCATAAACACATCTATTCAATAAAGAGGCACGGCTTAATTAACGGTCAAGTCTCAATTCCCATTAATCAATCGTCTTATTTCAAAGTAACATATTGATAGAGAGTTTTGGTTCTGATCACAAATACCATTATTTAAAGATACTTGCAAATTTAAAGTAGGAAAGAAAACTCAAATGTTTGAAATACAAGGATCTAAACAATTGGATGAGCGCAATTTCCATTTTTTTTATATAATTATATAACTACTGAAGTCAATTGATAACCAAAACCCTGCAGCAGATGAAAGTGTTGTTCGTCCCTTTTGAAATATCCGGTACTAAATATTGATACTTGAACAATATCAACACTATTGTGATTACAAAGACTTCAGGTATAAAGTTCAAGACTACAGATGCAGATTATATTACTAATTTTCATAAATACAAATCCCACACTCTTCACTGAAATTAGACCAAAATTGACATGCCCAACAACAATTTTCATCATCGCAAGAGGAACCTCAACATTTCAACATCAAAAAATCAGACAGATCACCAAAAAATAGGGAAATTTCCGACACCATCGTACTCGTCCCCCTATGATGCCCTAAAGTTTTCAAAACACAAAGAAGCAGTGACTGTTGAACACATCCCCAAGAAGCAGGGTAAATGACAATACCCAATTGATAAAAATGGTAGAATGCGTGGAAAGGTAGTAACTTACTTGTGTGAGAAAGACAAAGGGGGAACAGGAAGCAAGAATTATAGTGGGTTAAGGCGCACCATCATATATGTATGATATCAGAGTGAGTGATGGAGACTAGGGAGTGAAGGAAGAGAGAAAAGCCATAGAAAAAATAGAGGAGGCATGAGAACCACAAAGTGAGGTTGTGGTCCTTTAAATGCCAACAACGAAGTAACAGACAATAACTGAGAATGGTGTTATAGAGACAACAAGGGATGGAGCAAAGAGTGTTTGAGAGAGAGCGAAGTGAAATGAAGCTCCACGTCATTTGGGGTTCAGACATTTTTCATAACGCAACAACCCTATCCATCATAGATGAATGCTGTGTGTGGAATTTAGACTTCCTAAGAAGGAAAGGAACGGTGAAAAAATTGTTTTACATAAGGATAATTTATACTATTATATTATTTTATATCTATACTATTCTATATGGATTCATCCCTCCTTTATCTGTAATTATTTTTTAAATTTTATAACCGTTTTTATTTTATTATTTTTTTAAAATTGAATAAATAAAAATTATTTAGGATTAAATTGTAAAATTTATTAATTAATTTATTTATTTTATAATTATAATTTTGTTTTTTTACTGTTATAAAAAATTAAATATATAAACACATAATATGTGTGTTTCCACTGTTAAATACATAAAGAACCGTAAATTTCATTGTTAATATTTGATAAGATTAAGTTATATTTAAAAATTATTTTTTACAATATTTAATTAATTAAAATATATTTTAAAAGAAATTTTTTTTAAAAATCCACCAAACTACTTAGATTTATAATATATAAAAATGAATTTAAAGTTTATCTTATTAATCATTCATTAAATCATCACATTATTTAAAGTTTATTGAATGGTTTGAATAGAAAAAGAAGTCAACATGGAAATTCAATCAAATTTGAATCAGTTTTCATATTTTGTTCATTCAAGATTATACCGGTTAAATTTAACCCTGTATTATTGTGTTTGGATATTGGTAAAAAATGAGTGCGGAAAGTAAAAACATTTTGTACCAATGTTTTTTTTATACTCAACGTCCTTATCCAATAGCACAAGAAATAATTGTACTGCTTTATTCATTGCAACAAAAAACAAGTTATTCTGTACCTCTCTTTATCTTTAAATTTAGGATAATCTTTTGACAATATTTTTTTTTACAACATTTTAACATCATCTACATGTTATTTTATAATTGGTTCAAAATTACTTCATAATCAATAATAATAATCATAAATACTATTATGGACCAATCACATAATAACACATAAATGGTATTAAAATATTGTCAAATATCATTATCTTTAAATTTATTATGATAATGATAATAAATTGCTTTTTATTATGTGATGTAATATAGGTATACTAGAATTATTAAGCATGGCCCTCATTATTTTATTTTTAAATTTTATCCTTTATTTTATTGTTTTATTAGATTCAAATAAATATTAAAGTTATTTTATGAGTAATATATTCTAGAACACAAAATTTATTAAACAATACATATTCGTTACTTTGGTGTATTTAGAATAATCATTTATAAAGGTTACAATGTAATTTTTATCGTCTCTAGACATGGTTTGTTTTAAATCAGTTAGATCAGTGTGAATTAACCATAACCATTCACTTTGATGATATACATGATAACAAATTTTCTTTGTTATTTTAGATTCTATACATATATCATAGTTAGTACTTTGTATATCATGCATATTAATTAATCATGATAGTTGTAATCTCATAACATATGAATAATTCACATGTCATAATCTAACATGCCACATATCATATGAATCAATAATATAAGTAAAACAACAAAATTCAATAACATTTTAAAAAATATTGAGTACAAAGAAACATTGCTCAAAATATCCCTTCCCCAAAAAAAAAACATTATTTTTTGTCATTACAATCTTGTCAGACTCGAATACCACTTTAACCTCGTTTTTTTACAGTAGTGTTATAAGATTAAATTAGCTCTAATTGATTGCACGTGTAACACATCACTCAAGGCCAGAGTCTTTCCAGATGTGAACTTAAAGAATAACTTTCCCTTTTCCTAGAATAGGAGTTGTCCTAGAATCACCGGGGTAAACATGTTCTTCTTCATCCCCTATAATGATGCAAGAGGTAAAGACACTTTTGTTTGCACATATATGCATGGCAGCACTAGAGTTTACCACCCACTTGTTCATATTGGTCATCAAATTTACTTGTGAAACGACCGTGGTAATAATATAATCTCCTTCAACTATATTTACTCTAGGAGGATTGTTGTTTTTTACTCTACTCCTGCACTGTGGTGCATGATGACCCCACTTTCCACATACAAAGCAATTTCCTTTTTTCTTAAAACTGGGGTTAGACCCGTTAGGACGAGATTTTCAAAAATTATTTTTTCTTTTGTGATCAAGTTTGTTTTCATACATTTTTGTAGCAGATTTCTCTTCTACTATATATGCTTTTACAGACAAAACTTTGGTCCTTACAATAGCACACTTTTTTCCTGTTTATATCTTCAATAATTATGTGTGTGATGAGTTTTGGAAGTGGCATATGCTTGTGTTTGTGTTTCAATTGTTTTTTGTAATCAATCCAAGATGGTAGCAATTTTTCAATTAGAAGTTCTAAACAAATTCATCTGGTAGAAGAATGTTCTCCTCTTTGATATCTTCGAGCAACTTGTGGTATTCATTGATTTGAGACTTTATGTCTTTATCTTCAATCATTTTCCAACAATAATAATCATCTTCAACAATGTATTTAAGAATCAACGAATCTTAAATATCTTTTCCTTTCTTATACGAGAACAATACACATCAAATAAATCATTAGAAAATACACTAAGTAAAGTATGTTGGCATATCTTGTTTGCATGAATCCAATCTTCAACTTGTTTTGAATTTGAAGGAAGACTAGAGTCAGATTTTGGAGATGAAAGAGCAAAAGCAACTTCGTAGATGTCTAAAAGGATAGACACACGTTCTTACTAGCTTCAGAAATTTTGACTAGAGAAAACTTCGATTTTTGACACATCTGAAAAAAGTTTTGCGAAGACCATCTGAGTTCTAGAAATAATGTTTTGATTCTCTAGGTTTGGGTTGTTGTCAGCCATAAGTACTTAAAATTGATGTAAAATGGTGACAAAAATAATAAAACAACGAAGAAAGATTTTCCAAGACATATAGATTCATTTTTCTTAAAGACTTATCTACAACAAGAACTTCTTGATAAATCCAAAGATAATAGAACTAATAAGAAAAATCTTTTTTAAAAGAGTAAGAAAACTCAGAATGTTATAAAGGAATATATAAGGTAGATAAGAAAATAAGATAGAAGAAAAATAAGAGTATGAAAAGTATGTTTATGAAGGTAAGTATAAGTCTTTATTATAGATGTTGGAAGAGGATCGAGAAACCACGGCCCACGTAGAAAACATATCAAATCCAAGCTGTCCACCAAGATTCACGGATGAATCCCATGACTTGTAAAAAAATGTTGTGAAGAAGGGATGAATGTAGCTTTCTATTTGTTAAGAAGTGGACTTTAAGTTTAACTCAACCCACAAAACCAACTTTAAAAGCGAGGTTTGCACCCATTTATATATTATAAATTTGTCTTATCTCTTTGATATCATGTTAAGAAGTGGACTTTAAATTTAACTCAACCCCACAAAACCGGCTTGTAAAGTGAGATTTGCACCCACTAATATATTATAAATTAGTCTTATCTCTAGTCGATGTAAAACTTCTAATGATATCCTTGTAACTCAAGCTCACCAGAACAAAGATCAAGAAGATATGTGACAACCCCTCAAAGGAACAACTCCTTATTTGTGACAATCATTTGGAGCTGAAAAAAAAGGAACAATCCTGGAGTTTCTTATCAAAAGAAGAAAACAAAACGATCTTTTATATGGTACTCTATATTCCAACACCATCTCCACAGGACCTTGTTACTAACTCAACAACACTTCACCAAGACCCCACACCACAATCACATGTAAGCTACCCAAACTAAGAAAAAACTTCAAATAAAACACATAAGGATAAGAATGGAATTAAAAATAATAGAGTGAAAAAGGAGTGCAGAAAGTAATAGCCAACAACAAAATTGGAAATCTAGTTCCATTAACAGGAAAACCCTTTTGCTTATATTTAATAAGCCTCGACTCTCAAATTTACTACGAATAAAGTTTTAAAACAAAAGGTATAATTTATAGAAATCAAATTTTTGAATTTGAGATAAAGATAAAAGATGGTATCAACATCTATAAGATCTATTAAAAAGAGTTACTATGGTATTATTATGTGTCAAATCTAGAATTAAAAAGTATATACAAGTGAAAAACATTTCTTTTACAAAAATGATTTTATACGATTGAATTAAATTTTTATCTTTAGTTTAAAAATAATCAGTATATTATATTTTACGAGTTAAACAAGATAAATGGAAAAATCTAAGCCAATTATGATGATACTCATGCTAAAATTGTCAAGATAAATTATTTATTGTAATCATAAAAATACAGTAAATTAAAAAAAAAAAAAAGAACTCGTGTTTATGAGCCTAAAATTTATTCATTCCAAAACAAAAAGCCTAAGATCATTGCTTTAAATATTATAAGGCATGAGATGGTCAGAGAGCGTGCCACGTCAGTCTCTACTCTCTTCCCCAAAGATGTTTCCAGAGTTCACAACGTTTGGTTTTATTTTTATTTTTTTACAATGTCCCTTCTTAGAGTTCAGTGCTCAACCACTTTTTTTAACAAAAAGTATCTACAATTAAAGTTACCAAATAAATAAAATCAGAGATAAAAAAGGAATTTTAGTTTTCTCTTACACGTAATCCTTCTGAGTTTTATTCCGTGAGATGTTGAATGTTGTGGACGTGATTTCTCAATAATTAGTCTCGTCTACGACCATCCTTCTGTTAATTGTGGGCTAAATACATTTTTGTGACAGATTCTGTTTATATTCCTAAATGTGAAACTTCAACAAATAGCATTGAACTACAAAATCTTCTGAAACACACTATACATAAGATATCAAATTAAAGGAGCAGAGCAAGATAATTGGTAGAACAAGTGCACGTTGCGATCGATATATTGTGTAAGATCTACCACATGCCATCTTCTGGAGGCACTGTCAAAGTATACAATTCCACCTATGGTTATTTTTGATGACTAAATGTTTCAAATTTTATCAATGAGTAACAACTTTTCGCTCATCATTGTCTTTAAAATCTCTTTTAGAAGTAAAACAAAAATCCAATGATATAGAAAGTGTCTCATCACGTTAAAGAATAGAACTATTTTTATTTACTAGAACGGAATTTAGCAGATCCTTTAACAAAATTCCTGAAAAAAAAATATGATCTTAAAAACATCGAGAGAAGTGAGACTTAAGCCACTAGCAAACAAACAAGTGATAGTAACCCAACCTTTATGATTGGATATTCCATGAATAAGGTTTATAGGAGTAAAAACAAGTCATTTGTTAGTTCTGATAACACTAATTTGATTTTAAATCAAATATGTCCATTCCTATTGTGTGTGTGCTAAAGACTGCATTATTCAGAGGTTAAACTTTGTAATTAAACAAAGTTTTTAATGATCTTCATATCCCTTATCCCTTAGGGGTTGTGTATGATTTGCAGCATACACTTGATAAAATCACCTATATAAGTGTAAGTGGGACCGCTTGCATAAGATCTTGACATGATATCTAAAACATTCATGAATACTGGACTTATGGCTGACAACAACAACAAATCAACCCCGGAGAATCAGAATACTGTTTCCGAAACTCAGACGGTCTTCGCCAAACCATTCCCGAATGTATCAAAAATTGAAGTCTTCTCTGGTCAGAATTTTCGGCGCTGGCAAGAACGTGTATCAACCCTGTTAGACATGTACGAAGTCGCCTTTGCTCTTTCATCTGCAAAACCTGACTCCAGTCTCCCTCCAAACTCAAAACAAGTTGAAGATTGGGTTCATGCAAATAAGGTATGCCGTCATACTTTACTTAGTGCACTTTCTAATGATTTGTTCGATGTATATTGTTCCTATAAGAAGGCGAAAGACATTTGGAATTCGTTGATTCTCAAATACACTGCTAAAGATGTAGTCAGACAAAGGTTCATTATTGGGAATTATTATCGTTGGGAAATGGTTGAAGACAAAGACATAAAGTCGCAAATCAATGAGTACCACAAGCTGCTCGAAGATATCAAAGCAGAGAATGTTCTTCTACCAGATGAATTTGTCTCACAGCTTCTGATCGAGAAATTGTCGTCTTCCTGGACTGATTACAAGCAACAACTGAAACATAGACACAAGCAAATGTTACTTTCAGAGCTGATCACTCACATAATCGTTGAAGATACCAATAGGAAAGAATGTGCTACTGCAAGGGCCAAAGCTTTGTCTGCAAAAGCAAACGTGATAGAAGACAAACCTGCTCCAAAAAGGTACGAACATAAACCTGATCATAATAAGAAAAATTATTTTCGAAAATCTCGTCCCAACGGATCTAACCCTACCTTTAAGAAGAAAGGAAATTGCTTCATATGTGGGAAGCCGGGCCATCATGCACCGCAGTGCAGGCGCAGAGCAAGAAACGACAATCCTCCTACGGCCAATATAGCCGAAGGAGATGATATTATTGTTGCGGTCGTTTCTCAAGTAAATCTGATGACCAATGTGAGCAAGTGGGTGGTAGACTCTGGTGCTACCAGGCATATCTGTGCAAACAGAAGTGCCTTTACCTCTTACACTAGTGTAGGGGATGGAGAAGAACATGTCTACCTCTGTGATTCCAGGACCACTCTTGTTCTGGGAAAAGGGAAAGTTCTTCTCAAACTCACATCTGGAAAGACTCTGGCCTTGAGTGATGTGCTACATGTGCCATCAACCAGAGTTAATTTAATCTCTGTGGCACTGCTGGGAAAAGTGGGGGTTAAAGTGTCATTTGAGTCTGACAAGATTGTAATGACAAAGAATAATGTTTTTGTGGGGAAGGGATATTGTGATCAAGGTCTCTTTGTACTTAACATTTCTGAAAATATTAATGAATCATCTTCTTCTGCTTATATTGTTGACTCATATGATTTATGGCATGCTTAGGACATTTGAATTCTTCCTATGTTATGAAATTACAACGATTATGATTAATTAATATGCATGATAAATAGAGTAGTAAATGTGATATATGTGTAGAATCTAAATTAACAAAGAAGACATGTTTTTCTATAGAACACCAAACTGAACTGTTAGGGTTAATTCATACTAATTTTGCTGATATGAAACAAACCATGTCTAGAGGAGGTAAAAATTATTTTGTGACCTTTATAGATGATTATTCTAGATACACCAAAGTTTACTTAATCAAACATAAAGATGAAGCCTTTGATGTGTTTTTAACCTACAAAGCTGAAGTAGAAAATCAATTAAATAAGAAAATTAAGAGGATTAGATCAGATAGAGGTGGTGAATATGTACTGTTTAATGACTATTGTGTTAAAGAAGGGATCATCCATGAAGTAACCCCACCATATTCACCTGAGTCTAATGGAGTAGCTGAGAGAAAGAATAGAACTATTAAGGAGATGATGAATGCGATGCTTATTAGTTTTAGTGCACCTGATAACCTTTGGGGAGAAGCCTTACTTACTGCGTGTTTCTTACAAAATAGAATACCTCATAAGAAAACTGGTAAAACTCCCTATGAGTTGTGGAGAGGTTATCAACCTAACCTGAAATATCTAAGAGTGTGGGGGTGTCTTGCTAAGGTGATGTTACCCGATCCTAAGAAAAGAAAAATAGGTTATAAAACCTCTGATTGCATGTTCTTAGGCTATGCTGAACATAGTGCTGCCTATAGGTTTCTAGTTCTTAAAAGTGATATACTTGAAAGAAATTCTATAATGGAGACAAAAAATGTTGAGTTCTTTGAACATGTTTTTCCTTTAAAAGTTAGTGAGACATCTCAACCTATAGATAATAATATTAGTGATGCCTTGTGTGAAGAATTAAGAAGAAGTAAAAGACAGAGGAAGGAAACTTCATTTGGTAATGATTTTTATACTTATCTAGTTGATAATGATCCAAATAGCTTTGTAGAAGCCTTTAATGCTCCTGATGCAAAACAGTGGGATAAAGCCATTAAGACTGAAATTGAATCAATTCAGAAAAATAATACTTGGACCTTAGTAGATTTGCCTAAAGGAGCAAAACCCATTGGTTGTAAGTGGATCTTTAAGAAAAAGTATCATCCTGATGGATCTATAGAGAAGTATAAGGCAAGATTAGTAGCAAAAGGTTTTACTCAAAAACCCAACATAGATTACTTTGATATTTTTGCCCCTGTGACTAGGATTTCCTCTATTCGAGTATTGTTAGCCTTAACAGCAATCCATAAGCTAGTGATACACCAAATGGATGTTAAAACTGCCTTTTTGAATGGTGATTTAGAGGAGGAAATTTATATGACTCAACCTGAAGGGTGTGTTGTACCTGGTCAAGAGAATAAGGTATGTAAACTTTTAAAATCTTTGTATGGCTTGAAACAAGCACCAAAACAGTGGCATGAAAAACTAGATAATGTATTACTATGTGATGGTTTCTCACCTAATGATGCTGATAAATGCGTGTATTCTAAATTTGAAAATGGTGATTGTGTCATTATATGTTTGTATGTGGATGACATGTTAATTTTTGGTACATGCAATGAAATTGTTGCTAGAACTAAATTGTTTCTAGGATCAAATTTTGAAATGAAAGACATGGGTGAAGCCAATGTAATTTTAGGTGTTAGAATCATAAGGAAGGGAGATAGTATTTTACTATCCCAAGAACAATACATTGAGAAACTTCTTAAGAAGTTTGGATATTATGATTTTAAACCTGTGAGTACCCCTTATGATGCTAACTCTAAATTAATGAAAAATAGAGGAGAATCGTTATCTCAACCTCAGTATGCCCAGATAATTGGGAGCTTACTGCACTTCATGAGCTTTTCTAGACCTGATATTGCTTATGCAGTAGGTAGACTGAGTAGGTACACTCAATGTCCAAATCAAGAACATTGGGATGCACTTTCCAGGCTTATGAGATACTTAAGAGGTTCAATGGATTATGCCATTGAATATAGTAGATTTCTCGCTGTACTATAAGGGTACAGTGATGTCAACTGGATCTCTGATTCAGATGAGACAAAATTCACTAGTGGTTATGTATTCACACTTGGGGGTGGTGCGATTACATGGAGATCAGCCAGACAAACAATTATTGCAAGATCAACAATGGAATCTGAGTTTGTCGCTCTTGAGATGGCTGGTAGTGAGGCTGAGTGGTTGAAAAACTTCTTAGCAAACATTCCATTAGGAATGAAACCAACCCCATCAGTGTCTATACACTGTGATTGCCAATCGGCAATAGCTATAGCTAAAAACAAGAATTACAATGGAAAGAATAGACATATTCAATTGAGACACAATTTGGTGAAGCAGTTTCTAAAGAGTGGAACTATTTCCATTGACTATGTGAAGTCAGAACAAAATCTAGTAGATCCTCTGATAAAATCCTTGGGAAGAAATATGATTTTAGAAACATCAAGGGGAATGAGACTTAAGCCACTTGCAAACAAACAAGTGATGGTAACCCAACCTTTGTGATTGAAGATCCCATGAATAAGGTTCATATGGGTAAAAACAAGTCACTTGTTAGTTCTGATAGCACTAATTTGATTTTTAAATCAAATATGTCCCTTCCTATGGTGTGTGTGAAAGTGCTAGAGACTGCATTATTGAGAGGTTAAACTTTGTAATTAATCAAAGTTTTTAATGATCTTCATATCCCTTATGGGTGGTGTATGATTTGCAGCATACACTTGATGAAATCACCTATATGAGTGTCAAGTGGGGCCGTTTGCATGAGATCTTGACATGATCTCTAGAGCACTCATGAATACCGAGCACACGCATGGCCTAGTAAGCGCATCACAGCGATAACAGCAAGGATTGTGGGGGTGTAATGTGATTAATAAACCTCTAACACACTCAAGTATTGTTGGTTCATATAGCTTGCTATACCAACTATACTGTGTGTTAAGTTTCTTGATCTAGGACTGGTTCATATAGCTTGGTATACCAGCTCTGATGCATTACATCTTATTAAACCCAGGATTTTTCCTCTTTTCTTTCTTTCAATCTTTATTTCTTATCTTTTGCAATATGTGGGGGATTGTTATTATTTTAAATAATATAATATTGCAAAAGATTTGGATGACTGTTACAGAAGCCATAAAATGCGGAAGAAGTTTTATCAGCTTGGACCGCAAGCTTTTTGCCTCCAACGTTTCCCGCAAGGCATGCTGCTAACGTCATTTTTTTGGAGTGCAACGTTCATGTTTGTTTCCAACGTTCCATTTTATTAAAAAATAGTATTTTTTAATAGAAGATATTTTAGACTTTTGGATCATGGGCCTGATCCATGAGCTCTATAAATAGAGCATCTCCTACACTACAAAATCATCAGTTCTCTCATTCTCTCATTCTCTATTCTTTCCTTCCTTTTATTTCTTAAAAATTATTTTTATTTCTTAAAAATTATCCTGGGTTTCTTTCTTTCTCTACTTAAGAGATCCTTGTGAGTTCTGAGATCCTCAGACATTTTTGAGAAGTTCCTGTTGTATTTTGGGGGGCTTGCGTAATACACCACGGATAAGTCGTGTCTTTGATTCATAAAACCTAATATTTTTGTATTTTATCTTTTGCAATGTGTAAAGAATTGTTATAAAATTTGAATATAATATTACAAAATATTGATTTTGAACATTGTTTTCCCAAGTCTCGTGCTTCCCGCATTTTTCGCAAGAAATGTTGTTGCCAACATCCTTTTATTTAGTTTGAAACGTTCTTTGTATTAAAATTAAAAAATAATTTTTCTAGCAAATATTTTGGATATTTTAGATCACAAGTTCACCAACCCTAAATAGAGCATTTGTTTCGTTCTAAAAGACACCAAAAACATTTCTCTCATCCTCTCTTTCTCTATTTTCTTCTAAGAAAATCCTGGTTTATTTTATACTTTCTTTAAAGATCCTTGCTATTTTTAAAATCTTCAAAAATTTCTGAAAAATTCCTTTCGTATATTAAGAAACTTGCATATTACATTTCAGATAAATTTTTAAAAACAATGATCTACGGAGAAATTCTTTTTTCATGATCGTTATTCTTTTATTGTCACACGTTATAACAGTGGCGATATTCTTCTTTTTCAAGTATTTGTATAGCGTATTTATGGAGTATAAGAGCAATTTAACCTTTTTCATAGATTTAGAAACATCGTTTCAAGAATACCGTGAACTCCTGCGTGAAAATTGGCCTCAACCTTAGCAAGTCATCCACAAACGTCAACGAATGATCCAAACGATGTGCTATAGAGTGAACACATAATGTTACAGTATGAAACAATGTGACTAGAATTATCTTCCGACTGTTTCATCTAACACTTCAATTTAATTTACTCATTATAACAAGCGAACCTGAATATTTCCCCTGCCCCTCCTCTCCCTTTTCTACTACCTCGCATCGCAAATTAATGAAATGGACAAACGAGTCACATCTTAAAACATGCAGGCATATTAATGAAGTGGACAAAAATGAATCGCAAATTCTCTATGATGTTTCACAGAACAAAATTTAGGTTACGGTAGATCTTTAGTACTTCGCTCATGATTTTCATTGATCATTTCGGGGGTTTCTTCACTTTTGAAAGTCCAACCAGCAAAATCAGTCTCTGAAAACAAAGAGGAAGGAGTTGCTTTGTAGAATGCTAAGGGAACCTGCTTTACCCTCCGCGTTATCTGCAATCATGCAATGTGACACATGCAAGATAATGAGCAATTGGCACATTCTCTTCTTTCTCTTACAAGTCTCAAATAATATAAGCCCGTCATGAGAAGCAAAGAAAAAATAGAGCAATTATTATATCACCTCTGCTCCAAGGATTGTTGCATATGAACCAGCACTAAAATCACCGACATTAACTTCACTTGTTTTGGCCCTCACTGTCAAATCATTCCCAAGAGACAAAGCAAACCTAAGAGCACAGGCAAAGTACAAACATTGAAGGTTAGTATGTCAAGATCCAGATACGGCAGTTGAAAAAAAAGTGGGGTAAAGGGAAAATAAAAAAATATTAATAAAGTAAACAAGTTCAAAACACTTACCTTGAGACTGGAGGACAGTAATGGTGAAGAATAGTGTCAATTTCCCAAAGAGAACTCCCTGCTCCAACAGATCTCATCAATAAAACCAGTATAGAAAACCAGGAAATATCATGTAACTCTTTCCAAGAAAATAGTTGACTACTTGACTTCATTTCCTTAAATACTTATTAAACTAGGGGATTTAATGCAGAATATCATGTGGCCAGTGCAATTGATCCACCCCCATCATGTTCAAAACTCAGACCTACTATGTCTGTCAAAATGTATAAATTTAGACTAATAAAAGTAATATATAAATGCAGAAATTTATACAGGTCATGAAGTTCCGACTAACCCACAATTTTTCCTGGTAAACCAAATATAAAATTATGGCAATAGAATTTTTAAGTGAGAAACATCATCCTCTGCTGACAATTCAAACTTGACATACCTTTTAGTTAGAGGGAAATGGAGGGGAGGGGAGGGGGAAAGGAGTATTTTTTTTAACTTTTCTTGTTTGATTCAATTTAAGGGAGGAAAAAGGAGAGAAAAATATCTCTTCAATTATCGTTCTCCTCTAATATTGGGAGCTTTGGAGGAAAGGGGATGAGATTTAAAATATTTCAAATATTTTGTCCAATAACCCTATTTATGTTTTGAAATTCAAAATTATAATTTTTAAAACATCCCTCCACTCCTTGTAAACCAAACAGGATATCTAATTAAAATCCCCCTTCCCCCCCTTTAACCAAACAAACCATAAAAGTTATGTACACTCACGACAATAGGAATCAGGAAAGGGGGACTATTTTGAAATCGGAATCCAATGATGCAGAAAATTTAATCTGTGATTCATAATGTCATGCTTAATCTGTTTACTCTAGTATACAAATAAGAAACATTATGCGTTTTTGTGTAGTGCGTGTGCTTTATTATTCTCTAGTATACAATCACGCAGTTTTCCAGCATTCACAAGGTCTGATTTGGAACGGCGAATAGACTGAAGTTAGATTGGAAAATAAATATCAAAGAAACTTACTCATAGCAGCTGACTTCTTGGGATCGGTTTCAGTATTGTTAAAATGGTCAATGCCTGGTTTCTGGCAGGGTATGGCTCTAGTCTTAACATTATCCGAGTTGACAGTTGTTCCTTCATCTGTTCTATGGTCACGTTTCCCTTCGTCAACACCATCTTCCTGCTCATATATCAGAAATTATAAATCAAATCAAAATAGAAAGAAAGAAATATTTTTCAACGCATTAACAGACATATCCTTACCAACTTCCAAGAGGAAGGAGATTTTGAAATTTGACATGAAAAACACACCCTAAGAAAGTGATAAAAAAAATGAAATTAAGGTTCCCAACTACTTTCTTGACATGTACAATTCCACTTTGCAATTCCATTCTAAATATGACATTAAGCAAACTGGCTACTGACTATTTTAAAGGTCAAATACCCTAGGGAATCCAGTGCCGAATTATGACAGCGGAAGTAAAAGAAAACCCAAAAGCATTCATAGCTCCACGCTCAGGCAGTACCATTTTTTATAAAGTCTCTCTTCTTTCATAATCCTCTACATTGCTCTTATATTGTTCCATATATACAACACCAACTCCAGATTCAATCACCTTGCCAGATCATTCTTAACCAAGAATCCAGTGTCTTAGCTACCCGTAAAAGAAAAAGAACTGAGCAAACAAAAAGACAGTGGCAATCATCTACTATACAACCAATCTGGAAGAAAAAAAAGTTCATCAAAATATATGGTTGTCCAAGCCAAGCCAAAATTAATTTCATATGATCATGCGTTATAGGCCACAGCTAACATTTTTCTTTTCCACATCTCAGTCATTGCATGGTTAAGCTACAATCCAATCCACAAAGCTAACATAAGACAACAGTTGAACAACCTCATTGAATGCAATAATAACTTGAAACAAACGGAAAAGTCAGTTCAGATCGTGACATATAGTCATATTGATGTATGTAAGGAGGAAGAAGTATAAGTGAAACGTTACTTGACGTTAGTTGGCCTAACTGTTAGACAGCTAGGAAGGGCGGGACTTACATCTGTATAAATAGTTGTGTAATAAGAGAATACACTTTTGACTGTTAGTATATTCTAAACAGGATTTGTTATCCTTGTTGGGGGAGGTTAGGCTCCCATATTACCTTCAATTCTTGTATTCTTTCTTGGTGATCAATAAAACCAGAGGTTATATTCTGCATTGTTTTGCGTGTGTTAGTTGGGTGAAAGATAAGGTTTCTTCATCAGAAACCTATCACATATACTGTCTTTCAAATGAAGAAGCGGCCATATAATGAGCTCAACAGACTACGATTTCAGTATCACTGCTCTAGTCCCTTTCCCTAGCGCCCTAGTATTTTCATGTGATCCTCAAAAACTTCTTTAACTACTGTTTTTAAAACTGAACAGACTCGTTCAACTAGGAACAAGTTCAGTAGACCGAAAAACTTATTCTACTCAACTAATGAAAACTGGTCCAAAGCCGGTTTGAATTAGTATTCTTAAAAACTAAATACTTTATTTTTTAACAAAAAACATTTTAAAGATAAATAAAAGCACATTTAATAAGGATAACACAGGAATAAATTATTTTACCAATTATTACTAATTTTTATTTTACAAAACATAATTTAGTGACTCATTAATTGACAATTTTTTTATATCTTCCTTTCTTTAAATTTTATAGTATAGTAATTTGTGGTCTTCTTTTTTATTCTAGATGTAAATTTGTCATTGTCAATGGACACCACTGTATTTTGATCAAGCATAAACCTAAGTATTAAGATATATTTGATTTGGTCTTTAATGTGTACTTTAAATGTTAGGAAACTATAAATTATGTTTTTATTTTAATTTACTGTTATCAACCATCAAGTCTTAAATAAGTGTCTCCAGCTGTTCAATGACAATTTTGTTTTTATCAACCTGGTCTCTAACACTGAAGATGCAATCAAGAAACCAAAATTTAAAGTATTAGACAACAAAATTCAGATGAAAGGAAGCTGTATTTACCCGGTGCACCAAACAGTTGACTGAAGGATGTCTACGCAAAATATTGTGAATCAGAGCCGTAATAACTAATGCCCCTGAAGGAGGAACTGAAAGCAACAACCTACTCAGTTTCTTTGCAAAGGAAGCAGCCAGGTAAGCTGGAAGAAGAGGTGACTTGAGGCAAGAATCAAGAAGCTGCAATTAAGAAGTTACATACTTTTAGCAAGCAGCTCATGCATAAGATTTGCATCGGACAAAACCTTTATAATCATTATCTTAATCTCTACAAATTAGGCTTGCCAACTCACTTAATTTTCATGATCGAACATTAATATCTCCTTCATACATCTGAACAGAAAGCATTTTTTTTATTCAAAATTCTACTTTGTCTATTTTTACCCGTCATAAGTAAAAATAAAAAATAATAAACAAATAGTTACCTGCAAAAACCTTGCTCGATGTTTTGCCATGAAGGTGGATGGAACTAAGAGGGCATATAGTTTTTCATAGAAATTTGGGTATTCCAAGCCATACTGGGTCATAAGGACAAAAAGGCTGCTAAGAGCCATCACACTGACTACACCACCAACATCATATGACCTTGTTAAGAAATCACTGCACACAATAAAAAGTAACATGATGCCAGATTCAACTTCTTGTTATCATAATAAATTGCTAAAATTAGTAGAGCAATAGATGCTTACCATAAGATGATGGGATTAGATAGATGAGGAATAACAGCCTGGTGAAGATTAACGAGAACCTGGAAATAAAAGTTATGCACATATTAATGATATTGAAAGGGTTAGAGACAAAAATAAAGTAACGGAAGAGAGTACTGCTCTAGTACCATGTTGGGGAGGGAGAAGTCAAAAAGGAATATAATGAATTTCGTATGTGGGGTACACACATAAGCATTCCTAGTTACAATGAAGAAGAAATAAAATAATAATGAATAAAATCAATATTTAATACATTCCTATCATACTCAAGACTAAACATCTATAGCGTGAAATTTGTATGATTGGACATTTGCAGTTGGCTCAATATCATATCTGGATAGGCCTTAGTACCATATTAGAAATGGACTGGTCCCAACTCACTTCCAAACGCTAACTCAAAAGAGGAGGATTACACAAGTCTGATAAGAGTATTCTAGTCACATTCTTGGTCAATGTGAAACATCTTAATACAACCGCTTCATGCCCAATACTATACTTTTAACTTCAAAGAAGTGAAATTTAAAAGACTAAACATTCACAACGAGCAACAAACTATGAAAACTACACAGGCTATGATACCACATACGAAAGGGCTGGGCCTATCTCAAAAGCTCGATCAAAGAAGAGTCTTATAAGGAGTATAAATCGTATTCCAAGCCAATTTTGGACATATTAACCTCAAATAATCAAGATTACTAGCAAACAACAATATTCTATATGATCCTAGTGCCCATCCCATATATGAAGTACTGAAGTAGTTTACCTTCAATGAACTTGAAGAACGTATTGGGATAACAAAGACAAGCTATTATCAACCCAACCCATGATTACACTTTAATTGGGTAGCTCATTTAACATTACCCAAGACAAAGTTGATTTAAGAATCTTATCGCAACCGAGGTGTTTGTAAACCACAAGAATATATATGATCCGTTGATTAATAAAGGTTCTGAATGAAAAAATTAATGCCACAAACTGAATTAATCTGTTCTTTTCCAGAAAACAGCAAAATGTATGAACCGATGACTGGGACATTGATAGAAAGTTGGTATCATAACTAGAAAGGCCATAATTTCCTCACAAATGACAAGATGTCCTCTGTCTTAACCTTCCTTATTTATAGGCAACACGCATCATTTATTTGATCAACTAACCGAAAATGTTGTAACTGCCAACTAATGTGTATCTATCAGACATTTAGCGAGCAGCGATTCAGAATCATGACCACTGTACTAAAATTGGAGTGTCAGGAATATGGAAACAGAGTGATTCAGAATCATGAACGCCGTACTAAAATTGGAGAGTATTAAGAATAAAGAAACATAGTATATACTGAAACTGGTGCGGTCAAAATAGGTTGGAATCCATGAGACAACCCGACCACCACAAATTCAAATTGGGTTAGATTGGAAAAAAAAATGAAATTTTGATACGAGCCAATTTTGAGATGATCTATTAAGAACCCAGCTCATCCAGGTTGAACCCATGGTGAGCCGAGTTGATTCACCAACCCACATAATTTTGCTTTTTATGTTTGTTTTTGGATTATATTTGAAGTTTAAGATGATTTCATATTATATTTGAATTGTATTCTATTTTTTTATTTTAAATTGTCTCTAGAGTTTAACATTATTTTAGACTAAAATTTAATTAGATTTGAATTAGAATTTTTTTTATTTTTTTTGGAATTGAAAAAAAAAAAACTTCTAATTAAGTGAGCCAGTAAGCTAACTGTTTAACTCACCAATCCATGGTGTACCGGGTCAGACCAGGTTCAAATTTTTTCAACTTGCTAATAAGTAAGCTTGATTGGGTTAGCTCGTTGTGGTCAACCCGTTGTGGGTCGAGCCGGATAACCCATTTTGACAACACTAACCGAAACCATCTTAACAAAAAATATCCTGAACCACCCCTCTATTGGTTAAAGAATTTTACTGCCATGCCTATCAATAAATTAAGGTCCCAGTATTTAAATGGAAGGGAAACCAGAATTTCCAAGGGATGGCATATGTTAGAATTATTGGTTAGTGTGTGAGTTGTGTTAGCTGTGTGTATGAGCTTAATGTTAGAATAATTACTAAGTCTACCTATGTTAGTGTAGTCAGTAGGACTAGAGTAGGGAGTAGTGTGTTAGATTATCTATAATCATTGTACCTAGCAGTCTAGGACAGTTCATTGACCTTCCATCTCCCTATTGTATCATTTCTTTATCAATATAAATAACAGAACATGAGAAGGGTCCATAAAGCCCTTCAGAAATATATTTCTCTATTTTTATCTCAACATGGTATCAGAGCAGGTTCTCTGATCCTCTACCGGCTGCTTTTATTGTTCAATCAACAATTTCACTGTTTCCACAGTTCACAGTGAGGGGGAGTATGTCATTGTCCACCACTGCAAGCCAAATATGGCAGTTCAAGCCACATAAGTATGGTTGTCCCTGTAGTTTTGTAGCTTTTAGCCACTACAGGCCCCATCACCCATCAGTCTCAAAGATGGCAGTCCCTGCAGTTTTGTCGTATTTAGCCACTGTAGGCCCCATCCTTACTTGATGAGGGATTTTGTCCTTGCAGATTGTCATTGTCCACCATTGTTTCGTCATCTAGGTTCATCCTGCTCTGGTTTCTGTCCCAGGTTGTCCACCACCATTGTCATTGTTGTTCACATCTATCTGGTGTCCTTTGCCGCTGTCCGCGGTTGTCTTGACGCTATCTGCAGCTGTCAACTGCAGTTTGATGCTTTGTTCCGTGGTTCGCCGCTGTCCGCTGCTCTCTGTCATCCACTTTTGAAGTTGAAGTTTCACAAGCTGCTATTAGTTGTTCGTTGACATGTGATAACACACTGCCTCACACTCTTGAAGACAAATCATCTGTTTCAAAATCGAGTTTATCTATTCCAAGCTTGGTTCATACAATTTGTATGCTCCAGCTTGAAGGGAAGTGTTAGAATTATTGGTTAGTGTGTGAGTTGTGTTAGCTGTGAGTATGAGCTTAATGTTAGAATAATTACTAAGTCTACCTATGTTAGTATAGTCAGTAGGACTAGAGTAGGGAGTAGTGTGTTAGATTATCTATAATCATTGTACCTAGCAGTCTAGGACAGTTCCTTGACCTTCCATCTTCCTATTGTATCATTTTTTTATCAATATAAATAACAGAACATGAGAAGGGTCCATAAAGCCCTTCAGAAGTATATTTCTCTGTTTTTATCTCAACAGCATATAACCAAAAACGTTACCACACCATTGTATTTATAAATATTATGTTCATTGTTGTTAAAACTTTAATGTTAAGTGTAGGAACATAGGGCCGACGACTTTAAACCCATTTTGGTTCTCATTGCAAGATTATCAGGTAAACATGCGAAATCAAGGGATCCACACTTCTCAGGTCAACACAAAGATCCAGTTTTACAAACCAGCCCAGAATGGTTTCTTTTGTAAAAGAACAAAGCATCATTTTGCCCAAATCACTCGTCTTGGCATGTGACACACCATCCAAATGCAACTCTCCTCCTTTTCAAAATTGTGTCCCCAGAAAATTATTAGAGAATGGAACAAAAGATGAAAATTAGAATTCTCTCCGAGGATTTCCCATTTCACTGGCACAAACTATCAAATTCGTAGAATGCCCCCTATCAATCCAATTTCCCCTGTTTATGACCAATCTCTTCTAACTAGTCCAACTAACTAACAGTTCTCCTTTTTTAACTCTTGTTACAAATCTAAACAATGAAACCATATGGAAGGTGAGAACAACAATCATTATTTGAATGCTTAAGTACTGGTTGTGATTTAAAGAAAGTTTTTCACGCACACATGTTTCATACTTCTAATAGGATCATACAATCCATGTCACAATCCCGACATTTGTGTTTCTTCCCACTTCTTCCCCTACATTGAATCTTGTGACAACCTTGAGATATCTTAAATATGGAATTTATACCATGTTTCAGCAGCTATATTCAAATTTCAAAATCATAACTTTTACATTACCTCTTTGTAAACATCAAGTGGAAGTGGCAATCTAAGATATGCAATCCAAGCTTTTGTAAATTTTAACTTCATCTTCTTGGTAATTTTTGCTGCTGACAATACCTATACATCAAACATGAAAATAGACAGTAAAAAAAAGTAGACAAACAATGACAAGTGCTTAAATGAGAAGGCTCTACAATATATAAAATCATAAAAATAAAGATAACAAAACTACTAGGCATTTGGAGGATACGTGATGCTCAATAATGAAAAAGGAAATAGAATGGGGAGTAACATTTAACTTGGCAAAGAGTATGGAATAATAACTGACATTTTTGTTAGGCTTCTTAGACTTCAGCAGCTTATCATCAACACTCGTATCTCCAGAATGCTGCTTTTGGTCACTTTCTATGGACAAAAAACCCAAATGAAAAATAAAGGTACACTTTTATAGTTCCTTAATCAAAAAGGAAATAGCATTATTAACTACAGAGTACTAAAGGAGAAGGGGCATGGAGGCACTAAATATTGTGATACATAGCTTTTAAAAAGAAATGTCTAAAAAGTAAATGGGAACTCACCTGAGCTGCTCCACATTTCCAAATCAGATGTATTATTTGAGCCTTGGAGAGGGGGAACGTGCGATATAGTATAATACATATTGCGGATGAAACATTCCATTCTGAGAATAGTCCATTTTCAACTTATCATCAGAACAAAACTTTTAAAGTAAAGTATTCATCTCCTATATAGCACTGAGTTGCAAAACCAAATTCATTGCCTATATGCTATAGCATGTTGTAAGCATGGTTTATGACAAAGGAAAAAAGAAAAAATCAATTTACACTAATATTAGGCTACTAACAACAATGATCTACAAACATGTATTGACTAAGGAAGGAAATAGAAAACCATGGAAGTAGCTTCAAAGCAACGGTCATAGGTCTTACTAACTTTGAGCTCAATTGACTTTCATTGTTGCCCTCTGCACTTGCAATTTTGTCATCTGACAGGGATAAGCAAACAAATTATCCAATGGACTAATATTCAAAAGGTGGGAAATCGAAATTATAATACACAAGTCTCCGGTTTGCAATTTCACAATATTAAAACCTAGACGACTAAGACAAAGAAAGGCTAGAAAAGCACCTGATTCATCTTTGCCTTCCAAAGTAATAGCGAGCTTTTTTAGACTTATAAATGTAAAATAGCTGCACCAAGTAACTTGATAATTCAGCAAACAAACAAAACTCCATAACTAACCAGTTATACACACTCGCTTAGGTAAAAATCAACAAGAATACCGTGTCAGTGAATTAAGGACTAACGAATTCATCCCCATAACAGGGGCTAAAAGCGAAACAATATATTCCATAGAACTGGTGTAGAAAAACAATGTCAGCATAACAACCATACCGGACATCAATATATTTGAAATACTTCGACTCCAGAAGATCCACAACAAACGTAGCCGGACTAGTGCAGCGAACCTGATAGCACCAGTCCAAAACCAACAAAATCAGATCGAAACAACAACAACAACATTTATCAACAAAATTGGCATAACGTACAATGCTAAGGAGAAGTTTGTGGTACAAAGCAGAGTGGAAGGCGCCGCCATTGGCCACCTTCACGAACTCCATGAGCGTGTCCAACACGAGTTCCTTTAGCGTCTCGTCGGACTGTGGCGAGGCAAGAATGTCGAGGAGTGACTTGAGGAACTCATCGAATTTGGAGCGGAGCCAGGTGAGGTAGATGAACTCGGACTGGTCAGCAACGGAGGGAGCAGCCGCAGAGGTAGCGACGGCGGAAGAGGAAGGGAGCTTTGGTAGAAGAGGAAGGAAGAAAGAGTGGAGAGAGAGTAGGGATTCGAGGACGTGGTGAGGAGGAGAAGAAGGGGAAAGGAATGTGAGGAGAAGAGGGAGGTTGTTGATGTGCGAGGCGGAGGAAAGAAGCTGGCTCCCTAGGGTTTTCAACTCTGCGACGCCGTATCTTCCTTTCTTCTTCTTCCTTGGAGGATCCACGCACGCCATGGTTCGGCGCAGAAGAGGAAGCGCGGCAGCACAAGGTTTAGTATCACTGCTATTGACTATTGAGGGTTTGGGTTTTAGACAGAGAGAGTTAGTTAGTTTAATTTAATTGAATTCGCGTTTTACTTTTCCGCGATGCCAATAGGTTTTGTTTTCGGCCAATGTCAGGTCTATAAACAAGTAAATATGAAAATATTAATCATCAATAGATATATATACAAATCAATCAATAAATTAAAAAAAAAAAAATATATATATATATATAGGCTTCAATAAGATTCACTTACTAGTATATAATTGATATTTACGTACCCAATATTTTTTTTCTAAAATAAGATACACAATAGAATAAATTATTTTACTTAAATTCCTTTTTTATTTTTACTATTTAAATTAAGTTAAAACATATATCACGTTATTTGTATGGTTAATAAATCAACTTATTTGTGTTGCATATATCTATAATACACATATAAGATAGAAAAGCATGTCAGTCTTCAAAATAAAACAACAAAAAAATATAAGTTAACAGATGAAAAGAGAAATTTAAAAAATATTAGTGCAGAATTGCTCTTTAACGTCACCCGGTATTGAGCGACATATATGACTAACCGGTGATATTTTAGTAAATAAGTTGACGATATGAACGTCGGTTTCGATATAAATCGAAGTCTATAATAATGTATACGTCAGTTTTACCACAAACTGACGTCTATATTGTTCCAATTAATGTGATTCACTTATCACGCAAGCAAATAGACGTCGCGTCTTCCAGCACCGACATCCAAAGGGCCTGAAAAAGGCATGTGAAAAGTCTATTGGACGTCAGTTTATACAGGGGGCCGACGTATATATGGCTGCAATTAATGCGATTCAACCACCGGTAGGCAAAATAGACGTCCATTTGTTCAGGACCGACGTTTATAAGCTTATAAACGTCGGCTCCCCAAGGTCCTCGTCGTATACTGGACTGACCGGATACTGAAACATCACTTCGTTCAACGCTTGAGACGTCACTACCTTTGCATCCGACGTCTAAATGGCTTGAAAAAGGCAGGTCAAAAGTCTCTTGGACGTCGGATTAGTGAGGTAACCGACGCATTGGACGTCGGATTAGTGAGGTAACCGACGCATCGTTTCATGTTTAAGTAACCGCGAACTCGCAATTACACGCGTCTTCTTCTTCCTCCTCTTTGTTTCTCTCTGTCGCAGTTACGCGCAGAATCTTCTTCCTCCTTTCCATTTCTCTCTGTCGTAGTTACGCGCACAATCTTCTTCCTCCTCTCCTTTTCTCTGTCTCGCGGTTAAGCATTGCAGGTGCGTTTTATTTTTTTATTTCAACCATTTAAACTTTTATTTAGTCCGATTAAATTGGTTTCTTCATCATATATCATCTACTAACCAATTAAAATGTGTTTTAGTGCATTTTTGATCCTCTCTTTGGGTAACGTAGTACAACATTCTCCCATTGCTAGCTTCCTCACAAGAAAAGCGGCGTCTTTTGTATGTTTCATGGCGTTTCGACCCAAAATGGAACTTGGGTCGTTGCCTAGTTTCGACCCAGGTTCGATTTCGAGTTGAAATGTCATGAGATATGCAAAAGACGTAAGCTTTTTTTTGTGGGAAAGCTAGCGAAGGAAGAGTGTGGTACTAAGCTATCGAAAGTCAGGATCAAAACTGCACTAAAACACAAAGGCTATATTAGACGTCGGTTAATGCTATGTCGGACGTCTATAGTGAAGATAGACGTCGGTTAATGCTATGTCGGACGTCTATAGTGAAGATAGACGTCGGTTAGTGCATAGGTCGACGTCTATATAGCTCATTACACGTCGGTTTTGGCATATTTCGACGTCCACATAGACGTCGGGGATGGCGTGAACTAACGTCTAAATAGACGTCGGTTATATGGAATTTCGACGTCCCATTGACGTCACCCGTATAGACGTCGGTTGGGAAAGTAACGTTAAAAGCCCAAATTAACATACGTTAAACAGCATTTCTGCACTAGTGAAAAATCTTAAAATCTAGTTAAAATATAATATAATATTAGAATTAAAATACAAATAAATATTCTTTTATGAACTTAAACTAAAATTTTATTGTTTATTAGATACACAATTTGAAGATGATTTATTAAACAGACGAAAGAAAATCAAGTAATTGCAACATAAAACTTATTTATATTATATTATATTGACACATAATAATAAAAATGTTTAATTGTTTAGGTAATTCTTCCTTTCATCACCATGGATCTACTTGGTTTCCTCTTTTAAAGAAGTATCAACTTTATTCACAGTTAATTATCAATTAAGTCTATTTTGTCAGTTTTCTATTGATAGTGTTAATTATATGGTGATAAGACAAGAAGAGGAGTGTAATGATGTGGCAATTAGGATCTTGTATTAGTCCCCTCCATCTATCTTGGTCCAAACTAAATTGTGAGTGAAAAAGTTTGACTTTTTATTTGTTGTTGCACGAGTGGAGAAAAATTATGTGTTTTCTTGAGTTTGGAAAGAAAAAAAAAAGGGGAAGAAAATAGAAGATTCTCCGAAGCAAAAGAGAAGAAAATGCTCTAAGCAGGATTTATCAAAGAAATTAAGTACACCACATGGTTGGCAAACCTTGTGCTATTGAAAAAAATCAAACAGTTAAGGAAACAATTATAGTGGAGGAAAACAAATTGAAACTCAAGGAAATACAATTGGACAATAAAGAATGAATTTTAGACAAATACTTACTTCAAAGGCTCTATAATCACACTTAGGGCTGCAAACTTGAAAAAAAGACTCATGTGTAGGGTTATGTTGCCATGGACCACCCCCCTCCCCCCCCCCCCGAACGACCAAAATATCACCATTGGCCACTAGTTAGCTTCTTCCTGTGTTAGGAAGCTTTCCCTCTCCTCTTTAGGCTTCCTTCTTCATTCATGGTGGTTTTCCCCTTTTTGGGTTTCAGGAGGAAAGTGGGTCAAGAATTGAAGGTGTTGATGCAAACGAGAGACGCAATTGGAGCATGGAGCAACTATCAAGAACATTGGGAAAGGGCACGCTTCTCTCTTTGGTTTCAATTTCTTCCTTATCTCTTCAATTTGTAAAATCCTAAGTTCTTCACCGTGGAAGGCTAACCCTATTTGTTGGTATTAGATCTTCTGGGTTGGTATTTCGTCTTATATGTCATCTTGCAAATCATTAGCAATTTGGTGTCTCTCGAGTGCAGAAGTAGATATTTTCATTAAGTCTTTATGGATTATATTAGTAACAAGCTTGGTACATACGATATGTATGCACCAGTTTGAGAGGGAATGTTAGATATATTATCTTATATTTATCTTTTATTTTTAGTTAGTTTGTTATTATTTCTTATTTGTATTTTGGGCTTAGCCCATATTTCTTCTATTATAAATAGAGAACCCTATGTGTATATTTAACGCAAGGGAGATTAATCCCAAATAAAGTTTTTCACTATATTCAACATGGTATCTAGAGCCTAAGGTTCTTTTGAGGAAAATGTTTTTGGTGCCTCTACCACTACATCTGGCGCTGCTGGCGGCGCCGTCGTCTACCGCTGCCATTACTGGAGTTTCAGTTTCGATCGACGATCACACGATTTTGATCGTCTCGGCCATGCGATCACCATGTCATCAACGACGCATTCACTAGAGCTCATACGCGCTCTCAGCGCCTTTTGAAGTTATGGATTTACTCCATTTTTCATCGTGCATGGTGGAATGTCTAATAGTAATTTAGAGCGTCGAGGTTGTTCGTTTCCTCTTTCAAGTTCATCGTGCGTTGTCACACATCTCATCTCCTCCGGGCAGCTATTCAAAGCATCAAGGTTGTTTTATTTTCCTTTTTCGGGTGCCTTAGATTGGAGAATTTTTTTATTTTTATAGTTTCTCTCCCCTGTTCATCCATGGCTTCTTCTGGTGTTGTCTCTTCAGATCTCTCTTTTGTCATTGCATTTGACCCGTCCATATATGCTTTTTTTCCCATGGAAAATATGGTTTTGTTCGTTTATTTATAGTCGTGGTGGCTCTACAACAATTACATCTTTATCCACTGGTGGCATTCCTCAAGGGCGATTTGCAAGAAAAGATTTACATAGAGCAACCTCCCAAATTTGTTGCTTAGGGAGAGTCTTCTGGGTTGGTATTTCGTCTTTTATGTCGTCTTGCAAATCATTAGCAATTTAGTGTCTCTCGATTACAGAAGCAAATATTTTCATTAAGTCTTTATGGATTATATTAGTAACAAGCTTGGTACATACGATTTGTATGCACCAGCTTGAGGGGGAGTGTTAGATATATTATCTTATATTTATCTTTTATCTTTATATTTTTTTTAGTTAGTTTGTTATTATTTCTTATTTGTATTTTGGGCTTAGTCCATATTTCTTCTATTATAAATAGAGAACCCTATGTGTGTATTTAACATAAGGGAGATTAATCCCAAATATAATTTTTCACTATATTCAACAAGATGTAATAAACTGAATTTTATGTATTTTGTGATGTTAATACATATGTTTTCCCATTTCAAAGTTAATATTTGATTTTTATGTTTAATGGTTGTTTTGGATTAATCACCCATGGCTTGATTTGTGGTTCTTGGTATATTGGAAAGCATGACTTCAACCCATAACTGAAATTGAATACCTAATGGAGCTTGTAATAGGGATAAAACATGATTCATTAGTAATCTTACGACCCTTGAACTTAATGCATGGTTGCTTCTTAAAGATTCAAGGAATTGAAACTTGATGAGTTATCATAAGCTCAAAGTTGTCAAGGATAGGATTTGAGTAATGTTGGTGAGATGATTTTGACTTGAATATGGAATTGAGATGTTTGTAAATGCACACGAATGAAGTTGACGAAATCTAATCTTGACAATTATAAATAATCTATGTTACTTTTCCTTGTACACCAGTTGTTTGTTTTAAATACCAAAAATAGTTTCTTGTGTTTTTGTGAACTTTATGGTCTAATTGAGTTAGAGTGCAAGAATTGTCGAGTGTTTCACAAGTCCCTCGGGACAAAACGATATTATCACTTGCTATGCTACGATCGATTCACTTGCCGTTGGTTTTGTAGCTAATGACGCCTACCTTAATTATAACTAGATTATAGTGTTCTAGCCCGATAAAGACAAAATGGCCTTCATAGTTGAGAGTGTGAACTATTGCTATAATGTTATGTCGTTCAAACTTAAAAATGCAGGGGTAATTTACCAAAGGTTGATAGATAAGATCTTTTGTGAGCAAATTGGCAAAAATATGGAGGTGTATGCAAATGACATGGTTTCAAAGTTCAATTCCATGATGGCTCGTGTTCAAGATTTACAAGAAATTTTCTACCAAATCAAGGGTACCACATGCACCTAAATCTTAGGTTTCATGTTACTCAACTGGGGAATTGAAGCTAATATAGACAAATGTAAAGCAATATTGGAAATGAGGAGTCCAATAACGCTTAAAGAGGTTCAAATGCTAGTAGGAAGATTAATGTCATTGCCACAATTCATTCCGCAACTAGTTGAGCATATACGACCCATAATAAAGGCTATGAAGAAATACACAAATGATTTTATGAGTGTGAAATGACCTTTCTACAAATAAAACAATAGATAGAAAAAGCCTCTTGTTGTACCTCTCGATATCAGAGAAAGCTATAAGTGTCACTCTAATACAAGATAGCCTGCCCCAACAACCTATATATTTTAACAACCATGTGCTACAAGATGTAGAAACTTGATATCAATACATAGAAAAAGTGGCACTAGCCTTAGTCACTGTTGTTAGGAGGCCATATCTCCTGAGTCATCAGAAATAGTAAAGATTGATTACTCAATCACTAAAATTTTGAGATGCCCGGAGTTGGTTGAGCGTTCATAAGTGTGAAAAACACTTGTTTTCATACTTACTAATTAGCTTAAAGTTGTGTTTATTCATGAAACAATGTGCTTTTCTCATATAAAAGTTGTAATAGTGAGTAGAAAAGTTGTGTAGTCATTTGTACAAGAATTTATACATCAATGGAGTATTGTTTGTAATTTCTCGCTGAGTTAGTCATTATTCGCTCAGCTGCAAGGAAGAATTTTCGCTTAGCGCACCATCATAACTCGCTGAGCGAATTGCATCAGTCAAAGGATAAGTAGTTGATTTTTCGCTCAACGCATGCATAGTTGTGCGCTGAGCGAATTAATTAAATATGATTTGGCTTTTAGTTCGAGAAAGACAAAAAAAGAGTACTTCTAACATAACAAAATATGAAAACATTTGAGGAACTTCAGGAGACTACTTCAAGGCATCAAGTCACCATTTTTTGCAAGGAATTGCTTCAAATGTGTACGTTCTAGATGACTAAGAGTAGCTAGAACTCTATATCATTATACACATATCATAAAAGTAAAACTAAAAATATTTTTTCTATCTATATTGAAAAAAATAATAATTTTTTGTCCTAGTTTCTGTTGTACATATAATATTTCCATTTTTTGAATGCAAAAACGATAACCAGTTCTAAATCATGTGTTGGATAATATTTCTCATGTGTTTTTAATTGCCTATAAGCATATATTACTACCTTTCCATCTGGCATAGACACCTTAATCCCATTTTGAAGGTATTACAAAGTGCTCAATATTATATCACAAAGTGCTCAATATTATATTACTGCTTTTCTATCAAAAAATGCTAACACAACGAAAGTGATTAATCTTCTCACGAGTTCACTCATATATTATTTTGTCCACTTAAAAGTTTGAGAATTCTTAATGAGTTTAGTTATATGCATATATGTTTTAGAAAAATTCTTCAATGAATCTTCTTAATACCTTATGCAAAACAAAAACACAAATTTTAGTTATTATTCTTGATAGTTTTCCTTATAAAATTGTTACTACTTTGGTTGGGTTCACGATATTTTTTTGAAAATCACATGTCTTAAGAGTTTTACTTTCTCTAACCAAAACTTACACTTGGAAAATTTAACATTTAATTGTTTGTCTTTCAAATTTTAAATAATATACCCAAGAGGTTTCTCATGTTCCTTAAGAGTCTTAAAATAAATAAGAATGTCATCTATAAAAATAACTACAAAATGATAAAAAAAAAATGAATGATAAATCATGTTCATGCAATTAATGAATACTAGAGGAACATTAGTCAAACTAAAAGGCAAAACTTCATAATCAAAATAACCATATGTGGTTTTGAATGCAATTTTTCTTTTTTATATTTTCTATCTTATTTACTTTTGTTTGATGGTATCTTAACCTTAAATCTATCTTAGAAAACAATATGTTCTCTTAATTGGTCCATTAAATCATTTATCTTAAGAAGAGTGTATTTATTTTTTTCATAGTGAATTTATTTAACTAATTAATATATAAACAACTTTAAACTTCTATATTTTTTTCTTAACTAACAAAACAGGAGTTTTCCAAGGTCATATATTATAGCAAATGGAATATTTTTCAAGCAACTCTTCCATTTTTTTTTTCATAATGCTAGTTTAAAGGGTGAAATCCTAAATGGTGTTATTGAATTTAGTCCAATTCTAGGAAACAAATCTATTGAAAATTTTATTTCTTTGTTGGAAGGCAAACTAATGATATAATTAGGAAAACTCTAGGAAGGTTTTGAACAACTCCTATGTTTTTCAAATCAACTTTTTTTTTCTCTTACTTTCATAAAAGATAATAACAAATATTTATGAACTTCATTCTTTAAAAACTCAGTTAGTGTGTCATTAGATGAATTCAAAATATCCTCAAAATTAGGAAACATTATAGACTTTTTCACACAATTCAAAAGGTCTTCATTGGAAGATAATATCTTTATATCCTATATTTGATGGAAGAGGTTAAAGGCACTCTTCACTAAACAAAAGAATTGATGTCAATGATGAAACATGACCCAAATGAAGGAATATGCTTTGATGCCAAATGATTAAAACTCGTTTCACATAGTTGAAGGAGACTCCATGCAGATGATGCGCTTGAATGTGAAAGCATGGAATAATGAAGGAAATGGAGTTTAGAGAGTGGTTTAGGTGTGTTTCTTGAAGGAGGTTGGGCTTTCCCTCTAGAAAAATGTTTAGGAGAAGTAGATAATTTATCCTATTGAACTTGGAACAAAGGAAAAGCTGCAAAATTGGAAGAATATCTCTATATCATGCCCAAGTTGATTTACAAAACTTGAGTCACTCCTATTTATAAAACAAAGGAGTTAACCCACTGAAAAATCATCAAGAACCTTATTCAAGAATGAGGATGGATGCACCTTTTAAGTTGCCTTGACCTCCAAGCAATGTTCTAAGGGTTTCTTGAGGTATAAGCAAGCCCAAATAACACCTTAGTTTGCATAGTCACTCAAGAATCAACTTGTAAAATCAAAACTTTACATATGTGGGATGGTGTTTGATTTAATCGATTAGGTTATGTACATAATCGATTAAATTGGAGTTGTTACACTAAAATGACCAAATTACAAAACCCAAAAGAAATATACGCTTGACCCAAATATAAAACCTAGAAGAAAGACTTATTACACAGAGAAAAAAACTAATCCTATATAAAATATATTACTCTTAATCATATATTTACAAGAAAAATGATGGGGTCTTTCCATTAAACCACGTTGTAGCTTTGTGGATAAGTTTACATCAAGATTAGATATAATTGTGAGAACGTTAGACAAATTAAATTTACAAAAATTTTTATATTTTCAATAAATATTAGACACCCAATCTATACACATTTTTTTGGCAATTACAAATTTACTTGTGAGCTTTGAAACAATCAAACTAGTGTTTAAAAAAAAGGAAACTAACAATTCAAAGTGTTGAACAAAATAATTTAAAATAAATTAATAAATTGCGCTTGAATCGTATAATACATTTATAGTCATACCTTTGATGAAACATGCAACTTAGATTATATAATTGTTTTAAGTAGTTTCAACTTCAATCATTACTCTTTTCATTATGGTAGGTATTTCCTTAGATGCAAAAAGATTGAAATGCATTTTTTCTTGCTCATATCCAAATATTATATTGTTAGGAATCCAAACACATATAACTAGGTTTTCCATATTTGAAATAGGCATATACTCTGAAATGACAATCTTTAGAATATTGATCATGTTTATACTTAAGACACCTCACACAATTATTTATAGGTTTGTTGGAATTTCCTAAAATAAATTGGGTGAGTTAAGGTTTTCATTGGGAACGATTATATGATTTTCTCTCATTATGTTTCCTCATATTTAATAGACACACAAAATATTTTAGTTTATTATTTTGACTATTTTAAAATCTTTCATAAATCTACGTTTGTGAATAAGCATAAAATAATATTTTTTTTAATATTACAATTGTTTTTTTGAATTGAGGTTCAAGTCTATCTTAAAATTTTATAAACCTCGTTCTCTTATACATATAATAGTAAAGTATTTTCATAACTCATCAAACTTAAAGGCATATTCTTTTATGTCATTCTCCTTCATTTTAATTACATAAATCAATTTCTTTTATTCTCTCACATCATTAGATAAACATTTTTCTAAAATTTTTCCTTTAGACACTTCCCAAAAGTAACGATTATTCTCTCTCCTTTTAATGACCTATTGGTATTATCTGAATAACACTGTATTCGTTTGGTATGCGTATTAGATAAGACAAATTTGCGAATGAATATGCATTGGCTTGTGCTGATGTAAAAGCGAGTGAGAGTGCGAATTTTAGGGATGAGTGGGATTTTTTTATCCTGTCACAAAGCTCAGATTTGCATATATTTAAGAGAAAATGTCAAAATACCTCTTGAATGTAATCAATTCCAGCACATGACACACAAGAGAATGAAAGTGTATCCTGTTCCATAGCTAGGTGTGTTCGGTTTCAACCAAGAGTCTAGAAGCTGTATTCGATTCCAATATCCCATATTGGGTTTCACGAGTTGTATATTCGGTTCCAGCTACGAGTTATCCTCTATATTTGATGATAACAATAACAATAATAATCCTAAAAAATATCTAACTTCGTGGAAAAGCCACAAAATTCACGATATATTTAGTTGGACTCTAATCACATTCACGGAATCCTACCTTCAATTACCATAAGTTATCTCCTAACCTTTATAAAAAATCATTTACTAATTTTCTGTCATAAAAAAGTGATTGAAATTTTTTTCAATGAGAAAGTTGCAAACGAAATTGGAGATTTATTGAAATTAAGTTGTGAAGAAAAAGTTATAATTATAGAAATTAATGATAAAATTTGTCACAATAATATAATTATAAACTACAAAATTATAAATAACATGTATTAACAAAAACATGATAACAATCACATAATTCAAATAAAAGAAATAAGCCAACTTAATTAAAAACTATAAATTTTTTAAATATTCAATAAATCACAACTTATTATTAGATACTTAACTAAATATATCCAAATTTATTAACATAAAACTTAATAAAAGTTAAAAAATAATATGTATGTCTATTTATTTTTAGGTTTAATTATTTCGAATATTCCTATTTTTTAGGATTGTTTCAAATAAGTTCTTGTATTTTAAAAGTTTTTAATTAGTTCTCTAAATATGAAAAATTGAATCAATTTAGACTTTGCTGTTAATTTGACTAGACGACATTAAAAAATATTGTAGGTGACAGGGTGACTTGACCAAAATTTACTGACATGGCAAGGTAGTAGATTGAATTGAATTTGTTTTATTTACATATTTAATTTTTTAAAATAAAATTAATCAAAACGTAACGTTTAAATGAGAAACATTAATTCAATGAAAACACATCATTTAATTAATTGAAAACTTATTAGAAGATGGAAACAGAACAAGCAAAAATGGTGCCTGATTGGTCCATCCCCTTCCTTGGTAGATCCTCCATGGCTACCTCCATGAATCTCACTCTTGTGCCGCCGTTGACGTCACCTTTCTATGCTCTTTCTTCTTCAATTTCTTCTTTTGTATACCTGAGTGCTTCTTTTCTTTTATAAAAGAAAAGTATGAGATTTTCTAAATCCCTAATTTAACCTATTTTGAGAGAATCCCTAATTAAAAGGGTGCGTGAATGTTGATGAGCCTTAATGTGCTCACTGAAATTTGAAACAACTTACTGACTCTTGTAGCTTTAAAGCTTTATAGGAAGAAATAGGAACCAAATCAAAGAAGAAGAAAAAGAAGAAACACCACAACTCTAAAGAGAATGCAGGGAAAACCAACGGTGATAGGAACAACGACAACGGTGCTAATCGCGATGAAACGGTGGTGAACGGGTTTGTAGTGGTTACTAGAAAGAATGTCGGAGATGCGAAGTACCCGACGGTGAAAAGCTTTTCGGATTCGGGACTGCCAAAGAATGTGCTGGAATGTTGCAAGGGTTTCGAGAAGCCTTCTCCACTTCAATCACGGATGTGGCCTTTCTTATTGGATCGCCGCGATTTGATTGGAACCGCTACCACTGGATCAGAAAAAACGTTGGCGTTTGGGATACCGACGATTACGCATGTTTTGGGAAAGTGGAAGGGTAAAGGTTCCAGGGGACGAAACCCTCTTTGTCTCGTGCTCTCTCCTACTCGATGAAGCAGATCAGATGTTTGACATGATAGTTCGCTCTATATTGGGTTAGACAAGTTTTGATTGTCACACAGCAGAATAAGGGTTCATTAAATTTGTTGCCCATACATTCTTCACATAGCAGAATAAGGTGTTCATTAAATTTATCAGAAAACATAAATTGGTTCATCAAATTTTCTTCTTTTCAATTGTTGAGGCTAATTGGGTGGGGTTAATTAAGTTCTTCTTTTGTTTTTTTGGAAAAGGTTTTACAGAAGAAAAGAAACATGGAAGGTGGATTTTTTCTACCTTGGAAGTCATGGCTGGGGATAGCTTCAAAGGATGTGGATGTGCAGGAGAACGAGCAGTTCAAACTGGTATCATCCTTGTCACTGTTGGCTCAGCCACCAACATCGTGTGAAGCCATGGAGTCATGTCCAGTCTTGGAGTCCCTCCCTGCCCATGGAATTCAAAATTTAAAATAATTAAATTCCACGTACCTTTACTGTGTGATTAAAAATTGTACAGCAAGTGACACGTATAATTTTAAAGCTTAACGACAAGGTCAAAATTATTCAATCTTACAGAAAAAAAAACTTAATTAAGAGCTTTTAAAATACGAAAATCTATTTGAAACAATCATACAAAAATAAAAATGTTCGAAATGATTAAATTTTACGAGGATGTAAAATATTAAATTAAAATAATAAATATTATTATAAACCACACAAAAAATTCTGGTAGACTTTCAATTTTCAATTATCCTAAAATTTAAATAAAAAATGAAAAAGAGTTAAAAATTGGGATAGTCTTCCTAGAAGACCTCTTCCAAAAGAAGAACGAACCAAAAGACAACAGGTACCTTCAAATATTTCTACGAACAAGCACATTCCTGCCACGTCATCGATCCGAGTGACCTTCCTCAAGTACATTGTCAGCCGTCGGATAGCCATCCTTTGCTTTATTCCTAGCCGTCCATTTTCACGAAAAGATGAACAAAGGATAGTTGTAACAGAGGGATGAAATTTTTTTCTTTATCTTTTTAATTAAATTTCTTTCCAATTTTTAATTTATTTATGCTCCTTTAAATTCAATCCTCAGATCCTTGCTAGAGTCATCCGTATCATACTCTTCACTTTCCTTAAATTTTTTTAACCTTCTCTATTAAAGTCTGCAGATTTTTGGTGGGGTTCGTTGAGGGTACTGTGCAAGCTTTTCAGCATCTTCACAACCTGCAACTTCTATGGCTACCGAAGAGGTTAATAAACCTCAGTCACTTCCTCCATACCCCGAGGTAATTTTACACCAAAACTCAGCTTCTAATTTTGAGTTTTTTCTTACCATAATGAAATTTTCGAACAAATTTCCTACCAAAGCTGTACATTTTTCACTGATCTAACTGATCTATACATTTTCACCAACTCGGGTTTCTTGTTTTGCCCACCCTGCTCGATTTTTAGCACTTGTTAAGATTTTCGAGGAACTTAAGAAACCGGGAAAGAAAAAAGGGTTTTACTTTATTTGATCTGTTATGATTGTTTTGTATTCCTGCAAACTCAGGACGGTTGAGTCGTGATTTTCCGATAGACACTTCTTTTTTGAGAAACTTATATTTTGTTAACTTTGGGTGGTGTTGATGTAGCTGATACTGAAAGCGATTGAAGCTCTGAGTGAACCAAGTGGATCCAGCAAATCAGCAATATCAAAGTACATAGAAGCGATCTATGGTGAGTTGCCAGATTCAACCGTTTTGGGGAATGAACTGAACAAACTGAAAGAGAGTGGAGAGCTTGTGTTCAATAAGAACAACTACATGAAAGCTGACCCAAGTGCCCCACCAAAGAGGGGCCGTGGAAGGCCACCAAAGCCAAAGGCCCCTGTGCCACCAGGCACCGTCGTCTCTCCTCCGCGGCCAAGGGGTCGTCCCCCAAAGGACCCAAACGCGCCTCCGAAGTCTCCAAAGCCGAAGCCCACCCCTGGAAGTGGCAGGCCAAGGGGGAGGCCAAAGAAGATTCCTCGCTCTCCGACGGCGGCGTATCCGGCCGCCGTATCCAGCGGAAGGCCCAGGGGTAGGCCTCCAAAGGTGAAGCCTCAGTTGACAGAAGTGAGCGTTGAGTCATAGAATCGTTTCTTTATTTGGGTGCCGAATGTAGTGTTCCTACTCTTTATAAGTGGTCGGTGTGAGTTTAGATTCTGTGTTGATGTAATTTCGTTGTAAAATTATGTAGTGGTAGCTGACTTACTAAGAGGTTTTCTTGTTTGTCTTCCTTCCCAATGATCGAAAGAGAACAGTATCTTGTGCTAATTCTCGTGTTCTAACTTGTGAACCCATGATGTAGAAAAAAGGTTGTTGTTTGAGAATTGATGTGGTTATTTATCTGGGTAGATCTGTGGCAAGATACATTTAAAGGTAATGGGACAACGTAGCAGGACCCTAGAGACTGAAAAAGGAGAAACTGGTAGTGATGATGTAATAAATTTGAGTGTGTTTGATATATGGACATGAACCCATGGAGGAACCTCGTACGACACAATCTGTTTTCCCATGTTTCTGTGGATAAGACATCTCCAGCGTGGTGTGAAGTCGTTGTTGTTTCCTTGAAGGGGGAAAATAAGATGGTCTGGTTTGACCGGCAAGCCTAGTGCCTGTGTTATCTTTCCATCATATTAACTGTGAGGGTGACATAAATCGGTAATGTCAGCAATGTAATTATCTGCTTAGTCACATTTTGGGATTAAAACTCGGGGTCATGAAATCTTATGGATATTGAAGCTTTTGGAATCTCCTTCTTTGGTTTGTGTCTAGCATTTTGGATTTTGGATGTGACGTCGTTTAACCTCGCCATGTTGTATAAATTACTCTCACCTGGTTGTTGAATTTTGAGACCATATGATATATATGTTATCCATGTATTTGATCTCCCGTATGTTTGTTCAATTGTAATAATCTTCAATCCCAGAAAAAAATTATGTGGGAATTTTAAACAAAAATGATTTATTAGATGATATGTGTGTATGATCGATAAGTATCGTTTACCTGTTTACCTTAAAAGATAACTAATGCCACTTTTCTATAGCTTTTTTAATTTATTGGATAATTACTTATAATTAAAATGTATTAGTAACATTTGAAAAGTCAAGTCCCTCTTATGATTTTAAATAACATGTTTGGTAATAAATCCAAATTACTCATGAAGGCATGTTCACTCAAATTTATCATCATTTTTGTGTTTAATTTATTGAAGTTGTGTTTGTTTTTGAAGATGAATTTATGGGGAGAAAGATGAAAATGAGATTACTTGGATTGAAAAAAATAGTAAAAAATGAAGAAAAATAACAATTTTTAATAACATTTAGTAACTTTGATAGATTAAAAAAATATTTAATTGATAAATTAAGTGATTACCAATTTTTATCCTAAAATTTGATAAAGTAATTGTTTATTCTACGATTCTCCTTTATTTCGTGACAAAAGAATTATGTTTTAAATTTAAAATTGTAGTTAAGTTATGTCATGAAAATCAAAATTTCAAATCTTTTAAAATATATGCAGCATTGTCCATCTACAAAACATTTCAATAGTTCTTTGGTTGATCGTCCAACAAAATCATTTTTATCTTCATTATGAGTATTGTTTTCTCGGAATGATTCCAAATATTGTAATTTCTCCCATCAAACGGTAACAAAACAATAACAAATGTAAAACTTTCAGTGAGATGAAGATGATTTAGTGAGACAAAACATAAAATAAAGGAGTTGAAAAGAATAAAAAATTGACTTGTAATCATTAAAATGTTATTACATGAATACGAAAATGATCTAACTTATATATACTTATACATCTTTCTTTAACATAAAAAGGTAAAGTAGTTAATTAGTATATAAGTAACTATATTTAGTATTATTACAATGTCCATTCCTACCTTATCGTCATCGTTTACTACTTATTTCTAGCTAGTGCTTATTATATGTTGTTATCACCTTCTACGACTAACTACTTATTATAAGTATTTATAGAATACTCCAAAGTTTAGTATTTTACTTTCCAACTATATAAAGGTGAATGCATGTTCTTTAAATCCTCTAAGTATTATTTGTTTAAGGTTGATAAATTAAGGGTTAAATATGTTTTTAGTCCCTATACTTTTGGGCGATTTTGGTTTTAGTCCATTTTCAAACTAAGATACAATTTAGTTCTTCAACTTTAGAAAAACTCTGGCTTTAGTCATTTTTACCAAATTTTTTTAACTTTATTTGCTGTTTCAAAGCGTTTCTCAGTTAACATTAAAGCAAAAATGTGTCAAACAGGGTAAACAATCCAAATGCTATAATGAAACGTGCTTGAAACAACAAATAAAGTTAAAAAAATTTGGTAAAAAAGACTAAAACCAGAGTTTTCTAAAATTGAAGAACTAAATTGTACCTTAGTTTGAAAATGGACTAAAACTAAAATCACCCAAAAATATAAGGACTAAAAACATATTTAACCCATAAATTAAAAATTAACTTAAAAACATTACTCATTCGAAAAGCTTCATCATAAATAAAATTATATTGTCAAGTCTCATATTTTTTGCCTTTTTCTTTTTCATATATAACTACAAATAAGAGTTTTGGACCCAGAAAAAAATTCATTGTATTTTAATTTTATTGTGTTTATGAAAAATCTAAAAGTTGGATGAAATCTGAGAGGATTGAAGCCTAAAGTGACACTAAAAAAAAAAACCAAAAAAGAAAATAAGGGAGACAAAAAAAAAAAAAAAGGTTTTAGAAGCAAAGCCAATGTTGAAGATTTCACAATGTTTAGTCATGGACGGATACCTGTGTTTGATTATAGTTAATTCCCCTCCCCTCTTTAATTACACACTGAATTATAACTATTTTCAATAAAAAAAATAAACTAGATAATTATTGGACTAAAATTATAGATTATCTATTATCTGATTGGGTAAAGATCTTATACCAATTTCACAGTCATCGAAAATCAAGTACGAATATATGAGTTTTTATACTGGGTATTGCTATTAAAATTGGTTAGAGGTTAATCCAGTCCATCACGAATTCAGGTCGAGTTAGATTTGAAAAAAATAATTTTTTTTATACAAGTCAATTTTCAATTATACTTACTTAAAACCCGACTCATCCAGGTTGTGTCTGTGGTGAACCGGATTGACTCACCAACCCATCTACTTTAATTTAATTATTTATTATTTTGTGTTTCAATATTATTAGTTAACATTTGTTTTATTGTATTATAAATGAAATAAAGAAAAACATGTTCCAAGATAGCAAAATATTATAAATTTATCCATTTAAAACTCTAATATTATAAATGGATAAGTGACACAAAAATTGTTAATATTATAAATTTATTTATTCGTTTTTTAATTATTATTTATTTTAATTTGTATTAAAATATAGGTCAAATTTCATTTTTACTCTTAATAATTTAATGTAAAAGAGAAAACTCAAAAAGGCTGGTAAGTTAAAAACTCTAAAATTTGAGAGTTACTCCCTTTACCACCACACACTACTCCCTTCACCTCCCAATTCCTATTTTACCCTTATTAATATTTAAACGGATATGAATATGTGTTGGATTCTTAAAAGGATGTCAACATTCGTACATGGATATCAACATCCGTTAAAGGACAAACGGATATCGACATCTGTTTGAATGGAGGGTGCACCGGGAAAATTAAAGTATATTAAGATACACCAAGAACCTTGTAGCAATCAGCACCAACCTCTGACAACCATTGACCAGGGAAAAGGGTCTCCTCCTCAAATTCATGAAAATCCTCCTCAATCTCCTTCTTCATCAGCGTCAGAGAAAACTTCAGTGGTCACTCCTCTTTCTTTGGCAACCCTCTTAATTTCGGCGAATTTCCGACGCCGGGGACACTCCTCAACGACGAAAACGACGTCCCGACCCTGACCTTCCTCTTGTCAATCTTGACCGTCAACGGGAGCGATTGAGTTTTGGGTTTGCTCTGGTTTCTTCTTGCAAGTTTCGCGAGTCGTAGCGACGACATTGGGATTTTAGGATTCTATTCTAGGTTTGATTTGGGGTTCTTAGGCTGGATTTTCTGAGTGCAGGGTTGAAGATGAAGACGCGAGGGAGGAAATGATGGACAAGAAGACGCTCGCGCAGCGAAGTGATTTAGGTTGGTGAAGGTTTCACAATGGAGGTTTCTGGTGAAGAAAATGATCTCGTCGTTGTAGATGGTGCGACAGTGACACAAAGTGGTTCTCGTGGTGCGATCTGGTGCGAGTAGCTCATGGAGAGGCGCTGATGCGTTAATGACGGAGGCGGCTCGTTAAGGACTGGTGGTGAGGATTGTGGCGACGCTAGGGTTTGGCGGCGTCAATGGAGGATTCACGGTGATGGTTGAAGATGACGACGATTTGCGATTGTGATGGTTGTGGCCATAGAGAGGCTCACAACTGAGAGTGAGGTTAATGGTGGTGGAGATAGGGTTTGGTGACGACAAGATTGGTGACAGCCGCGTTAAAGTTGGTGGTGATGAAATTAAAGTTTCTATGTAGAAGAAAAAACTGATGTGGCAGATGACAGGATATAAGGAGATTTAGGATTTAAAAAAAATTAAATTAAATTAAAGTAAGATATTTTTGAAATAAAAAGACATACGAAGATGTAAAAAATACTCAGGATGATGAAGGGAACAACTCTAATTGTTTTTGGCAAAAGGACGAATTGGCCCACAAATCCGATTCCGTTTTTGACGCTCCTAGTTCATATTAATAAAAATAATAATTATTACTTTTATTATTATTTGTCAGTTTTTAACGTTTTCTAAATTTTGATCGTTTAGTGCTTTCGTCAATTTGAAATATCTGCGTATTATTTTTCATTATAGCATGAGATATACTAACCTCATGAAAAATTGAGAAAATAAAAACTAAAACAAAACAAAATAAGAAAAATAAGTTAAAAAGGAATTGTTTTAATTACGTAAAAGATAGTAAAAATATAAGATAAATTTATTTAATATTGATTTTTTATTTTATTTTATTTATTATTTTTAGTATTATTTTGAATATAAATATGTAAATAAAGTATTAAAGATATAATCGGACACAATATAAATATACGTAAACTATTATGCAATAAAAATATAGGTGAAACATTTATTATATCAAATACATAATCTCTTGACATCAAAATTTAAAATTAAAATTTCGGGTAATGAATATTGTGATTTTATTACAATTTTTTTATCGTTATCGTTATTGGTGTTTTCGACGAACCTTTATAGGATTTGGGTTGTGTGGAGTGGTAGCTAGATTCACTTTATGGGATATTTCTTCTTACACTTCATATTTTCTTCATGAACCGCGTAGTTTTATGAAAATAACCTAACTACCCTTGATTAAAAAACATTAAAATCCCTAATATTTTCCCCTTCTTTCACAGCATCGCTGCATCTCCAGCCTGCACCTCCATTGCGGTAAATAGAAACCAGATCACCACGTTCAATTATGAACAATATTATTACTCTCTTTTCGCCATTTATAAAACTAAAACAAACTGTTTCCTACTTCAATACAACACAGCTAAGCCTGTACTTAACATATCAAACGTACAAATTCCAGAAAGTGAGTTACCTGCCTCATTAACACTTTCAGAGCTTTAGTTTGGTCCCCGTTTCCAAGACTGATAAAGTATAAGCTCTCACATCATTTTTAAAAAGCAACAAAAGAAAATGGAAGTCATTATCGATTTTTATTTCAGACTATACGATCCAAAATATAAATTTGGCTCATGAGTTACGTTTCAAACTTAGGTTTGATATCTATTTTGATATCTCAGTTTATTATGTTTGTTTAAAATGATTATACTCTTTTTAGATGTTTATAATTATTTTATATTTTGTAAAAATAATTTAAGTTGTTTATTTTTGCTTACGGCGTTAAAAACGCTGATGATTTAATTTTTCTTTGACCAAAACTAAATGACGTGTCCAGTTAATGATTGTGTGAGACACTAAGGTTAATTGATTTGGCAATGTATGTGGAAAGTGTTAGGGTTCGTGCAAAGCGCCACCATAGGGCCACCATGCCGCCATTAACGCCACCACAGGTTCATCTTCTCGAGCAATAAAACCTCCATAGCCACCACACCATCAACCTCCATGCGCGAACATCACACCAACTTCGTTCCGAATTGTAGAACCACCATCGACCTTCACTACGCACCTTCAGCAACCATGATGACCTGCACAAAATCAAAAATGCATCAAACCCTAAATTGCGCCTCGCCTCCACCACAATCATGCTCCTTCAATCGCAACGGTGCCTGCAAAAAAATCCCAAACCAAATCGTGATTCACCCCTTCAAACCCTAATCGCGAGTTCCTTCTCCCTCAATTCAAAACCTACATCATAAATCAGAAAAGCACAGAAACCAAGGCGCCTAATTCGAACCTCCACAACCAACATTCGAAAACTCTAACCTAAGTAGTGTCGCAATGACAAGTTCATCTCCTCCATCACCTTCGTGCACCGCAAGCAATTTTCCTCAATCTTCGTCTTCTCCACGAACTTGAAGAACCTAGGTCGTGTTATCGCAAACCACCAAGGCCAATAAACATCTCTTTCTTCGTAGCATCATCTTCTTCATCGCAGAACAAACACGAACATCATCTCCATCAATCTCCAGACCTGTAAACAAAGAAGACCACAACATAGAAATCCCCTCTAATGATGCCACCACAAGCTCCTTCGTGCAATGAAAGAAGCAGCCGTTGCAGATAAGAGTCGAAAATCCTGGTTCGAGAAGGAGAGAGCATTTCTCGCAAACCCTAATTTGGGTAGGAAGGGGACTGCCATGCGGTAGCCCCTCATTAGCTAAGCTTGTAACGCAATCATTAACTAGACATGTAATTTAGTTTTGGCGGAACAATTACACCGTTAACGTTTTTATCGTCGTAAGCAAAAAGGACCAACTTGAACCGTTTTTATAAAATATAGAACAACTGTGAACATCTGACAAAAGATAGGATTATTTTGAACAAACCTAACAAACTAAGAAACTAAAATATGTATTAAACCTCAAATTTATATTATAAATTACATAATCTGAAATGTAATTTTGTATTACAGATTGTAAACTTTAAATTGTAATCCTATGTCTTAAATCATAAATTTGTATTATGGATCCTACATTCTAAAATATAATTTTACATTATGATTCATAATATAATTTGTATTCTAGATTGTCTTTCAAATTTACATTAAGTATAATCCAAAATTTAGTTTGTATTATGAATTATATAATTTTAAATGTAATTTACATTTGAAATAGTCTTCCAAATATGCATAACGAATTATACAATCAAAATGTAAATTTGAATTATGAATTATACAATCTAGAATGTAATTTATATTCTAAAATATTAATTTGCATCATGGATTAAATTAGAGATTGTATGATGTGAAATATAAATTTGCATCATAGATTATATAATTTAGAATACATACCTACATGTATAATCCAAAATGTGTAAAAATAATATTTTTTAATTGTTAATTATTTAATTTTCGGATTCCATTATATGAAACTATAATTACAGAGGTACAATTAGAATTTAAAAAAAATATGGAGAGTTGGAAGAAAACATGAGGTGCACGAAGAAATCCCCATTTATAACGTTGTGTTGTATAAACACTCATTTTCTAGAATATTTTTGAAAAAAGAAAAACAAGTTGGTAGAAATATATAATATATGTTGTTGGGTTTATACTTTATCATGCACTCTTTATGTATTAACCTCAAAATAAAAAAAAAAATTCTCTTCTTTTATTATCATCAATTCTTATAACGAAAAGTTATATTTTAATTTTTTAGAGCAAACCTAATTATATTAAATTATAATTTCTTGTTAATTTAATAAAATAAATTCACATTAAGTTCAAAGATTTTAAAAAGACCAATAATAAATAATTATCTATTCCTAGACAAATGATTTTTATTGATTGTCTTATTTTAGATCAAAATCTCATAAAAGTTTTCCAACCTCATACAATTTCGACTAATTTATGATTAAAAAGTAATAATGTATATAAATTTAATTAAAATATACAAGAGAGTTTGATGATTGCATATAACCCTAACAAAATAGGATTTAACTACTTATAAAAGTTGAATAACATGAAGTATAAACAAAAAGATGGTGTCTTAGGGGATGATTTCCCTAACTTTCTCTTCTCTATCCTTCCTTTCTTTTTGTCTTTTCTTCTTCATATATGAGATTTTAAGCCTAAAAAAGAGCATTTCAGAACCAAAACTTAAGCTTGTAGGATGAGATCTAAAAATAGTGTTCTCACGCTCTTTGCCAACATATATCGCTAGGTTAGAATTAACTCTCACTTGGTGCTCTAGTTTATGGTTTGACTGAGTAAGGAGAAGACTGGCTAAACGTGAAGTTAGTTTTGGGTAAGCAAGGAATCACTATAGTTAAATAAGAGACCATGTGGGCTTGGTTAGCTTTGCTTCTTCCATGTTTCTTTTTTCTCCTAACTTTTTCTTCTTCATTAAATCCTACCAAAAGAGTTTTAAAATGTTAGATGTATCAATAAAAAAAATATAATTGTTATATATTTTCAAATTATATTAAAAACTAAAAAGAAAACTATGAAAATGATATTAAAGTTAAACAAAAAGTGAATATTATGTTTAATAAAATAAACATAAATAACACTTAACATATATTTAATAAATTAATAAAATAATTAAAAGAGAAAAATTAAGAAAAGATAGGTGAAAAATAAAATTACTATAAATAATTATTATAATATGCTTTTATAGATTTAATATCACTTTTAGTTTCTATTTTCGTCTAATTTGTTCAATGTGAGATTTTACTTTTTTTAGTGTTTAATGAAATATCAATTTTAGTAATTTTTGTTCAATTTTGTCATTTTCTCTCTGACAGTATCTAAATCGTTAACGATACAAAACAATGTCCATGTGAGTAATAAATGAATGAAGTGTTTGTTTTTTACCTACATGGTTTGTCAATACTAGGATTTCAAACTTCCACTTTCCCTTTCTTTCCTCTCACCTTCCATATTTCATTTGTCTTCAATTCATGCTGTTTATTTTCGCTTTCTTTCTATAATTTTGGTTTGCAGCTTGAATTTACTATAACTGCATTTAGGGTATTTTGTTTTGAAAATAGATAATGAATGTGTGCTCTGTTTTTTGTTGTTTGGATGAAATTTTGGTTTTGTTTTTTATTATGTGGAAAATAGAAGGCAACATGGGAATTGCACATTAGTTTATGATTCTAAGTTGGTTATGATTCTAAGTTGGTTATGAAGTAATGGTTAAAGATTTATTTAGGGATTTATGATTTAGAGATTTATTTAAGGAACTACATCTTGGTTTCTTATTTTTGAGTGCAAGTGTTTCATTGTGGCACATTGCCAACATTGTGGGGTGGGTTTCGTGGTGAATGATGATGGTGGTTAGAGTTTCTGTGTTGGAAAGTTGAAAATGATGATGTGACAATGTAAATATTATGTTAGACGAGTCACATGAATGTAAATATTATGTTAGACGAGTCACATGTCAAAAATGAATAGTTTATTGACTAATTGTCCACTTAAACATTGTGTCATTAATGATTTAGATGTTATGAGAAAAAAAGAATCAAATTGAATAAAAATTATGAAAATTCATACTATATTAAACAATCGAAAAAGCCAAGTCTCATGTTCAATAAAGTGAACAAAAATATAGACTTTTTATATTACTTTCAAAACTAGAAAAAACGTTCATTATGTTTTAACTTTATATTTTTATAAAAAATATAAAGCTTGGACGAAATTTAGGAGGATGGGGAGGTAAAGAGAAAGAAGAAAAAAACAGTATAGAGGATATAAATAATTAAAGTTTTAGAAGCAAAAGCCAATATTGAATATAGCATAATGTTTATTGATGGATGGATGAATTTGAGATGGTGGGTTGATTCGTTTTGAACCCCTTAGACAGTTTTCAATCGCCACAGACGCCACCGGGTCCTCCATATTGGAGAGAATCTCCGAAGTCTTGGAGACCATAATAGAATTCGAGATCAAAACAATCAGATTTGTCGACGATTTTCTCTGTATCGTGTTTGTTAGGTTCGACATCTCTCTTTTTATCATCTGTAAATGACATACCCTTAAAGTAGGCTGCATGTTGAAAGTTCCCATCTGGCAAATTTCCTGATCCCATTTGAGGACTAGAAAGCCCAGGAGGAGTCCTTGTTCTTCCGCCCCACCCCACTCGATCTCCTGAGACCATGTTTCGGAATAATTTTGCTGGATAATATCCAATATCTCGCCCATCGATATTCAACCACCAATTTTTAGTTTGTGGATCCTGAAAATGTATATATATATATACTTTTTGTCAATTACATAACATCATTCTTAACATTTCATACTAAAAGTACTACATAGTTGATTCTGAACTCGACCAGAGTAATAGAAATTGCAATCTCTATCGTCGTTCCTCCGTAGACAGATGTCTTGGGCAAGCGTACACCGAGGAACTTATCTCGATTAGTTTGGACAAAGCCTTGACATAGTTGATTGTAGCATCCTGTATGGTAGAAATTATCCGTCTGCAACATTTATCAATATTAGATAACTACGTAAATAAAATTAACATATACCATAATATATCATTTTTTAGGTTTATATATTAAGGATATCTTTACTAGAAGAAAAATAAGTAAAGCTTCAAAACAAGTAAATAAGTCTCTTCTTACTGTCCATGCTGCTAAGAGATAAGTTCCAGTGTCACGACCATGAAATTGTGGAGCCACCTTTAACACAATTTAAATCATAAGTATAAATGGAAATACATGGAAAGAGTTATATTTTTTTATTAAATATATTTTCAGTCTTTAAATTATTTTTAATAATTATATTTTGTTCCTAAATTAAATAATAAAATATTTAGTTTCTGTATTTTATAAAATTTATGTAAAATAAGAACTCTTTTCCAAAGTTCTAGGGTGAAGTATAATTAAATCTCCACATGTCATCTGTTAAGAAAATATTTATATGAATTTTATAAAGTGTAAGAATGAAATATTTTATAATTTAGTTTTGGACGAAAAGACAATTTTTTTTAATAAAAGTTTGGAAGGAAAAAAAATATTTAACAAAAAATAATTATATAAATTGAAACTTACATGCCATCCAAATGCGATTTTGTTAGTCCCCTGATCGTTCTCAACCCATATATGAGAAATGCTTTCTTGATTTACATTCTTCTTAAGAACTCTTGGATTATAAACACTGCTTATCCCCTTAACTTGATAAAAAGGACCCATTTGTTCATTCACATACATTTCTGCCAGCTACAAAATTAAATAAATAATAATTCAAATAATAAAAAAGAATGAGACATGTACAAATAAAATTACAAAATTTAAAATATAAGAAAAAACTTACATGAACACCGGGAATATCTTGAACTAAGCTTTGATTATAGATTGATGGTTTACTTTGAATAAGATCATCTTTTGTTGTTCTTCGAATAGGAACAGTTCCCATTGGACATTTTTCTTTTTGAAGTCCAAATATGAATTCATTTGATGAATTATTCACACTTCTCTTTTCAAATGGGTTTTGAAAACTAGGTTTTCTCTATAAATAAATAAAACAAGTATTATAATATAAATTGATTACAAGTTAACCTATTTAAAATATTAAGAAAATAAAATGTACCTGTAATTTGTGGTCTTTTAATAAAGGATGATCAAATGCTGGTTGTTTATAAATATCAACGCAATCAACAATATATCCAAACTCTGTCTATAAAATTAAAAGCATAAAATATATAAAAAAAATCAAACTAAAGTAATATATAATAGAAAGAAATAGAAGAAAAATATGTACTTGAATACTTTTGCGCGGGGGTTTATTAAGAACTTGTAATTGTCTTTCTATTTCCAAATCATCTATGTGAATAGCATGAACTCGATGACTATCATGACTATTTAACAACCACAACACAAAGAATAATATCTTGATCATTTCTTATACAAGATCCTTCTATCTATCAAATAAAATGAGTGCATGTGGGATCACCTTGTGGAATTGTCTCTTTATAGCCATTAGCAGCCATGAAAGAATTAAATTATTGAATGAATTATATGAATCAGCAGTAATTCAATTTATTACTAAAAATATTATTTTTTTATTAAGAGAAAGGTGTTATAATTACTTATTATGTTTAAATGAGTTATGTTATTTCAAATAAATGAATTATATCAAATTAATTATAATTAATTGTTTAACCGTTATACTTTGAATGTGATTGTGGAAGGATGAATTGCATAAATGTGTTTTAAATAATTTAGTGATTGCAATTTAGATGTTGTTTGAAAATGTATTGTTGCCTAAATTGGGATCATGCAGCAATTGTAGTTGGCTATTATGTTCAAGATTACATTCATTAATCTTTATTATAGAGAAATTGTAATTACTTATATTTATAATTATATATTAATTATAATTTTTAGACATTGAATTATTATTTTTGTCTTGATTAATATTCAAAAGCATTTAAAGTTGACGAGTAAATAGATTTAAGAAAGATATTGATGTGATAGTTAAGAGAAACGAGGAGTTGATAAGATGAAAGCTTATAATTCAGAATTTTAAAGAGATTTTGAAAAATAAAAACTCATTTTTCTAACAAAATTCATATAAATGTCAATCATATTACAAGTGCATTTCATAAAATTAATTATGTAAGACTAAAATTTTACATTATTTTTAATAAGTAATTTTAACATCTACCTATAAAAGTCAAAATACAAAATAAAAAAAAAATTCAATCATACCTAAAATATATCAACAAAAATTAATCGTACTTAACTTATAACATAATAAAAGGAAAGAATATGTATTTGAATATTCTTATCATAAAATTTGATAATAACTTGTAATTGTCTTTCTATCTCTAAATCATTTATGTAAATAACATGAACTATATGATTATTATGACTATTCACCAACCAAAATAAAAAAACAATATCTTGATTATTTTATCTCCAAGATCTTTTTCATATTATAGAATTGTCTCTTTATAGTCAATCAAAAAAGATTTAAATTATTAAAAAATAAATTGATTATATGATTATTATATATGATCAACCAATTAAATATATATCAGTTATAAATGATTATTATATTTATTGTTACAAGTATTGGTTTTTTTAGGAGGGAGGAGTTATAATTAATTATTACGTTTAAATGAGTTATGTTATTTGAAAAAATGCACATTAAATTATTGCAATTTGCACTTCTAATTAATGAATTATATCAAAATAATTATAAGTAATTGTTATACATTGGTTATCATTGTGGAGGGATGAATTGCAATTATTGTGTTTTAAATAATTTATCCATTACATTTTAGATGTTGTTTTGAAATTTATTGTTGGCTAAATTAGGATCATGCAGGTATGGTAGTTAATTATTGTGTTCAGGAACATTTGTATTAATTCTATTTTAATGATTGTAATTATTTAATCTTTATTATAGAAAAAATTGTAATTAATTATATTTTAATGATTGTAATTAATTGTAATTATTTAATCTTTATTATAGAAAAAATTGTAATTAATTATATTTTAATGATTTTCTAGACATTTGTATTAATTTTTTTCTTTGTCTTGGGTAATGTTCAGGAACATTTAAAAAGTAAATAAAAGGAATAATATCAATTAAATATTCTTGTAATACATAAAAAAAAATGAAAAGTTGATAAGGTGAAATTTGAGTTATAATTTAGAATTTAAAATAAAATCTCAACAAAACTTTTTTTTTTAATAAAATTCATTTACATACATTATACCGTAAGATGATATTGTACACTTCAAAATGGATAAGAATAATAAATTGGTTTGGTATTGTTACAATAATTCATGTTGGACTTCTATTTTGTATATTTTTATCTCTTTACTTATTTATGTATGTTAAATAAAGTAAAAAATTATGTATAAGATTAATCTTTCTTGTATTATTAATAGAAGAAATATGAGTTAAACCATTGATTTGTAATTATCTTTCTATCTCTAAATCATCTATGTGAGTAACATGAACTATTATCATGACTATTCACCAACCAAAATGCAAAAACAATATCTTGATTTTGATTATTTTGTCTTCAAGATCCCTCTATTTATTAAATATAACGATGAGTAGCTATTGGATTATCTTATAGAATTGTCTATTTATAACCCTTGATCGTGGAAAAAGAATTAAATTATCAAAAGATAAATCGATTATATGATTATTATATATGATCAAATAATTAAAAATATATCAATTATAAATGATTATTATATTTATTGTTAAAAGTATTAAAAGTATTAGTTTTTATTAAGGATGAGTTATAATTAATTATACGTCTAAACGAGTGATGTTATTTGAAAAAAATGCATATTCTTCTAATTCATGAATTATATCAAACTAATTATAAGTAATTGTTATACATTGGTTATCATTGTGGAAAGATGAATTGCAATTATTGTGTTTTAAATAATTTATTGATTATAATTTAGATGTTGTTTTGAAATTTATTGTTTGGCTAAATTAGGATCATACAGGTGGTAGTTAACTATTATGTTTAGGATTAGAGATATTAATCTTTATTATAGAAAAAATTGTAATTAATTATATTTTAATGATTTTCTAGATATTTGTATTAATTTTTTTTTTCTGTCTTGGGTAATGTTCAAGAGCATTTAAAAGTAAATAGAAAGAATAATATCAATTTTGAGAAAGATATTCATGTCATCCATTAAAAAAATGGAAAGTTAATAAGATGGAATTTGAGTTCTTATAATTTAGAATTAAAAAAAAAAATCTCAAGAAAACTCATTTTTCTTAATAAAATTTGTTTACATATATTATACCGAATGAGAGATTGTACACTTCAAAATGGATAAGAATAATGAATTGGTATGCTATTTTTAAAGAATTCAATGCTGAACTTCTGTTTTGTATATTTCTATTTATTCTTACTTGTTCATATCCATGTCATTCGAAAACTTTCAAATAAAAAAAAAGTTACCTTTTCACTTAACTTACACTTACAGTCTTTCAAGATATTATCGTAATTGTCCAATTATTTGAAAGGATGAATATCTTTAATAATCGAAACTAATATAACCTCTGATGTTAAAAACATTATATAAATTAGTTTATATGTATTAAAAGCATAATAAAAGATAAATGAAATGATTTTTTTTAAACTAGATTCAAAGGGCTTTCATTTGAACATGTTTACGTATTTTTTGGACAATTGAACTAGATGCAGTTTAAGTTTAAAAATCGTCACAGTTTGCTGTCAAAACAAATGATAGATGAAAAAGAAAACCCAACAAGACAAGTAGGGAAATAACATCCACAACATAAAAGAATAAAGGATAGATAAGGACCAAAATACTTAGCTCTTGAAGAACCAAAGCTCTTGAAGAACCAAGTGATGACAACCTCCTTGGCTAGGTTGGGCCAAAGCTAGGAGATGTGCATGGATGAGTGTTTCCTTGGATGAATGGTACGAAAATGTGGTGATAAATGGTCCAAGGATGATGAGTTAAGGTATGGATGGGGTAGAAGCTCAAAGCCTTTAGAAGATATGGTGGTGGTCGTGTAGTGTTTGGTGAGTCCAAGAGAGGTTAGGCCAACTCAAGGAGGAAGGTGACTAGAAGGGCCTCTAGGGTTGTTCTAGTCTTGATCAAGGAAGAATATGGTCATATTTTGGCAGCATAACATTACTTAATTCCACGATGAAATACAAGGGTGGAGACACCTCTATTTATAGGCCAAGGGTGTCTCCTTCTAACCCTAAAAGCATGATCTCCCACCTTTGCTCTCATTAGCCAAAAATTAGGCCTTCTAACCTCTCCAATGATGGGAGGACATGTGACCACTCACAAAACACAATCCTCTCCGTTCCTAGAGTGTCATGTGACCACTACTAAAAGTAAATCCTCTCCACTCCTAGGGTGTCATGTGGCTACCTTTTAAAAAGCAAATCATCTCCAATGAAAGCATGACATATAGCACACACTTTCCACTTGGTTTGGAAATCTAACTTAGGGAAAATCCTATGCTACTTAGGCCTTAAGACAAGCATTAATCAAACCTACAAGGCCTAAATAAACCTACATTACTCTTCAATCCATGCTCCATAATGGCTCCAAAGGTGGCCCACAAGGTAGAGTTGATGTCATCTTCATGGATGACTTCCACTTTCTTAAAACTGAGTGATGATCATTGATTTTTAAGTTCTGCAAATGAACTTTAAGACCCTGTAATGGGTTTATTTTCACAGGATGTCTTCTTGAAAATGTGATCAACCACTCTGTGCATTAATTTTATATGAATTTGATTCTAGTTTTTTATTCTAACTAATTCTTTGATTTTTAATATTTCTTTTGATTTCAATGTATCTGGTAGTTGATTTACATATATGATAGTTTGATTTGGTATTGTTTTAAATATGGATAGTTCATTTAGTTGTTGATTTCAGTTTTAGTTGATAGTACTGGCATAATTGTTTTTTTTTTATTACTTCTGTTTAGAGTATAGGATTTGACGATTCACTTTAGGTTTTATGTCTTACATTCTGATTCAGATTTGATGCTTAGGTATATCTCTTGACTGTTAATGTGTTCGTTTAGACGTAGATTTTGCTTCTATTATGTATCTTTGTTTTAAAGATCCTTTCCTTATTTTGATTAATTAGTTTAACACTTGAGTTTGTTGTTTAGATTGTATCATATATGTTTTTGTTTTTGTTTTTAGGTAGTTATAGAAATTAAGTTTTATTTTTGCTTTAAGTAGTATAGATTTCTAATCTCTTTTCTTTTATTTCATTTTATATTTCCTTATTTCTTTTAAAACAAATTTCATATTTCAATTTTATTTCTTTGTCCCCACCTAGTTTAACAGTAATAGTTAGTAAAATAAAAGCAAGATTAGCTCTACATTCTGAAACTTGATTGTACCGAGTCCTAGGATTGATATCTTGGTTGTCCTATGCTACATTAGTAGGGACCAACTTTGTTCTGATTTTGTGTGACCAAAATGAGTTTAACAGATATGATGGGTTAAATGTGTTGTGGTATTGTGTAGGAGGGGGTTCTATATATGTAATAGGTTGAGCCTCTATGTGATGACATAGGAGCCATGCACATGGTTAACTTAGCTAAGTTAAATGGTCATGTTCATTTATTGGTTGTTCATACAGTGTCAGAACTTGAGGTCATACATTTGCTAGAATACGTTCCTAATAATACAAGATCCTTCTATCTATCAAATAAAATGAGTGCATGTTGGATCACCTTGTGGAGTTGTCTCTTTATAGTCATTTGCAGTCATGAAGGAATTAAACTATTAAATGAATTATATGAATCAGCAGTAAATAGTAATTCAATTTATTACTAAAAATATTATTTTTATTAAGAGAAAGGTGTTATAATTAACTATTAGGTTGAAATGAGTTATGTTAATTATTGTGTTCAGGATTACATACATTAATCTTTATTATAGAAAAAATTGTAATTAATTATATTTTAATGATTTTCTAGACATTTATATTAATTTTTTTCTTTGTCTTGGGTAATGTTCACGAGCATTTAAAAAGTAATTAGAAGGAATAATATCAATTAGATATTCTTGTCATACATGAAAAGTTGATAAGATGGAATTTGAGTTATAATTTAGAATTAAAAAAAAATCTCAATAAAACTATTTTTTTAATAAAATTCGTTTACATACATTATACCGTATGAGAGACTACATTGAGATGATATTGTACACTTCAAAATGGATAAGAATAATAAATTGGTTTGGTATTGTTAAAATAATTCATGTTGGAATTCTGTTTTGTATATTCTTATCTCTTTACTTACTCGTTCATGTATGTTGAATATGATATAGTGAAAAACTATGTATGAGATTAATCTTTCTTGTATTGAATATTTTCATAGAATTCTCTATTTATTATAATAAAAGAAATATAGATTAACTTATTGACATAAAGTTCGATAATAACTTGTAATTGTTTTTTTATTTCTCTAATCATCTATGTAGTAACATGAACTGTATAATTATTATACTATTCACCAACCAAAATGTAAAAATAATATCTTGATTTTGATTATTTTGTTTGCAAGATCTCCTATCTATTAAATATAATGATGAGTAACTATTGGATTATCTTGTGGGATTGTCTATTTATAACCATTAATCATCGAAAAAAAATTAAATTATCAAAAGAAAAATTGATATTATGATTATTATATATGATCAAAGAATTAAAATATATTAGTTACAAAAGATTATTATATTTATTGCTAAAAGTATTAAAAGTATTAGTTTTTATTCAGGAGGAATTATAATTAATTATACGTGTAAATGAGTTATGTTATTTGAAAAAAATGCATATTCTTCTAATTAATGAATTCTATCAAAAAGTAATTGTTATCATTGTGGAAGAATGAATTGCAATTATTGCGTTTTAAATAATTTATTGATTACAATTTAGATGCTGTTTTGAAATTTATTGTTGCCTAAATTAGGATCATAGAGGTATGCTAGTTAACTATTATGTTCGGGACTAGAGATATTAATTTTTATTATAAAAAAATTGTAATTAATTATATTTTAATGATTTTCTAGACATTTGCATTAATTTTTTTTCTGTCTTGGGTAATGTTCAAGAGCATTTAAACCCGACAGCCAAAAGATGAAAGTATGCATAATTAGGAGGAGTATTATATAAGATTTCAGATGGAGAAACACTATTTAGAAGAGTGGTCGCTAACCGATTTATGACATAAACAACACAACAAAAAACATGTAGCCAATAATGAGCAGGGAGATGTGAATGAAAAAGCATTACAAGGCCCGTTTCAGTGATGTGACGATGTTTGCGTTCAACTCTACCATTTTGGGCTGGTGTATGAGGGCAAGACATAAGATGAAGAATTCCAGTTTCATTTAGCAAGGTCTTGACTTTATTATTGTTGAATTCGGTGCCACCATCACTTTGAAATGTTTTTATAGTTGTATGAAACTGATTTTCAACAAATTTCTTGAACTGGACAAATACATCATAAAAATTAGATTTCAGGCGCATTGGATATAACCAAGTGAATCTGGAATAGTCATCAATAAAAATCACATAATATCGAAAACCAAATTTTGAACAAATGGGAGCAGGTCCCCATAAATCACAATGAATTAAATCTAGCACATGCGATGCGCGTTTTCTCATTTAGGGAATAAGGTAGTCTTTTGCTTTTAGCTAATTCACAAGAGCCACAAATAAAAGGAGTTGGTAAAATAGAAGATAAAGACAAAAGACCTCTTTTTCTTAAATGGGAAATAGTATCAATCAAAGTGAACATGACCCAAACGATAATGCCACAATTCAAAAGATCTCATAGCTTATTGGAATTTAAAACAGAAACAAAAGCATTTTGACCATGCTCCAATACATATAAGTTGTGCTCACGCCTCCCTTTTGCTAGAATTTCCTTTGTACCCCTTTGCTGAAGCAGAAAAGATGTGTAAGTAAATATAGCATCCACAGGAAAGTCACGTGTAAGTTTGCTAATTGAAATGAGATTCTTTTGAAGTCTAGGCAGAACAAGAATATCAAAAAGGTTTAAAGTATTTGTCAAACGATGAGATCCAATATGGGAAATGGGGAGAGCATTACCATTTCCAACAGTAACTGTGATTACCAGAATAAGGCTCAATTGAGTCTAAATCAGATGAGTTTACTGTCATGTGTGCTGAAGCTCTAGTATCGAGGTACCAATCAGACTGGTTTGAATTTGATAGAGTACAAGAATTCGCAAATGATTCAGCAAGATTGGCAGATTGAGGTGGGCCACCTTCATAACGTTGATGGCAAGATGTGGCATAATGACCTTCTCTTCGACAAATTTGGCAATTGATAGGACGACGTCCTCTGCCGCAACCACCACGACCTGAGTATTGGTAACCACGACCTGTTTTGCCATTTGAGAAAGAACGCAACCCAGATTGAAAACGTGTATTGGATGATTGAGAGGAAGGTTGAGTAGTGGTATTAAAAGCAGCTTGAGAGGGAGGAGATTTAACGACATGTAAATACATTTCAAAACTCTCGAGAGCAGAAAGAAGATCACGAAAAACAGGCAGTGGTCGCATGGCTAATTGAGATGCACCAAAGATAGTGAAAGTGAGAACTAAACCCTGTAAAAACCAGTGTAATTTATCTAAATCATCCACTAGTCTACCCATGAGTCACCACCGTAGAGGGATTCAAGATTAGTCCAGATTTGCTGTGCGGTGTCACAGTGCAATACTTCAGCTAGAGTCTCTTCGGGAGGCCTAAAGAAGACTTACAAGTCTGTGATCTTGTTGTTTCCACGTGAGAAAGGTTGGATTAGGAACCGTCAAAGATCCATCAGCAGCAGACAATTTTGCAGGAGGAGTTATGATTGAGCCATCAATATGACCATAAAGCATAAATGGCCTGTCCTTCGAGAAGAGGAAGGAGCTGACGACGCCAGAGAATGAAATTGGTTGAGGTGGGGCGTATGTTTAACATGTGGATCATGGTATTTAAGGAAAAAATACCATCAGTATTAGCCATAGGGAAGAAAAGAAAAGAAGAAAGAATAAGGAAGGATTGAAATTAGGCTGATACCATGTAAGGATGGTAACAAATCTGTTTTATTGATTTGGAAAGAGTAACCAGCTTACAATATATAAAATATACAAAATACCTAGATTCTATAATTAAGGAAAGAATATATTAATTATTTAAAATATAATCAATTATGCAGAAACTAAATAAGGTAAACTATAATCAAATATATTATTTCTTATCAGAATTTAATGCTGAACTTCTGTTTTGAATATTCCTATTTATTCTTACTTGTTCATATCCATGTCATTGGAAAACTTTTAAATAAAAAAGTTACTTTTTCTCTTAACTTGCAGTCTTTCCAGTTATTATCCTAACTGTTAGATTATTTTAAAGGATAAATATCTTTAATAATTGAAACTAATAGAACCTCTAATGTTAAAAACATTATATAAATTGGTTTATATGTATTAAAAACATAATAATAGAAGATGAATGAAATGATTTTGTTTTTTGGAAACTAAATTTAAAGACTTTCATTTTGAATATGTTTACGTATTTTTTGGACAATTTTAAATTTAAAAATCGTCACACTGTCAGAACAAATGATAGATAAAAAAGAACACAACAAAAAAATTAGGAAAATAACACTCGAAAATTCAAGACCATATTAAACACTCAAAAAGTAGAATCCCGTGGACGAAAATATGGACTTCCTATAATTACTTTCACTTTTTTTTTTACATTTATATAGAACTATTCTAAAAAGTTATGTAAGATTGTCATAGTGTCATGTCTCTATATAAATATAAGAACAAAAATTGTTTAGATATATAGTAACTTTCATCATATAATGATTACCAATTATATAAAATTATTGTTGGTTCATTGATAAAAATAATTTAACGTAAAATGAATTATTCATTCACAAAACTTTATCAATATCACGAGTCGGAGTTTCAAAACTAGAAAAAAATTCATTATGTTTTAACTTTATATTTTTATAAAAAATATAAAACTTGGACGAAATTTAGGAGGATTGGGAGCTAAAGAGAAAGAAAAAGAAAATAGTATATAGGACATAAATAATTAAAGTTTTAGAAGCAAAAGCCAATATTAAATATTGCATAATGTTTATTGATGGATGGATGAATTTGAGACGCTGGGTTGATTCATTTTGAACCCCTTTGACAGTTTTCAATCGCCACAGACGCCACCGGGTCCTCCATATTGGAGAGAATCTTCTTACTGTCCATGTTGAGAAGATATAAGTTCCACTGTCACGACCATGAAGTTGTGGAGCCACCTTTAACACAAATTAAATGATAAGTATAAATTAAAATACATGTAAATAGTTATATTTTTTTTATTAAATATATTTTTAGTCTTTAAATTATTTTTAATAATTGTATTTTGTTCCTAAATTAAATAATAAAATATTTAGTTTCTGTATTTTATAAAATTTATGTAAAATATTCTTTTCCCAAATGACAGGAGAACTCTTTTCCAAAGTTCTACGGTGAAGTATAATTAAATCTCCACATGTCATCTGTTAAGAAAATATTTCATATGAATTTATAAAGTGTAAGAATGAAATATTTTATAATTTAGTTTTGGGACGAAAATATATTTTTTTAATAAAAGTTTGGAAAGAAGAAAAAATATTTAACTTAAAAATAATTATATAAATTGAAACTTACATGCCATCCAAATGGATTTTGTTAGTGCCATGATCGTTCTCAACCCATATATGAGAAATGCTTTCTTGATTTACATTCTTCTTAAGAACTCTTGGATTATGAACACTGCTTATCCCCTTAACTTGATAAAAAGGACCCATAAGTTCATCCACATATAGTTCTGCCATCTACAAAATTAAATTAAATAATTATTCAAATAATAAAAAAAAATAGGCATGTACAAATAAAATTACAAAATTTAAAATATAAGAAAAAACTTACATGAAGACCAGGATCATCTTGAATTAAACTTTGATTATAGAACGATGATTTTCCTTCAATAAGATCATCTTTTGTTGTTCTCCGAATGGGAACAGTTCCCTTTAGACATTTTTCTTTTTGAAATCCAAATATGAATTCATTTGATAAATTCTTTATACTTGTTTTTTCAAATGAGTTTTGAACACTAGGTTTTCTCTGTAAATAAATAAAACAAATATTATAAGATAAATTGATTACAAGTTCATCCATTTAAAGATATTAGAATACAAAATGTACGTGTAATTTGTGGTTTTTTAATAAAGGATGATCGAATGTTGGTTGTTTATAAATATCAATGCAATCAACAATATATCCAAACTCTGTCTATAAAATTAAAAGTATAGAATATATAAAAAATCAAACTAAATTAGTATATAATGGAAAGAAATAAAAGAAGAATATGTACTTGAATACTCTTGCGTGGAGACTTGTTAAGAACTTGTAATTTTCTTTTTATCTCGAAATTATCTATGTGAATAGCATGAACTCTATGACTATAATGACTATTTAACAACCACAAGACAAAGAATAATATCTTAATCATTTCTTATTCAGGATCTTTCTATCTATCAAATAAAATGAGTGTCTATTGGATCACTTTTTGGAATTGTCTCTTTATAACCATTAGTAGCCATGAAGGAATTAAACTATTGAATGAATTATATGAATCAACAGTAAAAAAATATCAGTTATAAATAGTAATTCAATTTATTACTAAAAATAATATTTTTATTAAGAAGAAGGTGTTATAATTAATTATTAGGTTTAAATGAGTTATGTTATTTCAAATACATGAATTATATCAAATTAATTATAATTAATTGTTTAATTGTTATACTTTGAATGTCATTGTGGAGGGATGAATTACATAAATGTGTTTTAAATAATTTATTGATTGCAATTTAGATGTTGTTTTGAAATGTATTGTTGCCTAAATTGGGATCATGCAGCAACTGTAGTTGGCTATTATGTTCAATATTACCTTCATTAATCTTTATTATAGAGAAATTGTAATTACTTATATTTAATAATTATATATTAATTATAATTTTCTAGACATTGAATTATTATTTTTTGTTTGATTAATATTCAAGAGCATTTAAAGTTGACGAGTAAACAAATTTAAGAAAAATATTGATGTGATAGTTAAGAGAAACGAGGAGTTGATGAAACTTGAGTGCTTATAATTCAGAATTTTAAAATGATTTCGTAAAATAAAAACTCATTTTTCTAACAAAATTCATATAAATGTGAATCATATTATAAGTGCATTTCATAAAATTAATTATGTAAGACTCTTTAAATTTTACATTATTTTTTAATAAGTAATATTTAACATCTACTAACTATAAAATTCAAAATACAAAATATAAAAAAAAAATCAATCATACCTAAAACATATCAACAAAAAATTAATCGTAGTTAACATATAAGATAATAATAATAAAAAGAATATGTATTTGAATATTTTTGACATAGAGGTTGATAATAACTTGTGTTTTGGTTGGAAAGGTCTGAGAGTCAATCGTCTTATCTTATTTTGCTTTATTCCAATTTTCCAATTCTCTTCAAAAATGCAATCCATTCTAATGAGTGATTGACCTGCAGAAGTTTATTAGGATAGAAAAATGTGTCTTTATTTGGACATCAACCCTATATCTATAAGGCTTAATCAAGCACATTAATTAACCATTATCGTCATATATTCATATTTGATATGGAATCAAACTTATAATTACATTCATATTTGATATGACAATCAAACCATTAATACTTGCTAACTGCTCATAAATGATCATTATACTCTTAATTTATACTTTAATTACTAAAGTGGTTGCTTCTATCGGTCGAATACCTCTACTAGCAACTTAATTCTCATTGTAACATCGATCGATATATTTTATATAGTACAACTTGTAATTGTCTTTCTATCTCTAAATCATCTATGTGAATAACATGAGCTATATATGATTATTATGACTATTCACCAACCAAAATGCAATGAACAATATCTTAATTTTGATTATTTTGTTTGCAAGATCCCTCTATTTATCAAATATGATGATGAGTAACTATTGGATGATCTTGTGAAATTGTCTGTTTATAGCCATTGATAGTCGAAAAGAAATTAAATTATAAAAAGATAAATCAATTATATGATTATTATATGTGATGAAAGAATTAAAAATATCAGTTATAAATTATTATTATATTTATTGCTAAAAGTATTAGTTTTTATTAAGGAGGAGTTATAATTAATTATACGTGTAAATGATTCATGTTATTTGAAAAAAAAATGAATATCCTTCTAATTGATGAATTATATAAAACTAATTATAAGTAATTGTTATACATTGGTTATCATTGTGGAAGGATGAATTGCAATTATTTTAAATAATTTATTGATTACAATTTAGATGTTGTTTTGAAATTTATTGTTGGCTAAATTAGGATCATGCAGGTATGGTAGTTAATTATTATGTTCAGGATTAGAGATATTAATCTTTATTATAGAAAAAATTGTAATTAATTATATTTTAATGATTTTCTAGACATTTGCATTAATTTTTTTTCTGTCTTGGGTAATGTTCAAGAGCATTTAAAAAGTAAATAGAAAGAATAATATCAATTTGAGAAAGATATACATGTCATCCATTAAAAAAAATGGAAAGTTAATAAGATGGAATTTGAGTTCTTATAATTTAGAATTAAAAAAAAAATCTCATTTTTAAATAAAATTTGTATACATATATTATATCGAATGAGAGACGATATTGACGATGATGTTGTATACTTCAAAATGGATAAGAATAATGGATTGGTATGCTATTGTTAAAGAATTCAATGCTGAACTTCTATTTTGTATATTCCTATTTATTCTTATTTGTTCGTATCCATATCATTAGAAAACTTTTAAATAAAAAAGTTACTTTTTCACTTAATTTGCAGTCTTTCCAGATATTATCGTAACTGTCCGATTATTTGAAAGGATGAATATATACTTAATAATCGAAACTAATAGAACCTCTCATGTTAAAAACATTATATAAATTAGTTTATATGTATTAAAAACACAATAATAGAAGACAAATGTCAATGTTATTTTAAATCAATTGATCATTCTATTAATTAAATAAAAAATCTCATATATTTTATTTTATATATAATTTTGAAAAACATGTTTGTGCCTAATATAATAAGTTGTAATAAAAATTATCATATTTATAGATTTAATTTGATGTATTTTTCAATATGTATAAGAAGATAAAAATAATTCATATTTATATTATATTATGAAATATTTATAAAAATTTAAATTTAAATTATTAAAAATAATATTTTAAATATAAGAATTTGAGTCAAATATCCATAAATTAAATGATAATTTTATATATTATAAAAATATTTCTTTTGTAGATTCATTTTATATAACATTGAAATAAAATAATATATAAAATTAAAATAAGTAAAAAGTAATATTTATATTTTAAAATTTACATTCTAAATTCCTAGAATTTAAAATGTAACATCTTCTACTAATTGTTAATAGTATTTTAATCTTTATTTTAAAAATATTTAATATATAACGATTTTATTAGAATTCTATTTTAATAAATTGAAATAACATCTAAGAAAAGTTTATCTTTTAACAATAATAGAAAATTATAGGCATTGTTTTTTTTTACTAATATTATTCTAATTTGATATTAAATTTCTTTATTCAATAACATTTTTTTATCTAACATTGAAAAGTTATAATTATTTAAAAACATTAGTTTAAATATTTATCGGTTACTTTTTTTTTTTCAGGAAAAAAAAAAGTATTTTTAACAACACTTAATCCAAATTTAGTTACAACTATAACAAATGAATTAATAATCTCTACTAATTGTAACAACCTAGAAAATAGAGTATTAGAATAGATAAGTATATTAAAATAATGATATCGAGTATTTTATTTTAAAATAAGTTGATAAAATAAATAGAAATTTTTAAACTTGGTCTCATTACCTAAAACATTGTTTATCTCTCTAAAACACTATTCTCTTAACCTCTACCATCTCTCTAAATTTCTTACTCCTAAGTCATCTATTTGACTATCATTATGTGTCTAGGCAATCCTTGCGATAAGGTATACTAATCTATCCGATCAATTCACTGTTTAGAGCAAGTAAGTTTTTACTTTTTTTCCTTAGTATCTTCGGTTCATGAAAATGCAAAAGAAAAATATGTTTTGCATGTGTCAAGAACTTCTCTTCCTTGATTCTTGGTTCAATTGAGGTTCTAAGGGTTATCTTCAAACACTAATCGATGATTTGTAGGTTGTTATAGAAGTTCCTTGCGGTGGAAGCAACGATTGATGGTTTATAGAGCTGTAGGAATTTTCTAAGGTAAGGGAAGCTAGAACCTTTGTTTTAGTTTGTGATTATGTTAGAAGAATTTGTATCTCTATGTATTGTAGTAAACTCTGAGAAATGTCTATGTTTGGTTATATGAAGTTTTTATGAAATTGAGGATTTGATCATGTTTTGTTGATATGTTGGAATTATATGTTTGTTATGTGTATAATTGCATTGAATTATGTGTAATGACGTTATTCTAATGCTTGAAACTGAATGCAAAGTGATTGGTTTATAGAAGGATCTTTTTGTTTAGGTTTTAAGGTAAAAAAAATATGGGTTTTAATGGGTGAATTTTATAAGTGAGTTTTGGAGTGATGAAGTAATTGGTTGAATGTTGTTTTGAGGTCATTTTAGACTTGTAAGCATTGTTAAATTGAAAGAAATTTGGTATGAAATATGTAAGGGTATTATTGTTGAATTTGGAGGTATATTTAGTGTAAAAATGAAGTTTTGAATAGTGAGAATTTGAGGTAGGCAGTGGGGACTGTGTTTGACAATGGAGAGTGTGTTAGGAGACTTATTAGGACTTGTCTAAGTGTTAAATGAGAAAATTTTAGTGTAAAATGGTTAGTGTTGCTTATAGGTTGAGTTTGTAGTTGAGATTTTGAATTTTTGGTTTTGTGTATAAATGATCATTTTAGAGAGTCTTGGTAAGTCATTTGTGACTTGTTGAAGTCACTAAGTAGTTTAAAAATGAGCTATAACTTGTGGAATTCAATTTGGCTCTCTAAAGTGAGGTTTTGGTTAATTTTAGAATGGAATCTTGTGATCAATTAGTTTAAAACGAGTTTAGGTTGGTTTAGATATATTTGGTTACGTCAATTCTAGTTTAGAATACAATCTAGGAGTGTTAGAAGTTGGGAAAGATGCATAGGATAGGTCATGAGGGGATGGGAGGTGTAAATTCTGCAGATTTGATGATACAGAATGATATATTTGGTTACGTCAATTCTAGTTTAGAATACAATCTAGGAGTGTTAGAAGTTGGGAAAGATGCATAGGATAGGTCATGAGGGGATGAGGGGTGTAAATTCTGCAGATTTGATGATACAAAATTATGTAGTCTCGTTGTGCGAGTGTAGCCGCTAAGTGAGTGAAATTATATGCATTTGAAGTATGGTTGATGAACCTAATTCCATGCCTTGTGGAGAGGTTACATGGTCGTGGATGTTGTTGTATGAATGTATAGAGCTTTGGAGTTGTGGTATATTTTGACACTTTAATGATCATTCATTCTCAATTAGAGAGGTGAGTCATATGGTGAGAGTAGTAGGAGGTTCTTATCTATAGGCTTTGATCATAGTCCTAGGCAACTGAAATGGACTAATCTTGTATGGTAGCTTGGTTTCAGCCAGCTGTATTACCATTATAAGTGCATAGACCACCAATAGTTCGACATTCATACCTAATCCAGATGAGTCTTGTATAGGATATGACATGTATAGGATGAATGGATTGTTATGGTTTATCTTTTTTTAACTAATGAATGAATTTGTAATGTAATATATATGAATTATTTTGTTTATCTAGCTCACTTTCTTGTTTGTGCTTTGTTATATGTTCTTGTACTACTTTCTTGGCTACGATCATCTGGTGGGTGTGAGCAGAAGACGATGAGATGTCCATGGAGCAGGCCCTAGAAGAAGGACCAACAAACGCTTAATTTCTTAGTTATTTGGATGTATATAGTTTTGATTTAGACGTTGGATTATATATAAAGTTTATATTATAGTTATCATGGTATTAACTTTATATTTTTGGTCCGTAGACTTAACTTTATATTTTTGGTACGTGAACTGTTCTTATTTTGTGATAATTCAAATAATTAACTTAACACATAACTTTTCAAGTAATTAACTTAACACATAACTTTTAAATGAGAGTTTTAGATTAAATAATTCTATATTATTAAAGATGGAAAATCTATTTTTAATTAAATAACAAAACAAATAGACCTATTTTTTACCCATAGAGTACGACTTGACTTGTGAGAGAAGAGAGAAAACTTTGTAGAGAAAAAAAAAATATAAACATATAATTGTATTTATAGTAAAATAATCACATATTTAAGTAAGTAGTGTGTAGAGGAAAAAAAACATATAATTGTACTTATATTAAAACAATCAGATATTTAAGTAAGTGGTTTGTCGGAGCAGTAGGCAGGTGAATACACATAACAAGCCATCGAAAGGGCATCATCTGTTAACATTGACGGTGTCACTTGGGCTGCAAAACTTGAACATCGCTAATCTGTGAGTCTTTGTACTACTAACTCACTCCCATTTAATTTTAAACAATCACATCTCAATTTAAAATAATTTCACAAAGTTAAATTATTACTTAATTTTATTTAAACTAATCTCAAAATTTATTTCATTTTAATTTCCAAAAATCATATATTAATTTAATCCATTTTTAATAATATTAATTTCTTCATGTTAAACAATCACCCACATTTCATTATAATATAATTTATACAATTTATAATTTAATTTAAATTACTTTTAAATGGTAATCTTATCATTTTATCAATTAAAACACTTTTTTAATTTATCACATCTATCTCATCACATAACTCACTATTTTTCAATAAACTTTCCTCTTATTTCACTTCAAATCTACCATCTTTTGCTTAATCTAAACACAATTTTCATTTCACTTTTTTCTTAAATCTACTCAAATTCACCCCAAAAGCAAACACAAGCTAAAACTATATAATGGAAAACAAATTACCAAAAAAACAAACTACTTTCAATTTCTAAAGACAAATTAGTCTTTGAATGTTGGAACTCTTTCAAATGGTGAATACATTTTATTTGGAAAGCATTTATTAAAAGCTTTTCCCCCCACATAAGAAAAACACTAGTATTCAATTTTCCAGACAAAATAAGATTGCTGGACTTCATTTTATTAAAAATAAAAACCACAACAAATGTACAAGACCAACTAATTGCTTGACGGCATAGGATGTTCCATGGAAGATTTGACCTGGTTTGATAACTAGAAACAAACTCGAGCCACAACTAATTAAGAAAAAATTAAGGAAAATGTATTCTACCATGTTGCACTTTGACCAAAAGTGAAATACAGGTCAAACCTAAGATCATTTTGCAGTTCTTGAGTGTTTGATGAGCCAGTCAATGACCACATCTATGTTTACAGAGTCCTTGCATGAAATCATATAGCAGCATACCTCCCTTTCTTTTATTGACTCAAGTCCTCTGAAATCACCCACGAAGAAAATGCATGTTATGTTACACAACGAATCAAGACAAATTTCAATATATATGTGTGTTGTGTGTATATATGACAATGTTTGTTTCTAGAGCTTACAGCTGATCAACCAATGCTTGCTTAGAAAGAGCTTCTGACTTGTCAATTTTGTTTCCGAGAACAAGCAAGGGAATCCCACCCAAAGAAGGTTTTGTCAACAGCTCATGTAACTCGCTTCGAGAAATAGGAACACTATCTCTATCAGCAACATCTACAACATACCTGTCTTTGCATCCATTAATGAAAGGAACAGAAGAGTAGAAGCATCGAGGATGAACACTTCAAATAACTTGAAAGGGCTATATATTATAATAACACTCCACAAGATGAAGCATGCATGACCAGTCTTCCATTAGATCGGAAATAACACAATATGACAAAATAAAGAATTAAGTTTTCCATTCTGTGTTTGAAAAATAAACAGGAAGGAAGATAACATTATACAAAATGCTTTTGGGGTCCGTATCCTCTATTCTAGCTTGTTAGAGATCTAAGCAATATAAATGACAATACCCTGAGTCTTTCCTAATGAATAATACTTCAAGGATGATTGAACATCATATTGAATTAAGTCAGGAGTTTAGTTCTTAATAATACCATCTCATAACAAATTATGCTTCAGCAAATGCAGTTGTGAAATAAAATTTTTCCACACTTAAATCCTAAAGTTGTTAGAGGAGACATATCAGAGACCTAAATAAAAACTGTTCCCAAGTATTTTCCCTGATAGCTTAAATAAACTTAAAAGAATAGTATAGGTAATCATTATAAGAGTAGGCTCCTCTAAAATTTTCCTTCTCTCCTCAAAGATCTTGGAGGAGGTCGTTGTGTTTGTTGTGTTTCAAGGTATATAGCATTTCAAGAAAAAAATATGTTTATGATTGTTTGGCCAGCATTTAACATTTCTGGGAATGTTTGGTAAAATTCAAGTGTTGGGTATCATAATAATAGCACAGGAATTCATAACTAAAAGGAAATAAAAGATAATAAAAGAAACAATATATAAATGGCAAAGAATGTAATTTTATTAAAAGAAAGAAAAAATACATACTCTTATCTCTGTCTCAAGGAGAGAAAACAATGATAACTTCTCTTTTAGAAATAGAAAAAGCAAATACAAGAAAAACCTTAACATTCTCTCTTAATTTTTCTCTAAGCACTAAAGCAAAAGAAAAGAAAAAGACTTTTCGATGTATTCCTAAGAAAATATTAGGCTTCTTTAAATAATATGAAAAATGACGTCTCAAGGTAAGTTCCCACCAATGTAGGACTTCTTTTCTCACAAAAGGTTGGGAGGAAGAATCTGGTTGTAGCTTATGAACCGGAAAGCTGCATATCCATCCCTAATTATGGGAATAAAAGAAGTAATGCAAGAGTTATAAATGTCTCACTGGCCAGGTTATTAATAATGCTCAGGAATTACTTTTAAAATTTATAACAGACATGAAAACATCGTATTCCCAAAAATAACTAGCTTACTATTTCTTGAAACAAATGCCCCCTTAGGAGAAGGACAGAGGTGTCATTTACTTTGTTGATTCTTTATAAACTTCTCCATGGAACCAGAAAAAACCCTCTACCGATATAAGGCATGTTAAGTAAAATGGGATGAAATGACACTCTATTTAGAAAAAAAAAAACAATGAAATTGCATAATGCAGACAATTTCTTTTTTAAAGTTAAAAAAACTAGAAAATTAAGAAAACGTATAACTTATTTTGGAGAAAAATATTTTTTTGCCAGTTTGTTGAGAACTTTAGAGGAGGAAGGGGGAACCATTAGCATAAAAACTATACAGTCAAATATCCAGTTAGTCTAATACTATGTGCAACATGTGATCCAAAGCCAAAACTCAAGAAACAGAATGAAAGACATGCAAGTATATGAATGAACATAGGCTTGCACGCATTAATATATATATATACACACACACATATCGGATAGAGAGAGACAGTACACAATGGCAGAGACACCGCGACAGTATCGCTCCCACATGGTTCGGAACCTCCTCTGTCCACCAAGGTCCCAAAGCTTTATCGTGACATTTCCCTTGGTCACTTTTCTCATGTTGAACCCAACCTAGGTTTAATAATAGCAAGAATTAGATTTGAATACAAAGGAAAACATGCTCCCATTTCAAAAATATATTAATAGAAGATGCAATAAATAAAAGAAAGATACACACGGTTGGAATCATGTCCTCACTGTAGCCCCCAGTCTGCAGGTAAACAAAAACCAAACATCAATGCAATGTCAAAACGAGGCCACGAGAGCAAAACTTTGTGCCAAAATTGAATTTCAGGGTTTGTAAATTAAGCAAATTGCAATGCAGCAAGCAAGTAACTCACAGCAATTGAATTGACAAGAGAAGTCTTCCCAGCATTCTGAAGGCCAACCAGGGAAAGTTCCATCTCCTGTTTGAAAAACAAGCTGACACAACACGCAGAAAGTCATAATCATGTAAGGGCTGATTTGAAAAGGAACCCTTTAATCAATTAACCTAAGGTGAAGTTTTAACAAGGGCATCTGAATCAGAAATCCTGAATGAATATGAGATGGAATTGTAGAGAATATGAATAAATAGTATTGTAAGAATGAGGTTTTACCTGCGGAGCCAATTGAGGAAGGAATCCCAAAGACCCATTGTGTGTGAATGGAAGAAAGCGGAAAGAGAAATTGAAAGAGAGAAAAAGAGAAAGAGAAAGAGAAAGAGAAGGAAGAGGTAGTTGGAGGAAACAAGAAACTTCGCGGACCAAGGAAGAAGAGGTAGATACGATAATGGAATGTGAAGAATAGAAATGGAATCTAAAATAGGAATGCCGCACACATAATATGCACGTCTTGTCCTTTTCCCTCTATTTTCTCTTTCTAGTACTAACTTCTTTTAAATTATAAAAATAAATGACACCAATCTAGTATCTTTCAGATCGCTTATTTCAATTTAATTTTTAAATAAATTTTATTATTTTTTATTTCACTTGCAATTTATGGGTTGATGTAAAAGATGTCTAACCAAAGCTTTTGTCCCATAATTGAAATTCAAAAAATATACTTTAACACCTTAATATTTATACAATAATATATTAGTAATTTAAGATTATAAATAAAATAACACATTTTTCTATACTTCTAATATCAGATTTAATTTTGAGAGAGAATAGAATCTGAAAAGAAAAAAGTTACGAGATTTTCTAACTAGAAAAACAGTAACAACATTACCCACTGGATTAACTTTGATTTGGACTCAAATATGCATAATTTACATAGTTCCCTGATGCCATATTTTGAAGGTAAATTAAAGCCTTTATTACAATTTCAATGTTGGTTGATAAATCTAGTATCAGATGGATATTATTCAATTGAGAAAATAATAAATGAATTTTATTTTATTTTTCTTTAATTAGAGTTTCCACTTGTCAATTTCTAATTTTTAATCGAATCCAAATGTTTTTTTTCTTAAATTAAAAAAAAATCATATCAAATTTTGGACAGAATTTTTTTGTAAATTGTTATTATAGATGCAGATTTAATAAAACTCATGCAAGGTCCAAAGTCGCTGAACCCAAATATATATATATATATATATATATATATATATATATATATATATATATATATATATATATATATATATATATATATTTACTATTAAGATAATCTGTTACATTTTCTAGTAAGTAGAGATAAAATTGATAAATAATATTAAATAATCCATGGGCCAACATATGAAACACGTACAAATATGGGGTAACGTATCAAATACAGAGCTTTTTTTTTTCTTTACGTTTTTTCTAAAATAGGTTGGAGATGAACTTAACAAAAACTTTGGTGAGAAGAACAAAATCTTGAAATATTGTGGGCTTTTCTTCGAGTTGTATGAAGCCCCAAATACATTGGGCCGAATTCTGTAGGTTGGGGTTTGTTCCCTCCACCTCCCCATTTTTACCTACTCCATCACATAAATTCTCTTTAACTCTTTTAAGTTTATGTTTTCATTCTTACTCCTTCAAAGTGTGGTGAGTAAGAAATTGGTGGAAAGAATTGTTCTCCCTTACAAAAGTTCAATCATCTATGCACGTACAAAAAAAAGGTGCGTGAATAAAACCTAACTCTAATAATGTTGAATCCTCCCTGAAACCGATACGCCGTTCACGGATGTCAACATCCGTTTAAAGTGAAACAAATGTCAACATCCCTTTAAGGTGAAATAGATGTCAACATCCGTTTAAGGTGAAACAGATGTCGATAATCACCATCACTACCAGAGCTTGGTGCCGATACCACAAAGAAAAAGGAGTGGAGCTTCATCTGAAGAAAAATGCCAATATAGATGTTAAGTTCTCCTTCTTAAAGCTTCATCGCTCACAAATTATACACGCTAGATGTTTGCAATCTACTCGTAATTAGTTTTCTGCTTTGATTTGGTGATGCTTGGCTTTGTCTGCTCGCATTGAACATGTAATTATGTTGAATATATATGATCTGGTTCTGCATACTCTTCGTCACTCATCTATCCCCAATATCACAAACATGGCCTCACCCTAAGCATCTATCCATTGATCCATGACAGAGCACATAAACATTGATCGTCACCCAAAAAAATAAAAATAAAAAATAAAAAAAAATGATGATGAAAGGAGAAGTAATCAGAAAGAGAAACAGAGAACAATGAGAAGAACTATTCTAAGAAATGCAACTATGTTCACACGCAACCTTCTTCACTCTGCCCCTGCACCCGCTGCTTCAACTCCTTTGCGACCAAAACTCTTCTGCGACCAAAACTCTTCTGCCAATGGAATTCCCCCGCCGGTTCTACAAAACCCGGACGACGTCGACAACAAAGAGCTTAAGAGGCGGATTGAGGGCTACATGAAGGGCGACGGGCAGGTGCTGCCGTCGATCATGGAGGCGACTCTGCAGCGGAAGCTGTCGGGGAGGCACGAGGAGATTGACGACGAGCTGATGGGGGAGCTCCGCATGCGCCCCCTTAACAAAGTCGAAGACGGGGACTTCGAGTCTGATTTCGAGGAGTTCCAGGAAACCAATGAGGAGCTCGACGATTTATGCAACGCTAGGGATGTGGTGATGAAGAGGATGGTGACGCCGCGACCGACGGTAGCTCCGGTGGCACTTGGTGTCGCCGGCGACGCAGTGAACCAAGCAGAGAGGCCTTGCGGTGGCTGGTCATATGGGAGCGGTGGCACACCCCTACAGGGAAGCAAATCTCGCTGCTTTTATTTTTCTCTCGAAGGAAACTCATTTGGGGGCTGATTGAAGAATGAGGGGAAAGTGGTAGAGTTTGGAGAGTTTAGAGAAGTTGGCCAGAGAAAAAAAAAGTGTGACGGAGGTGGAGAAGAGGAGGTGGATCTCAAAAGGGTGGGGTTGTAACTGAGGATAGAGTAAAAGTGAGAAAGAAAGAGGAAAAGCTTAGGGTTGGGGTTATGCTAAATAACATTAAAATAAAAAAAGTAAAAAAAAAAGTAAAAAGGTTTAAAAGGGAAAAGAAAAAGGTTACTTTTGTAATAAAAAAACAATGAAGAAAGTTGGGGAGGTGGAGGGAGCAACTCCCTTGTAGGTTTACTGAATTTTTGGAACGATCTAGAGAGTTACTTCATCCATCACCCCTGAGTACTCCATGCACCTCCTCAAATTTTTTTATTTCCAAAACTATCCTTAGGTTAAAAGTTTATTACTTTTACCATTTAAAATTTTTTAATTTATCTGAAAATCATAATTATATCTCACTTATTCACTGCGGCGCTACACCCCCACTCCCACGGTCTTAAGGATGGATAATGATACTTAGACAACATTTTTTTGACAACATTTGAACATCATCTACGTGTCATTCTGTGATTGGTCCAAAATTACTCAACAATCAATAATAATAATCATAAATACTACCATGAACCAATCACAGAATGACACGTAGATGATGTTCAAATATTGTCAAAAAAATGTTGTCTAAGTATCATTATCCCTCAAGGATTCTCTTGTCTTTTTCGACTTCGTTTGAGTTCCTTTTCTCTCTTCTTCTTTTCCTTTTATTTTCATTCATTCTTCTCCTTTCCAGTTTCCTTTTTTGGTTTCATTGTTTCCATTGGCAGCAGTTGATTCCTTGTCTGGAGGAGCGTTGTCCTACTGATCATTTTTTTCACCGCTGTTTCGTCAATGGGGCCAACGGATGTGGGACATCCGTTTGGCTTTGAACGGATACCAACATCCGTCGACATCCTTCCAAACCAACCTTGAATTCAACACAAACCCAGACCACTCGAGCTTTGTTGGCAGAACAGGTGCCTTATCATCAACATAAACCGCACTCCTGTATACGAGTATGACTAGATTTTTTGACATATGAATGTGTTGAGTTTGTATGTTTAGAATTGTAAGGGAAAAAATTGTTGTTATAAATTTGATTTTTTTTCCATGATTCTATTTAATATAGTCACACAAGGATAAAGACAATTGTTTTTGTGATTTATGTGTTTAAGCTACCTAATGTTGAAAAATGACAGTGGAAATCATTGTGTATAACGATAGAGAATATCATAATACCCATAAATACATTTAGTCGTTGTCTTCTTTTAGTGGTGTTTTTGAATTCCTAAAAAAGCATATTTCTTCTAGTTAAACCTTGTTATAACATGTGAAAGACATTTTTATCTGTACCAACTGTGTAATAAGATAATGTAAAAAAGTTGATGAATTAGTTTTATAATATGTTGAATGTAATTGATCATTGATAAACACGTGTGTAGAGAGTGAAATACACACTGATTTTCGCTCATATAAGGAATTCAAGTTTTTATTATCAATGTTTAAACTTGGCTTTAAGAAATTAGGACTTGTTAGCTTGTGCTGTGAATGTATAATAAAATTAGAAATATATTATTTTGTGTTTTCATATTGAAATGTTCCATGAAATTTAATCTTCGTGAAATCTCTATTGCATCATTAATTTCATAATTTTAATTGCTTTCAAAAAATTTATATTTATCTTATTAAAAATTAATCTTTTTTATTATTTCTAAGTTCTTAGATTTAATGAGTAAATAATCATAATTTCACTAAATATATGTAAGTCTATTGAAAATAATGATATATGAACTTTTCACTTTATTACTTGTATAATTTACTAGGTAACCAATATCTTAATAGAAATTGCATTCAATTGTTTATATTTTATTTTTAAATAAATAAATTATGATTTCGTTAATTTGGGAATTTTATAAATAAATTATGAATTTCGGATAGTATACTATTCGTACTCAACCTGTTTAGAAGCGGGTATTAAAATACTCGCTATCTGTTATCAACGGTAGTAAATATCCGTGGGTAGTAACTATCCGCCACGGGTTTTATCCGCAGATACCCATGCCCGCAGATTTTTTTGGCATCCTTAGTTGGAAGTATGTATGTTTAGATTTGTAAGGGAAACAATTATTGTTATAAATTTGATTTTTTTTTTCATGATTCTATTTAATAGTCACACATATTGTTAGAAAGGATAAAGACAATTGTTTATATGATTTATGTAAGACCTTAAAAATTTTAGAGCATAAATTTTGTTGGTGATAGTCTCTTGTTGGTTTAGTGGTTGTGTTTTAATTTTGCTTATTGAATAAATTATTTATTGGTTTTATTAATTTATTTGATTCTTTCCTATAGATTAGAAATTATTGTTCTTTGGTTATTAATTATTTTATTCATCATGGAGTGGTGGGGCCACTTAGTTTATTTAAAATTTTGGTAACAATATGAATAAAATATCACAGGAGCAGTTATTCTTTTTAGTGGTTTTACAAACAACTTCACCGAAAATAAAGGTTACAGGAGGACGAACAAATAGAGTGAGTGGGTCTGTGAGTTATAAAAGTGGAGAGACTAGGAGAGATTAAATATATCTTGGTTTCAAAGTTTAGAAAATGAGAGAAAAATAGTGTGGGCACTGTGAGATAGTGGTTGGAAAATCACAAAAGTGAATTTTGCTTGGTGGCAAGAGTGTGAGCTTGGAAGAGGTGAAAGTTTAGGCTGTGAATCTTGAGCGAAGTAAGAAAGCTAGGATTAACTAAGGTAAGGGAACCTTCACATTATTCGGTGTTGGTTGATTGATACTCTTACTGTGACTTTTGTATAATTTATGTTTATGTTACATGTTGTTTTATCAAGACGCAATATATACTATGATGAATGATTTTCGTGAACCCATGTATTTTTCTCAGTGTAAGACTTGGTTCTATGATTCTTCCGGTAGGGTTTGATGTAAACGCAGAGAGTCAGATTTATATATATTAATTTATGAATATAGAATTTAGATCTCCTAATGTTCTGTAATGCTCATCATGTTCGACTTGATCAGGGGGTGTAGGCCGATTGTCTTGGATCGAGAAGGATTGTTCAAGTTAGTAGTGGATCTAGGTATAATAGTCTCACTAGGGTATATTTTGGCATTGACATAGGTGGAAGAAAACATAAGTGAAATTTCATACTAGGTTAGAAGTATTGATGTTCACTGCATTTTTCCAATGGAGATTTCCTTCTGAAAAATTATCATAGAGAAAGGACATTGCATGGTTTTCTGATGTGTTTAACCGAGACTATGATAACCACTTTCTAATGCGACGATGCATATAATATATGATCATAGGTGCAGTATGAATATGCTTTGCCTGCATGTAGTGATGAGGTACATGCCAAGTTTGTTAATTGGTTTGATAGTAGTGATTTAAGAACCCAGTGGGTGTTGCATGAGAGATGGGTTGAAGGTTGGGAAGAAATGCTATATTAGAAAAGTCTAGACATTGCACTGTGTATTTTTTGTGTGATTAAATTAGTTACAAGAACGTGGTTTTAATTGACTAAACGAAAGACCATACAATCAAGGCGGGTTTGCAAGAAAACCTTGAAAGCTAATATTTTATTAGTTCTGAGTGTAAAAAGTGATGTTGTGATGAAATTCTTGGAAGAGAGTGCATATAGATTTTGGGTGCAGTACCATTCTTTTCTATAGGTGAATTATTTGGATGGCACCAATGAATTTATGCACGTGAAAGTGAGTTATTGATATGATATATTAGATGAATTCATAGATAATGTTTCATTAAATTAATTTATGAATGTTTTTATATTAGTTTATGATTTGACGTTGTGTGATTGACGTTATAATATTAATTTAAATTGTAATTCACTTGTTGCGTAGGTTAGTTTTATAAATTATATTAGGCTTAAACCCTCCATTGGTCCTCATATTTGTGTGCAAATCTCAGTTTGATCCTCAAGTTTTGAACTGTCTCAATTGGGTCATAATTTTTGTAAAAATGCACACATTTTACCCTAACCGTTAAGTTGTCTCAAACGGCGTTAATTGATGCTGAGATGAATTTTTTATTTTAGGCTTAATCCCTCCCTTGGTCCTTATGTTTGTGTGAAAATCTCAGTTCGGTCCTCAAGTTTTGAACTGTCTCAATTGGGTCATAATTTTTGAACTGTCGACAACGGCGACATTTTTTAGTTTGAGAGGGAGAAAATGTGTGAGTCGGGGGGTTTGAGGGTTTGAGGGTGAAGGAATGAGTGAACTGTGATCAATGATTGGAAGGAAAAAGAAAGACTATAGCCACGTGGATTTAATGATTTTAAAACATAAAAAAAAAAATTACAGCTCAGTTCAAAGTTAATGTCGTCTCAATACACTTAACGGTTGGGGTAAAATGTTGTAAAATGTTTGCATTTCATAAGGACTTGAGGAAAAACTTGAGGACCGAACTGAGATTTTCACACAAACATAAGGACCAAGGGAGAGATTAAGTCTAAAATAAAAAATTCATCCCAGCATCAATTAACGCCGTTTGAGACAACTTAACGGTTATGGTAAAATGTGTGCATTTTTACAAAAATTATGACCCAATTGAGACAGTTTAAAACTTGAGGACCAAAATGAGATTGGCAGACAAATAAGAGGACCAACGGAGGTATTAAGCCATTATATTAATAGGTTATATGAATAATATTATATTAGTTCAGGGTAGGAATAATATTAGGTATTTTATTATAAGGGTATAGAAACACTATTTTGTTAAGGGGTTAAATATGTTTTTAGTCCCTATACTTTTGGGCGATTTTGGTTTTAGTCCATTTTTAAACTAAGGTACAATTTAGTCCTTTAACTTTAGAAAACTCTGGTTTTAGTCATTTTTACCAAATTTTTTTAACTTTATTTGCTGTTTCAAACACGTTTCATTATATCATTTGGATTGTTTACACTGTTTGACACATTTTTGCTTCAATGTTAACTGAGAAACGCGTTTGAAACAACAAATAAAGTTAAAAAAATTGGTAAAAAGGACTAAAACCAGAGTTTTCTAAAGTTGAAGGACTAAATTGTACCTTAGTTTGAAAATTGACTAAAACCAAAATCGCCCAAAATTATAGGGACTAAAAACATATTTAACCATTTTGTTAAGTGGTGCATGGTATGTTAACGTAATAGTCTCTGCTTCATTTATTATTTTAATTCTTTAATACCAAGTATCAAATAAAGTCTAGGTTAGGTGCCTTAAAGTTTGATGCAGATAAGGGAAAAAAAATGTGGTTATTTGAGAAACTTTTGAGGTCTGGCGTGTGTATACGTGCATGAATTATGTGCCGATTTCTTGGGTATCAGTTTTACTTTAAACAAGACGCGAGTATTGTTTATTTTATATATATATATATATATATATATATATATATATATATATATATATATATATCTGTGTGTGTGTGATTTTGGTTACGACGAAATACTATGGGTCTGACAGGAATGTATGTTAGAGTAATTAGAATGCGTGATGATAATATTCGAGCATTATTCCAAGTAGTGATATAATTGAAATATGTACTCCTACTGTATCAGAATAAAAACCGAGATAATACCTTTTCTCGTGTGAGAGGGTAGAAAGGTAGGTCTCTTCGTCCATAAGAGGCGGTAGAAGAGACAAGGTTCGAGTGCCACTCTTTCCTCTTTCGAGCGGGTAGAAAGAGTAGGATGTCTCGCCTGTAGTTTTTCCAATCGAGTTGAGTATAGTGCCCGCTGTGAAAGTAGCAAAGTTTTTACTCATAAGTCTTGAGGAGCAGGGGAGATAAATTTGAAGCTGCGGTGGAGGATGACTCGAACTATCCTGTTTTGGTGAACAGGTATCCTGTTTTGGTGAACAGGTATCCTGTTTTGGTGAACAGGTTTTATATGAGAGAGTACAAAGCGACAATGTGTATCTTCTGTGTTTGTGGGTTTTGGTGTATTTAACTGAATACGTCATGTTAACCATATTACTTTGTTAATTAATAATTGATGTGTTGATGTTGCATTAGATGATGAATATGGTAGCTTACCCTTATTGTTTGTGTGTTAATGCGATAATCGTATAACTCGTGTTGTTATACGAGAGCAGATATTAATACAGATGTTCCGGTTGATAATTAGAATGAAATGAAATCGGGAATGGAACGGGGAAAGATTTCTTTTGTTTTTGAACATTTTCAATTAGTTTGATTTATGTTATTTTATTTTAAATTGACTTGGAAATTACAAGTTTGTAATAAATATCTTTTTAATTAGATTGTGGTGGATTATTGTTTATATCCCCAGTTTAAGATATATATGAATGTTATCTTTTGATTTTCGTTTTAAAAGAACAATTTTTTTTCCGAAACAATCAGAAATGGGATGTTACAATTTGTGTGTTTAAGCTACCTAAACAAATAATCAACCTTGATATGTATTAATCATTCATTTGTAAACTTTTTTTTTATCTGATTGTTTCACTATTTTATCTTTAACTTTGCAAAGAAAAATATCTGGCCACACACTTTAATTGAAAAGAATAAGTAAATGTGAGTAAAATAAGAATATGAGGTTAGATAAAGTTTAAGTTATGACAAACAAATGTAGAACCAAAAAATCTAAAATGTGACTGTTAAATAATTCTTAGATTTTCTTTCAAATAAAAAAAAATGAGACTACGGAACAGATCACCTATGTTGAAAAATAAAAGTCATGTTATCAAAATGATAAGGGAAATTATTGTGTATAACGATAGAGAATATCATAATACCCATAAATGTATAATCGTTGATAAACTCGTATACAGAATAAAATACAGATTTTAGCTCATATAAGAAATTCGAGTTTTTATCATCAATGTTTAAAATTGACTTTAAGAAATTAGGGCTTGTTAGCTTCTGTTGTGAATGCTATAATAAAATTAGAAATATATTATTTTGTGTTTTATATTGAATTGTACCATAAAATTTAATTTTGGTGAAATCTCTACTGCATCATTAATTTCATAATTTTAATTGCTTTAAAAAATTTTATATTTATCTTATTAAAAATTAATCCTTTTCATTATTTCTAAGCTCTTAGATTTAATGAGTAAATAATCATAGTTTAACTAAATGCATGTAAGTCTATTGAAAATTATGATACATCAACTTTTCACTTTATTACTTATACAATTTGCTACATAGCCAATATCTTAATAGAAATTGCATTCAATTGTTTATATTAAAAATATAGAAAAAATATTAAAAATAAGTAGGTGTAGGGATTTTTATTATATTTTCAAGAAGGAGTAATTTTGGAATTATATATTTTATGAGTGTGCAGGAAGAAAAAGAGTTGGTGTAGGAAGTAGCAGCAAAATAAGAAAACAGTAACCCACCAACAGATGGGCTATTATATTAGTCCAAAAGCCCACAATTTAACTATTTGTTTGTTGTTTTCTTGAGTGAGGAAAAATTATCTGAATATTACTAATTTGCTTATTTCAATGATCATTATTTTTTTTTTGTGAGAACTATATAAAACAAAATGCTCAGATTTTGTGAAATTATTATGCACTCTCCACGCTAAAAACTAAACATATCAGACATAGAGATAGATGATAGATGACACTAATAACGAATAATACGATCAACTTTAATAGGGGATAAATTAGTATAATTTCATCATGTTTTTTTTTTCTTTTATTGAATGGTCATTGTTAATTCATATATATATATATATATATATATATATATATATATATATATTAATCTTTATATTTTTGTGGACTTAAGCTATTGCCAGCTGTCTGGGTGCTTAATTATTATTATTTTTTTCTGTTTAGTCATTGCTAAAACAACGAAATGACAAATACATGCACAAAAGTATTTTTCACTGAACTTGAAAGCTATGGCTGAGGATTTTTTATGAGTTACTTTCCAGCAGCCCTAAAACATGAGCTGTGCATTATTTTTCCTTTCTTCTTAGACTTTTCTCATAATCTTTCTACCAAAATTAGCTTGCGTCTGCGCAATGCTAAATTATTTCGTCAAAACTAATTTAAATATATGCATATATAAGTGTTTGATCTGAATTCAACGTTTTAAACACAAGCCACACACCAATAATTGAAAGTTTAGTGTATTACGTATGCAATGCATGATCCAAAGTCCATGAAATATCTACGAGAAAACGAATCAAAGGAAAAGAATAAACACCAACCTTCTCAATCTTTTCTCTCTAAATCTTACGTTTTTATTTTCCCATTTCGAAAATTTTTGTGTTTGAGAGAAGCACCTAACATTGGAGTTGACCGTGAAGTCAGCAAAGTCAACTTCTAATGTTCTTGAACCCAAAAATAGTGATGTAACTGTATATACTCAACAGATCAATTAAATTATGTTATATTATATGTAAACACCAGAAAAATATGAATATAATATATATTATTGACAAATATGTCTCATTTATTCTTTCAATGAATCTTTACAAAATATCATATCTTAAAAATTTAAAATAAATTCAATATCTTTTAAAATAAGATTTATACATGTAAATTCTTTTTATTTACCGTTAACGTGAGACCTTTAATAATTTTTTTAAGTTGAAACATACACGTATTGATTCGAAGTATGAAATTTTCAATATATATAAATTGAGACCGAGTATTTCGATAACAATAAGATATAATATCATAATTAATGGAAGAAATAACAAATTTTGTTATGATTTATTTTAGAAATTTTTTAATATTATTTTAAGAAATAAACTTTAAATATAAGTTAATTGTACAATATAGTTATTATTAAAAGTTTCACATCGATTAAAGATAAGACCAATTCATAGTATAAATGAATGTAAATTTCACTTTATAAGTTAATTTTGTGAAGTTAAATTAGACTTAAAATCTACTTCTTACAACTAATATAAATTTATCTCGAACACCATCAAATATAATATTAAGCACCTAATAATCACTATAATTGAGCAAACCATAATTGAGATTTTTGATTTGATGAGAGCTCAACACGCATGCAGTTGTTTGTCTAAAGGTGTTAACAGTGGCAAAAGGAAGTTGAAAAGCGCACGTTGTCATGCATAGTTTTCTTAATTCTTGTTCTCAAAGCTGTGTACTTGGATAATTGTTTTGATTAAATAATCCATTAGACATGATGATAAAGGTTTCCAATTAAGCACAACATATGGTGAACCCTAGTTAATAGGTGATTCGAAAAAATGTTCTTGCTCCTTCCTTATAGTCAAGAATTAATTTATGTTGTTGGATGATTTTGAAAATCATTGTCCCCATGACTTTGAAACTCAAACACTTTTTAACGTAATAACACAGGCATCATTCCTCACTCTGGTTGTGTAGGACAATTCTGTCTCTCACTGACATGTGAAACTCCAAAAAAAAATCAGTGCTTGCACACACCATCCTCACGTTACAATGACGTCGATATAACAAACTCATTATAAAAAAAACAAAAGCTTAAAACCACTTTCGTATAATGACTTATTAGGTGCCACTACGTAGTTTAAGTCCAACATGGGTAGTTGTTTGTTGTTCTACGTCAAAGATTGCTACTCTACTCACCAAAATCAATAAAAACATACACACTATCTATCAAAAACATACACACTCTAATCAACTTCTTTTTTAAGTATAATTTCAATATAAAAACATGATTTATAGAAATTTTTACTGAATTCTTTTAGCAAATTGATCATAAAAAATATATATTTTTTTTTTACATCAATAAATACCATAATTTATATTCGTATATAACGTAAACTACACTAATATAGTAAAATTAGAGTCAATGCCGTATGTAAGGTGTCATTAATGTCTTTGTCACCGGTTTTGCAATCAACAAACAGTAATTTATGTTAAAAACAACTTAATTAAAATTAGGGATGACAAAAAAAATCTGTTGATATCTGCACAAAAAATTCGCGATAGATAATTGGTATATGTAGATATTTACTATCTGCAAACTGCGGATAGCAGATATTTTAATAAACGGGTTGGATGTAAATATTATACTATCAGATATTCGTTATCTGCAAAAAATAAAAATAAATATTTAATTTATATTTTATTAAGTTAAATTTAATTAAAATAAAAATAAATTTATATTTTATAAGATTAAATTTAATTCAAATTAAATTTTAATTTATATTTAATTTAATTTAAATTATATTTTATATATTTTTTGTAATTTTATTTAATAATTTATATAAATATATTTTTTAAAATATTTGCAGGTATCTACAGATATCTACGAATATATGCAAGTTTTAAAATACCTGTGAGTATTTTTTAAGCGAATATCTGTGCGGATAGTGAGTCGGATAAATAGTGAATTTTTTTTTTCGAGTCGAGTTGTGGATAGACGTTATCCGTGTTCGATCCAACCCGTTGTCATCCCTAATTAAAATACACATTATAGTATTATTAAAGTCAATATCCATATTTAAGGTTGTCATTGATTTTGAAATCTTATCACGGTTGTTTCATTAAACAAAATAATGATGTTTTTAAACTAATAATCCGTACTGATTAAGAGATTACCAATCATGTTAAATATATGTATTAAAAATTATAATGAAACCTTGCATCAGTTAGTTTTACTTGTTTCTTCTTGAAGTATTAGTTACTGTGTATGATTACACAGATAAAGAGACAAAGCCTATGTACATAAAATCAACTTGCTTAATAATCTTGCTAACAACTCAAGCTCGAGAAATTTCAACTTGAGGACCTGTAGCGGTTAGAAGAAGCAGGTATTGTTAACTTTTTGGAACCTATAGATGGTACAAAATATTAATAATGGAAAATTTTAACTTTATTCAATTTATTAAATTGAATTGATAAGGTAACATTTATTTTTATTTTTATTTATATAATATAAATTAATCTCATCCTAATTAATGTGATTTGTGAGGAAGACTAAAATGGTTAAATGTCAAAATCAATGAAAATTTGATAAGGAATGACATAATATATTTAAATATTGGATAACATCATATTAAAATAGTAAAATTTTAATTTAACTATAATGTCTCAGTCAAAATTGTTTCACTTATATATTGAATTGTGTTTATGTTAACAATTTTTTTTAATAATTTTTTGACAATAAATTATGTGTTACTATTTTATTAGTTCGTATATTTGAAACAGACTAATTATGAGTTAGTTGTACAAAAGTTATTAGAAAAACGCTTTCCTTTAAGAAAATACAAATTAAAAACAATGTATAAGTGAAAGGAGATCAACAAATAATAACAAAAGAAGTTGTTATTTGATATAGGCAATAGAAGATTGAATTCAACGATTCAAAAGAGCTAATATTTTCCGAGTCCCTAAAAAATAGTGATAGTAAGTGACCTTGATAATCATTTAGGAAACCTCAAATAGTCATGTTTACAGTCAAACATGTTACGACAATTGCGTGTTCTAGGGAAATTGAATTTCCATCCCAAGTTTATTAATATTAATATTGTTAGTCCAATTTTGCGTATAAGAGATTTTGTTATTATACTTGACTTTTCTATCATAATTTACCCTTTAAAGGTATCTCTATCATTATGATTTTTGAATGTTAATTAAGTAAAACGACATTTTCTATATATTTAGAAAAAAACTCCTTATTTAGAGTAAGAGAAATATGTTTGTGTTTGGCAAGTTATTTATAGGATCAAATTCAAAACTTAAAAATATTTTGGAACTCCTTTTTATTTTTTTTTTACTGAATCTAACCTAATACACTATTTTGATCGAGTTCAGTAAATTTTACTTACAAATTTTAATTTGTTAAAGCTTGTAACTTTTAAATATTGGTTTCAAATTTTTTTAAATAGATTTTACAAAATAGACTATATAATTATTGCAAATAAAACTAATAAAATTATAACTACAAATTAAAGATAAAAACTAAAACAAATAATTAAATTGTTAGATAATAAAAAATTTAATAATAATTTTAATTAAATCGGTCACAAACATTCATTACTCAATGTAAAAGTTTGAATCGGTTATTGACTTAATCATATAAAAATTAAACTTAGATTGAACTAAATCCTCAAATTATAGTATACAATAATTTTTCGCAATTATTTTGACATATATATATATATATATATATATATATAAATGAAGACAAATTTAACAGTTGAAAATCATATGTTGCATGATTTTCGAGACATGTTCAGTGTAACTGATAATTTCTTGCCGTGATGAAACGTGATTAGACTTTCCAACGGATATTAGTGTTTTAAGAAATTAATTCTCAAGAATGTGAATATGATAGGTTTTTTAAGGTTACGTACACTGTATAAAATATAAATATATTTGAATCGCGTAAAATTATCATACAATAAGGAATAAGGACACCTTAAATCTTGATGAGAGTTAAACTAAAATAATAATAAAGGGAACAAACGTTAAAATTAAAGTTCATTTAGTAAAACTTCTGTATAAATGTTTCATAATTATATATTCTTAAAAATTAATTATATTAGCAACTTTCAAAATATTAAGAAAATATATATACACATCGTACACATTAAATACTTAAAAAAAAATTCACATGTCATCAAGAACCTTCATGTATTTGTAATAAAAAAATTATAACGATCACTTATTGTAAACTTTTAGTGAAAAAAAAAAACTATTAATTGTTTAAAAATATATTTAATTGAAATAAAGTATGGTATTTATCATATTACACTAATTGCATATTATTTTCAAGAATGCTAACAATTTTGTTTTATAGTTAGTATTTTGTTTTTAATATAATTGACTGAAATTTGTTTAAAACCATAATTTGGTGAGCATTGATCTAAATGGAGAGAGAGAGAGAGTGAGTAAATGAAAAATAAAACTTATTAAAAAATTTGACATTTTTAATATATTTCAGTTAAATATAAAATGTATTAGTGAAAATATTTAAATTTCACTAATATTTCTTTTTACTTTTTACCGGCAGTTGTATTAAAAAGACGTGGTTAGTAAAAAAGTAAAACAACACATACAAACTAATATTTTTATTATTATTAAAAATCAGCCATTTTTTTTCTCTCTTCCATTCAAAAGATTATAAAGGCATTTAAAGTTTTGTGTAGGAATCTGAATTCTCTATATGGTTTTTCAACTGTTGAAGCTCCAAATTCTGCCCTCTATTACTTTCTTTTATTAGCGTGTTTTTCATTTTCTTTTGAGATAATCCAAGACTTTAGTATAATTAGTTAATATGTTGAATTTTAGGTCGACTTATTTAATATTATTAATTTTTATTGAAAACTATTAATAAGCTTTACTTAATTTCTTATCAAATTAGTTTAATATATTAGATGAAACCTTAGGATACCAATCCACCATATCCACACAAAAAAATAAAATTGGATAAGGTTTATATGAACATGCTACATGACATATATATATATATATATATATATATATATATATATATATATTAACCAACCATTACTACATTAAAATAGTGAACTACGCTTCTGAATCATTTATGAACATGTGGGATATATTTAAGCAGACAAAACATCACTCTTGTTTAGCCAGTGAAGCAAGAATTTGGATAAAACAATCACAGTTTTAAGTCCATTTACCATACTATTAGGACGATACTATTTTCATGACACAATAGTCAACACAAACAATAGTGTGAAAATGTCGAATTTCAAAGCTCTACAACTGTGTACTAGGTTGTTGCTGTTTCATTTTCATCCTACGTACCCAGGAAAATATTACTATTACTATTATTATCGTTTACGTGTTAAAAACTATTTGGTAATAAATGAAACCTTGAATAAAATATTTAAAGTTTAATTTCCATGTGTTAAAATTGATCTGCACTACCAATTAACAAAAAAATCACCTTGATAAATATAAATGTGATTAGTACAACCATATACATATATTTGTACGTATTTTTGTGTACAAAAAAGTATTCACAAAAATTAATATTGCATTTATTTGTTAAGAGGTCTCTTCAACACAACATTTATTTTTTTATGAGAGCTCTCTTGAACAGTATTTAGAAATCGTAGCAATTCTTCATTTGGCCATTATAGACCGTTTCATTTCAACTTGATAAGGTTTGACCAAGCTGGTCCGGTTTTTTAACATTCGCAAAAGATGGCAGAAGTATGCCATGATCAGTATTATATATATGTATACTGTTGATAGACGTTAATTATAAAGTAATTAACGAAATATACTGTGAAATGTGAAGAAACATAGTAAAATGCTATATTAACCATTCTATTATACTATATTTATCGGGGTTAGGGAGTTCATTAAATAGGAGATGATGATGTGACTAAAGAGCGAAGAAACATAGTAAAATGCCATATCAATTTGCTAATATTTAAGGGGGTTAACTAATTATGAGATGATACATGTTTTTATATTAATATTATTTTTCATTAAAAAAATTATATTGGATTTAGCCAATCCTATTAAAATTGAAATCAGACAAGTTTATTCAGAAATCAATTAAGTTTTAGTGTCAGGAATCAAACTTAAACTACTTATTTAAGTTTATCAGTTATTCGCTGATATGCTTATTATGTATGAAGTCAGATTAAAAAAAAGTTCATTAATAGAAGTTAATCATGTTTATTTATTTTCCTCATATGTAGTTTAATATTTTAAAAAGGAATTTCCTTGTGTACCTTAGTTTCATGGCTGGAAAGGGAATTTCAAAAGTTTGCATAAAAAGAAGGCTGTCTATGTATTACATAATTTATTGTATCAATCATTTTATCATGAAAACTAAAGTTGACGATAGTGATTTATTCAAACACAATAAAAACATGTTTTGATTCAATTTGTTGGCAACATTTTTTTCTTAGGTTAAACTATCTTTTTCCCACCTTCAAATGGGGTTTTATTGGCTAAACTTGATCAATATTTTTTTAGCTTGGATATTAATGCATTATTTTGTTAGTTTTGATCCGTTATAGGACTAGACAACTTTAATTCTGGTATAAAAAAAAACTTTAGATCAATTTCTTACCTATAGAATTATTAAAATTATAGGCAGATTATTACTAATGATAAATAATTTGTCGATAATTTCTATTTATGGGTGGATTTATCTGAGTAAAGAATGAGTACTTATTGACGAACTATATTTGTCGATAATGGTTATCGTAACTTATCGGTAAATATATTCGGTTGTAATACCATCGATAAATGTCATCAGTCATTATCGATGGACGATGGTCTTCGGTAAGTCCTTTGAGTTTATGAAATCAGAAATTAGTTTCTGATAATGACATATTTTACCATGATTTCAGTATTGAATTTAGAGAAAATGTCAACTCTTTCTTAGTTTTGTACCTTCTTTATGCCTCAATTTGTTAAGTTTATAAGTAGCTACATCTTGAGTTGAATTTATTTAAATTTCATCACTAATCCTCATTTTTTGGTTGTTAGATCATTTACTTGAAGCTTGGACAGATTCAGGAAGGTGGAAAGAGAGAGAGAGAAAGACTTCAGTTTAGGCTTTCTTGTGGTGATTTTAGAGAGACTCTAGTGAGTGTTCTTACATATATCCTTGTAATTCAAAGACACATATATTTAAAGGATTAAGAAATGTTTTCCTCCTCCTTGTATGTACTTCTTCCATTATCCATAAGGAGCTAAACCGCCCTTTTGTTGGAGCATGATGCAGCAGATTCAAACCCTCTTGTATTTGGTGATACTTTTTATTTATGCATATTTTATTTGATTTAAAGTGGTTAATTAATATGTTTCTTGTTGGATGAATTGATCACTTATCCTATCTAACTGGCTTAAGATTGAATGGAAACTAGTCTTAAGTTGTGGTCCAATCCATTTTTCTGTATGCTTATGGATGCTATGAATAAGCCATGGGTGTGTAACTGGAATAAAGTTTTAATCATAATGCATGTCAATCGTATGAGGTCACTGATGGGTTTCATATTGGACAATAGGTAACATACTAGTCTCTAAGTATTGGGAATGGACCTAGAGTACCATAAAGAGTACTCCCAAGACTTGGTCATCTAAGACTTCATATTTGGAGGTAGATCTGATACAAGAGAGAAGGAATATGTGAAATCAAGCTTCAACATGGTTCACACACAAAATTCACTATTTTGATAGCTTAAATCTAATTCTAAGTTGGTTTTACAACACTCTCAACTTCTACACTCACACTTTCTACTCAAAAACAGTTTTACAATAGATCAAACTAGTTAAAACACTGTTATTTCTGCTAAATCCCTGTGGCTATGACATTTGTTTACTACAATAGCTAGTATACTTGTTGGTATATTTTGGGTGTTCCAATAACATCACGAACACAACACATAAATTAAATGTAAGACTACCTTTTGATATGATCTATAGTGATTTTTGGAGTATTGCACTTATTACATCTTATTCTAATTACAAATACTTTGTCACTTTTATTGAGGATTATAGTCATTTCACATGGGTTTATTTCTTGTGGTCTAAGTATGAAGTGTTCTCTGTATTCAAATTTTTTCATGCTTATGTTCATACCTAATTTTCTTTAAAAAGTAAGATTCTTCGCTCTGATAATGGGGGGAGTACATGTCCCATTTATTTTAGGAATTCCTACAAACTAATGGTATCATATCTTAATGGTTTTGCCTTTCAACTTTCTAACAAAATAGGGTGGCTAAAAGAAAAAAAAAATACCATTTACTAGATGTTATTCGTACCATTTTGTTGGAACCTTATGTGCCATCAAAGTTTTGGTGTGAAGTTCTATCCATTATTGTTCACCTAATAAACTTCTTGTTATCTTCATTATTAAACAACGATTCTCCTTTCACTAGGCTACCACCCACTTGATTATTCGACTCTTTGTACCTTTGGTTGTGTGTTATATCCATCTTCCTCCACTAGAACGCAATTTCACAAGGTTTTGAATGTAATTTTCTTGGATACTCTTCTCACCAAAAAGGTTTTTTGTGTTATGATATCAATCTTAATCAGATTTAAGTTTTTAGAAATGTCATCTTCCAAGCAAATAAATATTATTTTGTAGCTCACCATGAATCTCCTTCTTCCTCAATTTCTTTTATGCCACTATATTCTAATTCTTATGAAGAAAAAAAATCTTAGTGTAGTGTCACTCAAAATTAGCCATCACAACCTCTTGGCCCTCCTCAAGATCATACCTTGGCAGCTGATTCGATACCAGTAGTAGTCCTAACACCTCTACAACGCAATACTCACGTTCGTAAACCTCTTGAAAAGTATGGTTTCACCTCGCCTTTATCCTTGATAGCAATTTTGCTATTTGTCTTATTCTTTCATCTTGGAAGAAATTGTACAGGTGTTTGCAAGAATTCGACCTCACACCCGAAACAATACCCATACTCATACTAATATTAAATCAATGTTTATTTGCCATCACATGTGATTGAATGGTAAAAAAAAAATCACTTGTTTGGTTTCCAAATTAGGTATTTTGGAAACAAATTAAAGCATTATAATCTCTTCTCTCTTGAATTATTTTTTTGCAAACTAGGAAAAAGGAAAGGAAGTAAACTCAAACTTTTTTGTCGATGTAAATGAAAACAACAGAGAATTAAACCCTATTTTTAAAATATTGAAATGTTCAGAAGTTCAAGGGTTGAAAAATGCGGTTGTATAAACAAATTTTAGAAATTTGATTTTGATTTGAACTGTTTAAGTTGATGGAGCATTTGGTAATTGATAAATATGTCGAAAATCATGACTGAAATTTTGGTTGGATATTTGTTATATGGGATGATGTTTTTAGCTGTCTAAATAATAGTTTGAGGAATTTATATAACAATGTTTTATTAGCATTTGTCTGGTTCCAAGCTTTTGTTTTCTAGTTAGGGAATAGATGTATATCCGAATATTCAAACTTGTGTGTGATGATTCAGGCAAAAGTACTGTTAAAACAAATGATCCATTTCTCTTTCTTGTGGTGTCTTTGCTAGCGCGTTCACACATTGGAAGTAGTTAGTAGAAATAGAAAACGTCGAAGAAAAATTATGAGAGGAGACTCTGAATGTGTACATCACTTGCGGTATTGTCTTACTTTTACTTAATACTCTTACCATCCTCAAGAGCTTTGAGTCAGTCAGTGGAGTATCTCACGCTTCAATCTCAAGCAAACTTGGTCGATGAGGTGGCGCTTTCTGATTGAGACCCCGCACGTGCCTCATTCCTCATGCACACGTGTTCATTTTTAACAAAATCTCTAACACCATTACAAGGAACAAGTCACAAAGAAGAAATTGAATTGAATAATCCACACAATTTTGCTCATCAATAAAAAAAAAAAAAAGATAAATTTAGATAGTGGGGTTTGATGACTTTTGGCAACTTTGGAGTTTAGAGTGGTTGATTTCTGTATATAAATAAGTAGGTGGTGCTGCTCTATCCTAACTTAACTCCCTTAAACTCTCATTCTCTCTCTGAGTTAGTGACACTCTCGTTTTGAGCCTCAGGTGTTCGACGATTGTTCTTCATATCTTGGCTGTCTAGCATTTTCCTTTTGGTATAAAATGGGAAGACAGCCATGTTGTGATAAAGTTGGGTTGAAGAAGGGGCCATGGACTGCAGAGGAGGATAAGAAACTTATCAGCTTCATTCTCACCAATGGCCAATATTGCTGGAGAGCTGTCCCTAAGCTTGCAGGTATCCTCTCATTGCTCCTATTTTTAATCATTTTAGTCCTTAATGAATGCCTTCAAAATGGGAGGCTGAAATCCCAGTTTTTCATGCTCATGCTGTTTTCTTTTTAAAATGGTTCATCAATGTTTTGCATTTTATGGTAATTCGTTTTTGGTATTTCTTCCTTGTTCCTCTGTTCAGTTCCTTTGATTTAGGAAATCAAACACCACTCAAAATTGGCATATTCATTTCACCTTTCAGAACTACTCTTCAAAACATGTTTTGGCCTTTTAACTACCACAATACATCGAATGGTGTTTCATTTGAGGAAAGAGATCCCCTTACTGACTTCAATGAGTTCAGACTAACGATTGGGGTGTGGTTCCATGCAGGACTATTAAGGTGTGGGAAGAGTTGCAGGCTGAGGTGGACGAATTACCTTAGACCAGACTTAAAGAGAGGCCTTCTTTCAGAATACGAAGAGAAAATGGTCATTGATCTTCATGCTCAACTTGGCAATAGGTTCTTTCCACCCCCACCATTTTCCCTTGTTTACCTTTTCTGCATGTGTATTTTTTCTTGAAGAACCATACTAATGATTAAACAAAATGATTGCTACAGTGCTCATTTGAAAAATTATACTAGGCTTATCCCGGGAAATGATTAAATCCATCCAAAGATATCTTAAGTATCACCAAACGCACCAACCAAATTGAATTTATTATTCTATAATTCATACGTCTCAAGTTGTAATTTCTTTATTCATCTTGGGCAAAAGACGTGGTCCATGATGGCTCACACCTTCCAGGGGAAGGAGGCGTACAAAGCTCTTTTATTTTCATTCTTTCATTTTTTTTCCGGACTAAAAAAAGTAAAAAGGAACTGCTCATGATTGCAGTTAAAATTGACTAAAACTGGGTGTGATTGACGTAGAAAAGTAAATAGGGTCGAAATTTGTCTTGTGGGAAAAATTTTCTGATTTCGTAACTTGCATGGCATATGGAACATTTTAGTGGCTAGAAAGTCATTCTTCCTTTCAAGTGATCTCCGTGTGGACCTTATGTTAATGATGGAAACTTGCTTTCGCGTGTTTTATTTTTGTAATAAAAAAATATATGTTTGCATATTATTGTTTTACTGATTTGTCATTTTCCTTTTCAGATGGTCCAAGATTGCTTCTCATCTTCCTGGAAGAACTGATAATGAGATAAAAAACCACTGGAACACCCACATAAAGAAAAAGCTCAAGAAAATGGGCATTGATCCTATCACACACAAATCACTCCCTAATGCAAATCAACAAACCCAAAATCATCCCCAACCAGAACAACAACAACTACACCAACCACAGGAAGAAGAGCAAAATTACCAACAACCTTTGCAAGTTGACTTTGACACCAAGGTTGACCCTAACAAGGAGCTAGAGATTTCAGTTGAATCATCAGATGGCAGTGAAGCCAAAGAGGAAGAGCAAATCATAGCAACACCCCAATTTGAGACAATGGATCAGCTAATGAATGGGTTCTGCACAGATGAAGTTCCAATAATTGACCCTAATGAGATTCTAATGCCTTGTGCTCCTTCTTCTTCAGCCACCTCTACATCTTCTTCAAATTCAACCAACATCCTTGAAGACCTGCAGCTACCTGATTTTGAATGGTTTTGTGATTACATTGATAGTAGTCTTAGTAATAACAATAACAACCATGAAGACAAGAACACCAATAATAGCAGTGTGGCTTTGTGGGATGATGATGACTTTACTAGCAAACTTAATTGGCTGATCTCTGAAGACGATGACTGTGATGGTCCTCTCACTCAATTCTCAAGAACTGCCACGGATTCATGGACTTTTGGCTTGTTTTGATTTCAAATTTTCTACCCTTTCCTTTTGCCCTGTTTTCAATCTGATTCTAAGTTTTTAATTAAGAAGAATAAACAGATAATGATTAGGAAGAACACAGCTCTTGTTAAGCATTACCAACTTTCCTCCTAACTTCTCACTTTTCATGTACAAATAATATGTATGTGCGATATGATAATGGAAATACATTCCTTTCTTTACTTTTATAAGTTTTTTTTTGCAATGTAAAGAGCTTTACACTTTTTATTACATGTATAATTTATTCTTGTCTTTTCATTAGCAGCACTTTCTGTTTATTTGTTTTATATTAAGACACAATTCTCGAATATGAAATTTCTTGCCACTCAACCTTGTGGCATGGGTGGAAGCATGCTGATTTGTTCTATTGAGTCGCACTCACTTTTTTTTTTTTTTCAGTGCAATTGATGATGTCGTCTTACTGCAAATTTCAAAGTCCTTATCTTTTTATATATATATATATATATATATTACTTACACCATTTGAAAAGATCCTATTAAATAATGATTCAAATAATTTTGTATTTTGTCATCAGAGACAAAACTAAAACAAAACAGCATTATTTTACTTTTTTTAAAAGACATACAACTTTCATGTATTATTCTAAGATAACGATACTTTGATAATATTTTTTATAATATTTTAACATCATTAAAGTGTCATTTTGTGATTGGTTTATATTGACGTTTATGATTATTATTATTAATTTTGGAATAATTTTGAACTAATTATAAAATCATATATAAATGATATTAAAATGTTGTTAAAATAATACTGTAAAAATATTATTATCCATTATTCTATTACAAAACTTAATATAACATAATGTCATAAAATATATCAATAATTAAAGATAATATTATCCTTTATGATAAATGAATTTATTTTAATATTATTTTATTTACTTTTCATTTTCTATACTCATGGACTTGAACATTAAAAAGTAATTTGCAAATGAACCTCTATTTAATACATTAGCTAAGATTCAAAGAGATTATAGATTATCTCTCATATTAAAAAATATTTAAATTCAATTAAAATATCTTGTATATGTCACCTTTGGGCACTAACGAGGGCGGAGAGTGCGGCTTCTGACAGACTTCGAGTGAAAAGAGCACATGGACGAATCAAACATACACCGGAATGAGAGGGATCTAGATACTGTATAGGTATGAGACTATACAGTTGAAGGATAGCTTAAAGAAATTGATTTGGCTACTCATATCAACAAATGCATTTGTTTTTCGGTAGCCTAACGCATGAGAACTCCATGGTTAAGCGTGCTTACTGTTGATGTGTGGGGGCAGTCAACCTGTAAGTTGTAAGTTGTCGGAACGTTACAGTATACGCTACAGGACCAATAAGACTCTTCTTGACTATACAAATTAATAATTCTAAAAATTGTCTTATTTATCATGTACACATAATCCTATTATAATTTTTTGTCTTTGACTTTTATTGACTGATTAATGAATTTTTTTGATTATAGTATATTATAACTTTTATTTCTCATAATATATTTTAATAAAATCCATATATTAAATTTTTGTGTTCAATTAAATGTTTTGAAATTTTAAAATTTTTCAATTGTGGTTAGATTTTTTTATTAACTAGGTAATGCGACACTTATTTTTAGGTTTAATGGTTCAGGAAGTCCTTATTTTCATGGGAAATCTCAATTTCGTCCCTTTCTTTTTTGTTTTCTCAATTGGGTTCAATTTTATGAAAATTGTAACAATTAGACCATTTCCATTAAATTGGATCTAACAGCGTTAGTGTGTGTTTGAGGTGGCAGAGTTGACAGGGGCACCTTAATTGACGGGAACCACCACCCAACAACACCCATTTTCCTACCTCTCACACCATCCTCAAGGATCGATTCCTCTGTTTTCTTGACGGAAAGCGCTCCTCCATCACACACATAACCAAAAATCTATCTTCCAACCCCAAGCTTCATCGCCCATTCTTACAAGATTTCAATCATCAAGCCAAATTCTCATAATGGAAACCAGAACATCTTCTTTTCACTTACCTCGGCAAATAGTCATCCTTTGGCTTCTGCAATCAAAACTCTTGAAGAGTCAAACACTCTCTTCTTTATCCTCACCATAGCCATATTCACACGAAGATCCCCTTTTGACTCAACACCACGCCTCATTGTTTCAACATACCATCCACTACACAGATCATCTCCAGAAGACACCATTCACCCCATTAACAGTTCGGAGCGATCACCTCCTCCATCACACAAAACACAAAACCAAAGCGAAACAGAGACGAAACCATCCACTCACTTACCATCCCCACTACTTTTCCCATCACCATCACACTAACCCATCTCGAAGGGAAAGGGTTTCACGCTGAGAAAGTCGAGGGTGACACAGCCTTTGTCGCTCCTAATCACCTTTGGCAGTGGAGAAAATTCTGATAGCTACCGTGACCAATAAGGGCTAGCGGCGATGACTGGCACCCTCAGAGACGCCTCTAGCGGGGCATAAACTGGTACGGCGTTTTGTTCTGTTGAAGCAAGGTTCGCACAAGAGGAGGAATGATTGGTCGTTGAACGCCTTCAGAGTTGATCGGCGGCGACGCCACCGAGGGCATCGAGAGCGGTGATGATGTCTCGCCATGGCGGCGGCGTCTTTGTCCCACGCGTAAAAGAGAGCGCGCGAAAAGGGAAAGGGCCCCGACAGGCAGCGGCGTAGGCGACGCCGCCGGCGATACCCATGGCCGACCAAATGGAGGTGTGTGGCAGCGAGAAAGCTCGGCACGACGACCAGCAGGGTCTGTGGCGGCGATCGGTGCGCTGGCGATGTCTTGGGCTGCAGTTAACGGTGGCCGATTTTGGCGGATGCGGTGGCGGCTGGTAAAGCGGAGGTGGCAGCGCCCTTGCGCAGGGGAGGCAAATCTTTCCCTAGTTGTTTCGTTCAAAGGAGGAGAAAATCCTAGGTCTTGGGAGGCTGATTGCACAAATTTGGGGATTCAATGGAACCCTAATCTCCTGTGCTGTGAAAAATGAAGGGCTCCATGTGCTCCTATTTTAGTCAGCCACATCAGATAAAAAATTAAATCCAATGTGCCACGTCAAATATACACTAACACCGTTAGATCCAATTTAACGGAAAGGGTTTAATTGTTGCAATTTTCATAAAATTGAGATCTAATTGAGAAAACAAAAAGGAACGGGACGAAATTGAGATTCTCTGCCAAAATAGGGACTTCCTGAATGATTAAACCTTATTTTTATCTTATTACTTTTTTAAATATTGTGACATAATATTTAGTATTTCATAATTTTGTAATTATATATTTTATATTTTTAATTTTATATTTTAGAGTTCTAATTAAATTTAAAAATAATTTCTATTGAATACAATAAATTCTTATAACTTGTTATTATAGTCTTTTTATAACAAAATATCATAATTTCTTATAACAAAATATTATATAAAATTATTTGAGCGCGTTAATTAACTGTCACATTAATTTAACTATAAATATTTAATTCAAAGTTATAAAATTTTGAGGATAAATCACAAAAATTTAATAGATATATTGAGATTTGCCAAATTTACTATTAATAAAAACTTTAATTTATTAATAAAGAATATTTTATGCTTGATAATGATTAATTGTATAATAATTTTAATATCTTAAATTTCATCATAACATTTCTAGAGCACGCAACTTAAAATGAGGTGCATCATTAAAAACATCTTACTGATTTCTTGGATTTGAAATAACATTGATAGATGTGAGAAATTCCTCAAAAAGTGCTAATTATATATTATTCATTGTGCATTTATGTTGTCAAATTATTATAAGTTATTGACAAATGAGTTTTCACTTAATTTTTTTCATTATTGGTCAAGTGACACAATAAAGGAAGATTTTTTATTTATTTATTTATTTACCTATTATGAGAATAATTATAAACATATAATACAATATTATTAATTATTTTATCTTCTACTGTGTTGTTTGAAAACTAATATTTATGATTAATTTCCAACTTAAATATTCCATTGTTAATAATTCTTATAGATGTAAAAAATCATTAAAATATATCTTGTTACAAATATTAATAGCTTTTCAAAATTATCTTGATCTGAATAAGTATTTTTATATTAATTTCTTTTAAATATTGTCCATATGAAGAAATATAATACAATATTTAGTTGTTACACTTTAAATTTCTTTAGCTCATCTTTGCATAGTAAGTCTTTTTAGCTTGATACAAGACCTTTAACATCTTTTAATATAATTCATCTCTTTAATATGTTTAGTATAACTTTGTGTTTTGAACTTCTAACTTGACATCATCCTAGGATCTATTTTGCTTAACTTCACAATCGAATCCAAAAGCAATTAAAAATTATAGAAAAAAAAAATATTCTTGATGAAAAAAACCGAAGCCTATTTGACTATATGTTTCAGTTCCTTGGACAATTGAAACTTATTCTTCACTATATGCTTTGATTTTTGTTATAACAGAAGCCTAATTTAGAATTTATTTTTCTTAACCAAATATATCAAATATATAAAATATATATTGAAATATATAAAAACACAAACCAAATCAATAAAGCAATCTATATTGATTCCCATCATAAATCAAATTATACTTCATATCCAATTAACACAACTATAAGATTATAAAATGAGGTAACTTAAGGTAACTTATAATGCAAATAAAACTAGCACAAATGTTTTCAAATAGATTGATGGAATTTTTCAAAACTTCTACTTACAACCAACAACTCTCTTTGATAAAAAAAAATATTGAATCAACATTAAAAAAAACGAGTTTATTCTTGTTAAAATGTCGATCGGTTTATCTTGATATCAATTTTGATGGTATAATTAATATATTAATTTAATAAATTATCAGTCAATTGAAACCTTTATATTATTAAGGGTTAAATATGTTTTTAGTATACTTTGTGGCGATTTTGGGTTTAGTCCCTCTTTCAAACTAAGGTATAATTTAGTCCTTCTACTTTAGAAAATTATGGTTTTAGTCCTTTTTACCAATTTTTTTAATTTTATTTGCTGTTAACTGATAAACGTGCTTGAAACAGCAAATAAAGTTAAAAAAATTTGGTAAAAAAGACTAAAACCAAAGTTTTCTAAAATTGAAGGACTAAATTGTACTTTAATTTAAAAGATGAACTAAATCCAAAATCGTCCCAAAGTATAGGGATTAAAAACATATTTAACCCTATTATTAAAAAAATATGATGTTTAGATGAAATGTATTATTCATTTTGAAAGCATATCTTTAATATGAGTAAACTGATCTTAACCGTAGCTTTATATTTGTTTACGAATATTATAAGTTTAAAATTAATGCGTTTGAGAAAGATACGAAAATGCAGTTCACTCATATTTTTCTGGGTAGAGACCTTTCATTTCATTTCATGTCATGTTTTAATACCGTAACAAGACAATATTTGACTTTAGGAAAGAAATTGCTAATTTCAGGTCACACAAAAGCTCTAAAATAAAAGAAAATACAATAATATGAGGTGAAAAACTTAAAATATCTAATCTGCTCTTAAATTTTCATCCATGTATATTTAAGTAATGCACAGTTTTGGGTCATTTTCATAAAAGAAAATAATTTCCTTTTTAACATGTTTAATTTTTGCTCAGTTCAATATTTGTTTACATTTTAACTTAATATTATATAATAAATAAATCAAAAAGTGATTTCACATATAAAATGTAATACTTCTGATTTCTATAATTGTAATTTTTTTAAATCTAGATTTTATCACCATGTCACAACAAATGTCATTTATTTTTAAACAAAAAATGTTGTCTTAATTATTATTTTTTATATATCTAATATGTTGTTAGTATACATATTATAGGTTTACAATAATAGTATAGTGCCAGATATTAACATTTATTTATTAATAATATGCCAATATTTTCACCAATAAAAAGTAATAGATATTTTTTTTTTTGGAACATGGAATAATGAACAACTAAAGTCCACATGGAAAAACAACATAATAGTCACAAGTAACAATGAAACATAAGAAAAAAAAATATCTGTTGAAATTATTGTGTGGACAGAATGAAGTTGACGATCGAAAGCTTCCATATATAGTTTGTCTTTTTATGAGTATGATTCTATACCTTATACATTACACTGGACGATGAGAAAATACTTTGGAATGTCCATTTTTTATATGTTTACACAAATTTTGAAAATGTTAAATATATAAATATACTAAAATTAAAAAAAAATTATTTACATATTGATTTATATATATTAATTTAATCAAATTTCATCACTGCTTATACAATGCTACATAGTTTGAGTGACTAAGTTTATGAAAAACATTGCTTTAAAAGAAAAGTTATGAGAAAATATTCATGGCTGACATCTATTTTGAAGGAGATTTATAGCCACAATTATGAATTATATTTGGCATGAATATTCCTAAAATAAAAGTTCTTCTAAGTTTGATCTTCCAATTTCTAATGAGGTTATCGAGAAAACCAAGGTAGAAGACTTGAGAAAAAGACATTTAATGTTACCATCCATGATTTATCTTCCCCAACCACTTCATTTGTCTGTTAGTACAATATAATATATTGTTAGCATAGATTAAAATAGAGGACATTTTTCTTTTTAAAATAATAGCAATGGGTTAAATTGAATTTTAATTAGAAATTAATAAAAAAAAATTTCATTTTCTAGCATGTAAAATTTTTGTGAATTTAAATGATATTTTTTTCATCACTACTTTCCAAATATTTAGATACCCTCAAGTGAAATTAAGCTTTTAAAAATGGTTAACAAGAACCATTAATCCCTTTATATGTCCAATCATCAAATTAACTCCTTATTAATTATGCGTAGACAGTAAAGTTCTATTTGTTAATTGTATTTTTAATCTTTCACCTATATTTATATGTATAAATAGTCATTTCAGAATAACAAGTTTTGTTATAGTTATAATAAAAAAGACTTATAATTTTAGTAAAATAATTTTATTATTTTCATTAGTTTTTTTTTTTCTAAATTTTTTAATTACTGTGGTAATTTAAGATCTGTTTTTGGTTTTTAATAATTCTTACATGTTTATTGCAAAAAAAAAAATCTTTAATATACAATTAACTTTAAAGCGAACATTTTTCCATTTCTTTCTTGCATTGAAAATTTAAAATTATTCTTTTTATTTTTGTTTTATAGATTTAAAATCTTTTATAGTTCTTTCTTATTAATTCTATATTAATAAAAACACATTACCATTAATAAAGATTAAATAAGTTTTCAATTATGACAACTGAATTAATAGAATTAAAAAGTTTCTGAATTGAGACTTTAATGTATTTTTTTATTGTAATAAAAATATAATATGTTAACACTTATTATACTTTATTTATATTTATTATAAAAATATTAAAAAAAAGAATGATAACCTTTTTACTAATACGATTTTCTTGAAAATTATTTGTAATGAATATTTTAAATTAATTTTCTCTTTCTTTCTATTTAATTGCTTCTAACCTTTTTTAGTTGGTAAAGTATTAGAGATGTAACATAAACTATTGACTTGTCTTCATTAAGCTTTTTTGCAGTAGTGAGGTTCATCAATATTTTTCCTTTAAAAAAAGTGAAACGATAATGTAAGGAAATCAAATTATAAAACAAAGACAAGGTAGAGATGAGGAGGACATTGCACCAAACAATGACAGATGCAAAATTAACTAATTAAGTATCAAAACATAATCAACAGTGACTTCAAAGCCACCAAAAAGTGGATTACTACAAAACATGATAAATAATAAATGTCTGTATCATTTTGTCTAATTTTTTTATAATGATAGTTTTGTTTTATTACTAATTGAACCAAATATCAAATCATTCACAGACACAATTAATTACGATTATTCTACCAGACATCATATTACAAATACAGTTATAAGTAAGTTCTCCAACACCATTTTAAACCAATACAGTTTATATGTTTACATAATTAAAATATAATTTTTTTTACTAACATAAAAACAACTAACTACATATAGATATAATATATAAAATATTTCTAAGGACATTTTTTTTAATTGAATATTCAATATTTATGTCTGAAACTTATAGGCAGAAGTAAATACGCTTAAAAAATATATAAAATATTCATTTTTCCTTATTTTTTTTCCTTACACAAAGCTCCGTCTTGACAACAACTATAATTTTTGTGCAAGTTAGGATTTTTATTGATGATCAAAATTTGTTTTTTTAGTTATTCTCATGTGTGATTCTAATTTAAACATTATTTGCACAAGAACTAATATAGGATCTATAAGGTTATAACCTTTTCGAAAATATGAAAAATTATTGAGAATGTGGATTGGAAAGTGGTTGAAATTTTAGATTGGACAGTATTTTAGAAACATCGATATCTTGAGCTATAGAACTTTAATTGAGGTAATTCCAAAATGAGGTGAGTATTCACATTTTGTACTTCAATTTAGACTCAAGAATCGCTTAATTTGGATACATGGAATGAAAGATATGATCACGAGAATATGAAAGGTGGAAGAAAAAAATCACTATTTCTAAGCAAGACAACACACAAAGGATGGGAAAGTCCTTTGACACCCTCACTAAGATAAAAAAGATAAACCCTAATATTTCTTAATAAAATATAACTTTTTTTATGGATAAAAATGATTTAGCTTATATAGAAACTTTAACTATCAGAATCACAAAACATTTATTAACTGCAATTATATCTCACTTAAGCTAATAATAATCCCACTACTTAATGACATAATTGAAACTTTTCAAAAGTAATAAAACTCAGTCCATCACTTAGAAAGCTAACCATCCACATTCTTGTTATTATAATAGCTCATTCATGCAATTATTTACAACAAAATAAAATTAGTGCAACCAACTTATTAAAATAAAACATGTTTCTTGACCACTCCAAATCAGAAGTGTTACTCCTTTTCTTGAGTTGAAATTAAAACAATTGAGCTTCATTAAAAAAACATGTCACCACTTTTTTCTTTACCTAGTTGGATTCTTATCATATCCTCCTTCTTTGAAAAGATTCCTCTCCAATCTTAAGGTTTTATTTTCTTGCTATTTTAGTAAAAGTTTATTATGTCCTTATAAAAGACTTTATTTTTTCACATATTGAAACTAATTCTCATTTTGCAGGATAAAATACAATTAGAATAAATTCACATTTGTTCCTTTTCAATAATTTAATCTGTGGAGCACCTCTTTTGCCAATATTCCATCACCTTCATATGTAACAACAAATAACTTCATGCATTGTATTTCAATATCCTTAAGAATTTTTTTTCTCATCAAAAGACTGAAAGCATAATAAAGTATAACAAGCTTTCTTTTCAAGCATGGGAGTTGGTGTATTTCATTCACATGTCCATCCTTTTGTTCCTGTAAAATGACATAACAAACAATAGAAGAAAAATTGTTGACAAATAAAATTTTTGTGCTCCTTGTCTTTTACTTAATTTTCTCTTCTTACTTTTGTCTTATTTTTTCTTCACTCCCTATTGCTTATTTTTCTATTTTTTTTTATTTTTTCTATTTTCTTCTTTAACCTATATTGATCCTTACTGACATGTCTTGGTGGCATAACTTTAAACTTAATCTTATGTCTCTCATGTCTCAAATAAAGTGAATCTTTGTTGAGATTCAGTGCTTTAAAATGAAGCCATGATCATCGTAAAATAAGATGGCAAGAGTCCATGGGAGCTATATCACATAATAACATATTGCCCCATAGTAAATTTGATCCATGCTTGATTAAAATGAGAGATTGTTGGTAAGTGGAGTTTCTCCACCAATCTTTGGCTCGCAACATTGTTGTCGTTTCCGTAATCGTATGCAACTAAACATGGGTGGCCTTTGACTAAACACCTTGGATAGTAAATTTATATTCTCATTCTAAACTCAAAGTCTAAGCTATGATATCAAATGATGTAAACCCTATTTGCATAAGGGCTAATTTAGTATCTTTAGATTAAAACCTTGTACAAAATTTAGAAAATTACTGAGAGAGTGAATTGGAAAGTTGTTGAATTCCAAGTTGGATAGTATTTTAGAAACGTTGATATCTTGAGTTTTAGGGCTCTAATTGAGGTGATTCCAAAACAAGAAAGTTCTCGTTCAGAAATTCAATTTAGGACAAAAAATCACTCAATTTGGACAAGTAAATAAAGTTATTACCACAAGATAAATCTAAGCAGAATTGAGTTTTTTTTTTTAATTCGGAAAGGACAAGAGGTGAATATGAAAGGTGGAAGGAAAGAATCACTCTTTTCAAGAGAGGCAACATACAAAGGATGAGAAAGTCCTTCGATACAGCCAAAGGAGTTATCGTGGGGTCGAATCTTCTTATCCAATTTATCTTTTGACTTCAAGCTTAGGTTACAATTTAGTCCTTGATTTTCCTTACACCGTTCAGTTTGATCGAGTGTCACCTGCAAAATACACTATGACATCAAGTTAGTGTTTGTTTAGACAATTTGACAATAAATGCGTAGTAAAAGTAATCAACTACCTGGATATCAAACTTGTAGTTATAGACTCTTGGAATGGATTTAGGATTAGTGTTAACCCAATTACAACTCATCCGCTAATGACCTGACTTAGTGATTAACATAATTATTCTTATCTACTGATCTTGTTACAATTCGACCGAATTCTATTGGATGGAAAGCTATGTTGACCGTTCAGTTTATGACTAATCGAACAATCATAATACACACTTAATATGGTCAATGTATAACATCTGAACTAGATACTAAAAACATAAGAATTAGGACACATCACATAATATTAATATAATAATAATCAAATTGTTGTGTTTAAAGTAAGTACTATTTTCCAACGACATTGTAAATATATAATTTTACACTAATTATATGTGTATATTTCCTTTTAGTAATTGCTATATATATTATAAGATGTTATAACATTTATAATGCATTTCCTTTTTCACCTTCTTTATATATTATGGTACCAAATATCTTATGCATTTCACAATGTTAGAAAACAAACTATGAATGATTGTAACACAAGTGAATCAACGTAACTGAATAAGAACTCTTATATTTAACCTGAAATCGACAGCAGACTTATTGTGTGGATTATGATTTGCATATAGTTTAACAATTCACGTCTCTTAATAAATTGAAGTGACGTTTTTTAAAATGTGAAAAAAAAAAGACATATATATTATATTGAAGGTGACTCTACTAAGAATGTTCTCAAGTGACTCAACTAAGAATATTTTTTTTTAATGAGAATAATTTGTAATAACGATTATAACAAATATAGGCCACAGAAATAAGAGTCAACTATGGAAGTTTTTGTGCATATTCTTTACCAGTGTGTGAAAAAAATTAAATGAAGATGCATCTTCTCCAAAGCTGTTGCACTCACGCGCATTTTCTCACCTGTTGCCTTTGACTTAGTCAGCAAATTCTTATCATCCTTCTTATTTACTTAACTTACCATATCGTAGTTTTTGATACATTTTCCATTTATTTTTTGTATGTCTAAGGTTATTTTTATAAATTAAGAAATATAATCATTTTTATTTTAGTTAATGATACAATTTGATGTTATGCTTATTTTTTTCTCTTTATCTAATACAATAAATAAATACATGTACACCATATTTTAAAATTATTGTGAGAACGAAGGATATATTAGAAAAAGACAATAAATATGTCAGTGAAATTCCACATCATAAAAGATTAATTTCATACAAAAGACAAACGAAATGGAACGGAAGAAGTAAAAATATTATCTACTTTTTATAATTTTTCAATTGTAACAACTCTCGAGAAATTATACAAATTTATTCTCTTTTAAGTAATTAAAATTGTATATAGATAAATTTTCAGAGAAAGATGCACTATAGTATTTAATCGTCAAGTATTTAAAGTTTACTCTTATTTTTTTTAAACATTATAACATTAAGTATATTCGACCAAAAATAACAAAAGAATACGATTCAAATAAAAAATGTTTAATACCTATTTTGGTCTTTTTTGTAAGGTTTGTTCAAAGTCGTTTTTCTTTTTTTAAAAAGTTCACTAAAATCTTACTTTTTGCAAAAACGGTGAAACTTTACGGCGTTAATTTTGCTAACGGCAGAACTGCCTAACTGGCAAATATTTGATGAGTTGTAACGTTTTGGTTGTGCTGGCACTGTGACTTCATTACATGTGTTAAAATAAAATAGTTAATTGTGACGTGGAATTTAAGAAAGTTAAGGTTAAAATAAAATTTGAATTTGGGGTAATTCACTGAAGTAATTATTAACTAAAGCAATTTGGGGTAAAATCAACTTACTTGCGATTTTCTGGGCGATTCAAGGTTCAACAACCAGCTTCAACAATCCAGAGATTCTTGGTGAAGTTGCAGCACGAATCACGCTTCTGATTCGAAGGAGATTTCTCGTTCCTTTGTTTTCTTCTTGAGGTCTCGAAGAAGAAGATTGGGACGTGAATTGCAGCGGTGAAATTGGGTTTTGCTGTTGTGTTGGCTCTGTGCATGGAGGTGCTCATGGTTGTGCGTCAATGGAAGAAAGGTTCATGATTTCTAGGTGGTTGTTGGCTCTCGCAAAGAAGTATGATGGAGAAAGGTTTCAGGTTTTTTTCTTTAAATGTTAATTTCTAACCCTTTGGACCTAATTAATTTTCCCCTATCAGTTTTCCCCTAAAACTTCATTAAATTCTTTAATTTTGTTAAGTTTGAAATCACTAGGTCAGAGAAATTCTAGCTATCCCTAATTACTCCCAAATTGGGAATTTCCATTCTCAAAAATCAAAAGTTGAGGAATAGAGGCTCTGTGACGCGTGCAGAGGCAGTGGCCTCTTTATGGCGAGAGCGATGGTGTTGCGGAGGCGCACTTCTTCCTTCCATTTTCGCATGTTGGTTCGACATGCAGGGAATCCTTCTTCTTCCTCTTGTTTATGTCGTTTTCTAATGCAAAGGGGATGTGAGACAGTGGCTCAAGCGTGAACCTTTTTGTCTCAACGCAAGGGTTTCCTTCACCGGCCTCTCCGCGAAGCGAGGGCTTCGTCCTCTGACGTCTCCGTGGCGTAAGGGTTCCCGTTGGATAGCGCTGTCGTGGGGATGAAGATCGGTCTTGCGTTTCGCGGAGGGGTTTCAGTTTCTACGTGAAGAGCTAACGTTTCTGAGTTGCACGAAGATGGCGATGGCATTAACACGGTGGTTGGCGAGGACAACGATGACTTCGTGACTAGGGGTTTCGATTGGGGTTTTGGAATTCTTTTTTTTCTTTGTTTTTCGCGATTATGGTTCTTGATGGTCACGAATTGGGAACTTAGGGGTTTGATTTTAGGGTTTTTGAAATTGGGAATTTTTCCTTTGGGGTTTTTATTCTTGATTTTTTTGGTGTTGCGACTGTAGGGGTTGGGATTTTCATTTTTAGATTGGATTTTTGTGGTGGTTTCTACAATGGCTGGCGGTGGCCATGAGGGTGGTGGCACAAGGAAGGAGAAAGGTTTTTGTTTGGAGAATATGATTGTTAAACTGATATTGGTCGCACATTGCTTTTAAATTTGGGAACAACAAACATGAATCACATTGCTAACAGGATGAATCAGCAATCCAGTTTAACACGTCAACGAAATCTGTACAACTCATCAAATATTTGTCAGCTGGCCAGTTCTGCCGTTAACAAAATTAACGCCGTTAGCAAAAAGGACTAAGTTCCACCGTTCTTGCAAAAAGTAGGACTTTAGTGAAGTTTTTAAAAAAAGGACAACTTTGAACAGACTTTACAAAAAAAGGAATCAAAATAGGTATTAAACCAATAAAAAAAGAACACCGACCCAAAAAAACTCGTATACTTTGTTTCATCTACTAATAATTATTACAAAAGAGAAAAGGAATACACAACAGAACTAAAAGAGAGTAAGCTAATATGCAATTTATATTCTTAAAAATAAACTATTAATATAAATTCCAATATATAATCATACTATCATATATATATATATTTGTAGACATATGACTTAAAACATTCCTAGACTCAATATTCAGATTAATGTAATTACTTGAACACTACAAATTAGATACTTGTGAAAAATTTTCATAAAATCTTTCCACGTTTTAAAATATGATAACTTAAGACTGATCCAAAATTTACCAATCCATAACCTTCTTCACAATATTCCTATAACTTAACAGGAACCTCATGCATTCTTTGTCACTCAAAACTTCATTCTTTATGAGTTTGTGAGTATAATTAAGTTTAAAAATAACTCCAAGAAGTATTCTTAAAAAGTATATATATATATATATATATATATATAAAGTCAACTCTATATGCAAAATTTTAATTGTTTTATTTGTTAAGTATGGTTTTCTTAATCTAAAATAACTCATTATAATAAAAAAGTTATATAAAATAAATAAAAATTATCTGTAATAAAATCATTAAAATCATTATGTAAAGTTTTTTAATTTAATAGTATTTTTATTTTAATATGATAATAATATTTTTTTATTTTTTGTTATTATAAAAAAATGGACAAACACATGTATAGACAGGTGTTTCTAATAGTTTTAATAAAAACAATTAACTTATCGATACAAAAGTATTATAACAATATCAAAAGGAGTAATTTAGGAGTATAATTAATTATAAGACGTGAGAATATGACTTTTGACTTATACCCAATCCTACTTTTATCCCTAACCTGCTCATCATTCTCAGTCCACATTCAATACCAACTACGCATAATTCCTTATTTTTCTAATCTACGTAGAAAGAAAAATCATCTTACGTAACCACAATGAAACTTTTCAAAAGCACTCTTCATATCATTTTTCTTTTTCTTTTTGTCAAATATAATTTAAACTTATTTTAATTTTTCAGATGTTTATTTCAATTTTTTTAAATATTCAAAAGTGTACTGGATGGACCGGACGGTCGAGGAGTTGTCTCAAAAACACGGTGCTGAAAGGATCGGACTGTCGAGAATTTGTCGGGAAAAGACATTACCGGATGGTCCATATTGGACGATCAGTCATAATCTTTGGTTTAGGACGAGATTAAGGTAAGACATGATTAGAACCATTGGGTCGAGATTCGGCCGTGATTAAGATTCTGTTAATCATAAGAAATGATTCACATTTACTGTACATTTATTATTGTCCCAAATTAACTGTGTGGACTATACACTGACTTGAGCATCCGAAAACCTTTGACAAGTACCCGATCGATCGTTATTGAAAAGAAAGAAACCTAGGAGAGTGACCGAATAATGATTGGAGAACATGAAGAGAGCTGAAGACGACCGAGAAGATAAATTGTGGAGATGTAGGTAGTGGCTCGACCCCAATACAAAAAAAAGCATAATAGAATGTAATTTTTTATTAAAAGCAAAATATATTTTCATAATTATTTAAAGTTACATAAAAATATGAATAGATATCTGCCTTCTTTTAGTATATATATTAAAATAAAAATGAGAAGAAAATACTTCTACGGGTTCTAACCATGTTATCTTTTAAACTTAGGATATAAACTTATTTTATAAGTTGTCATTGACGTGTGAAGAATTTGTAACCACTGATCAATTATTCAGAAGTTGTTAGAAGGTCAATTTATAGATCCCTTGGATCAACATTATTTCTAGTCGCATTAGCTGCATCCATCCATAATTAGTTAAGTGTAACTTGTTTGACACAATTCATAAAATATCTCTTAATTATCCTAATTTCATTCATGTTTATTTAAAATGTAAATATTAAATTTTCATTTTTTAAATAAGTTTATGTTAAATATTGTAACATCCCAATAAATCTATAACAAGAGCTATAATTTATGTAAGGAGTTATCATAAATAATAATAAAGAACAGTGAAGAAAGGACAAGAAAAGATAAGAGAACAGGAGATAAAAACATAAAAAGTTGAAACTGTAAAAATATAGAAGTCTGATACAATTTACAGAATTAGACCGAACGGTCTAGGTACAGTTCATGACCGAACGATATAACAATACTTAACCGGACGGTCCTATACACTAAGCGAAAAGTAAAAGTCTAATATAAGGATCAGACGGTTCTGCACAGCTCTCCGGCATAACGTCCAAAGGAGGCTCGGTCTGCAGAGCATCTTCTAAGGTATCTTCATGATCACCCTCTGCTCACACCCAAAAGGATGATCATTGCAGTGAAGAGAACAACCGAACAGATAAGACCGAACGACAAACATAGACAAAACAGGAAAATAAGGGTAAGCTTATGTAATTTAATTAATCATTCTCACACACACTCAAAATATAACAATAATCTAAGTGTCTCATTTAAAAACCGAACGATAATCTCAACATAACCAATCTTTCTAGACTCTGTCCGGACGGTATGAACCATGTAGCTCGCCGCTCTCTACACCCGGGTGGACCTGGCTGGGATACACTCAACAGACCGCCACCCGAGATTAGTCCAGTGGAACCACCTCGGTATAGAAATACCCTAAGGCTAAAGAACCTCCTGACATTCCCACGCATGAATTACCCTTCTCTACCTGAGAAGGCGTAATCACGGAATATCAGGATAGAGCAGAACCTGAGTCTGACCATAGTCATACTTTACCAATCAATTTCCAATTCATGAGACATTCCTCCCTGGAATACTCTTAAAATCACAATGTATTCATTCTCGTTTTATACCATCAACAATCTTATACATGATTTACTTCTTGTTCTTATAGACAATATTGTAACAATTGACCGAACAATGATAAGGAGACCAAGTATCAGAGGAATTCAATGATTGATCGAACGGTCAAAGACAGATAAAGAGACCGAATATAACAAGGGATTCCATTAGGTGACCGAATGGTCCAATAAAGAAGAACACAGGGCGCTATTAAAAGCTAATGAATAAATAATGCATAAGAAAGAACGAACGGTCATCAAATAGTTGACCTTTAAGAAATACCGAACACTTTATAATTTGAACTGAATGCTTTAGAATGACAGAAGTTCTCTTCAATAAAACGAGTGTCAGTACAAAACCGAACACTTTGTGAGGAAATTAAGTGTCAGTATAAGACCGAGCACCTTTCAAACAATAATATTATAAACTGAGTATTTAAAAGATTAGGTGTTGGTATAAGACCGAACACTAAATTAGTCGAAGACTAGTATATGACCGAGCACTTCTCGAGGCCGAGCACTCTTCAAGACCGAGCACTTCTCAAGGCCGAGCACTCTTCAAGATCGAGCACTTAACTATGAATATCATGTGTAAAACCGAATGCTATTCAAAAAAAAAATTAATATAAAACCGAATACTTAGTCTATGACCGAGTACCTTGAGTTATTGAACATTCAGTATGAGACCGAACTTTCTAAAATAGGGGATTCGTTTTGAATGACTAACTAAACAAGGTATTTAGGTTTCAATGCAATAGTACAAGACCGATCGGTCTTCAACTAACTCCTACAAATGGAATACAATCTAGACCGATCGTTTTAGGGGAAACTGAACGGTCCTAATGACCCTTCGATTACAAATTTAGTATTTTCACTAAGTTACATAACCTTATAGACTAATTTCATACCAAAGATCAAACATGCAATTCTCAACAGCAATATCATACATTCAACAAACATATACTCATAAAATCATGCATACAAAAATAATCATAATTAAATTTATAAGTTTCCCTTACCTCTAACTCTAGCTAGCTTCTAAGTTCTTTGAAGTCACAACTTCTAAGGGTTCAAGATTCCAAAGTGCTCCAAACAAGACTCTGATCGGTGCAATTGGAAGGTCTTGACGCCGGGAAGATTTTATCTAAAAGGGGTGAGGTGGTCGGAGAAAGAGAAAGGGTTAGAAATCTAGAGAGAAGTTGGAGGTTCTAGAGAGAAGGAGGAGAAAAAAAATGGATTTGTGGAGGTAGAAGACGAAGTGGGCATGCAGAAAGTGGTGCCAAGTTTCAAAAATTCAACTTTAAATATGGCCACCAAACTGGCTGTTCGGTCCACTCCCTACGCGCCACATGTCTTCCACTATCTGAGAATATGCTGTCGCACGATTTCTGAGGACGGAAAATTGAATGCACTGCACACTTTGTCTCCCACTAGCCTAGGGAATCCAAAGGGCGTAACACGTGTTCTCCACTAAACAGAGAATTTATTGGGGTGTGACAAATATACTTATACTCAAAAATTTATTAATTATTATTTTATTTCCATGAGAATGAACTAAATAAATATTGTCCATATTATAGTAAATTACTATAAGAAAAATTCTCTATTGCTCTCAATAACACACATATTGAGCCGTGTTTGTACCAGTATTGGGGAGAAAATGAACACCGCATTCAATTTATAAGAAACAAATGTAAATTTTTTTATCTTACATGTAAGAAGCATAACATATATTAATTAGTAATCATTAATTTATTGTTAAACTCTTAATTTATTAGAAAATTGTTTTACAAGTAAGTCTTTTGGTTTTTCATGTTGTCTTGTTTTAGTTTTTATTTAATAATTATCTTTTTTTTACTTTAAATAACGATTCTTATTGTAACATCCCACAAAATATAGTATAACTATATAAAGGAGTCGTCACACACATGATAAAATAATACAGTTATCCGGATATGATATAAAGTATTAGATTATACAGTTATCCAAAATAACCATAGAATTTAAAACTTTACACACCACTATTTTGATTTCAAAACTATATACAATTCTTTTCTAACTAGTGTAAGCAACTGGATCACTCTCGTCCAATGCCTGCTTCACGGACAACTCGTCTCCATCTACTCACACCCACATGATGATCATTGCAAAGGAAAGAACGTCATCACATACAAATAACAGACACAAGCAAAAGGGTAAGCTAGATATATAGGAAACATTCATATTTATATAATTATTTCATACAAGCAACTTGAAATGAAATAAAATCCAATGCACATTAAACATTCAAACATCTATACTTGACACGACTCTTCCGGATTAGTATAAACGTCGAACTCTTGGTAGTCTTTGCACTTGTATAGTTCTGTTGGCACTCTCCAACACTATACAAGGTTAGTCCTTATACTATCTATGACTAAACTTTAAGTCTATAGACAAGGACCTTCCGCTACTCTCACCACTTGCATCAATCCCCTCTACTTGAGAACAATGATCATTAGAGTGTCGAAATAGACTTACCATTACTAAGTTGCATACGCTTATACCACGCAACAACCTTACCAACCAAAGATTACTTCCCAAAATCTTACCTTGAGTCATGGGATTACTGTTACCAATCACTCCATAATTTAAGGATATACATCACCAGTATGCATCACACAATTATACTCAATTAAACTCTAAACATATCATTACATCCTCAGAAAGAAATGAGAAAAGAACAAGGAAAAACTTGAACCTTTCGCTCAGCGCACCTACTCGCACAACGAAATCAGAGGGTTTTCGCACAACGACCCAAACTCGCTATGTGAATCCTCAAACAGAGATCTACCCTTCACGACCAATCGTACAGCGACTAAAATCGTTGTGCGAATAAATTCACAGAGGTTCCAGACCTCTCTTCGTCCCATAGCGCCCCAAATCGCTATGCGAGAGCCCCTCAAGCAATGGCTCGGACTCCTCAAACACTCACAAAGCGCACCCATTTGCTATTCGAATTAAACTAGCATTTATCTCAGGCCACCACTAGTCGCACAGTGCCCAGATTCGCTATGTGAATCACCAGACAAAGAGCAACCCTCTCCAGTCATTCGCATAGCACACCAACTCGCTGTGCAAATATCCAGGCAAAGAGCAACTCTCTATAGTCATTCGCACAACGCACCAATTCGTTGTGCGAAAGCCCTGGCAGAGAGCATCTCATCAGGGTAACTCGTTATGCGAATGGATTCGCACAACGAGTCTACATAATCTGTAGAACAAAATTCTGCAGAATTATGCAACTTAACAACTCAATACCAATTCCAACTATTTTTCCCAACTTCTAACATTTCTAGATTGTGTTATATACCTAATTAGACTTGTCTAAGTGATTCTAAACCTTCCTAACATCAATCTAAAGTGTTTATGAATCAATTCCTACTCTAAAACGTCAAATTCATCAACTTAGGGACCCAAATCCCAATCTACCAATTTGAACTTGTTTTTGACCATTTTAATAACTCAAACAAGTCACATATGACCTACCTAAGTTGTCCTAACAGACCAATTAAACCCTTGACCTCTAATTCTCATTTCTACTTGGTGAACCTTCAATATGATATTTCAAACATTTTATATTTTTGTTTAAAATATTCTAATTAATATAATTATTTTTCTCGTATTTCCTTCGTCAGTTTGCCAGCAACATATCCTTAAACAAAATTGGCAAGGTTTTTCCATCCATTTTTCATGTGTGGCTGAGTCCTACTCATCCAAACAAGCTAAATTAATCCATTTGAAAATCATTAATAAGGTTCAAATGCTCAAAATAGAGTAAACAAATAGATTTAAATATAAATATACTTTTAGTATCTGAATTACACTAATTCTCTTTATAACCCCATTTTGATTTGAATTTAGAATATGCTTAAAAAGAAAAGTACATAAGCAAGGGTTTTGTAGAAAAGAAAGTGTTGGATAAAATAATTAATAAAACATCTGAAAAGGACAATCCATAGGTTTGATTTGATGTGATCCACAGAAACACAAGTAGATTAGATCAAATAATAAAATAAAAAGAGAATGAGAAGAAGTGAAGTTGGTAGAAAACGTTCTTTCTATATAAATTCCCAAGAGAAAGGAGATAAGAAAATGAAACTTGATTCATAGTATTTGGTGATATGGTAGCTCACTTTTTATTTTATTTAACTTACTATAAATTCATTACGTGGGGTTTGGTCGGAACGTCTATCTTTTACTCAATCCATCTCATTTTAATTATTGTGAAAACAAAATACTATTAATTCATCATTTTCATCTATATTCTTACTATTTTCAATGTCGCTTTTATTTTGAATAATATTTTTAACTTATCAAAATTTATAATAGTATGAGATAAAAGATATGGTGTGATATATAGGAAGAAAAAAAATTAAATACATATTTATTTATTTTTAAAATCAGGAATCTCTTTCATTTATTTATCTATTACATGATTATCTACAAATTGAATATAGTCCGGTAGCTAGACATTGAACCAAAAGAAACGTCTTTAACAAGAGTATTATTTTCCATATAAAGAAAAAAGAAATGAAACATATAAAAGTTTAAACAGTATTTTCAATTTAAATGGTATAAAAGAATTTGTGGTGAGAATAGAAAATGGGGCGGTGCAGTGGTGGAAGTAGTGGGATTGTGGGCCCCACCTAAAGCTTCCATAAGCAAAACAATGGCCATAGAAAACCCTTCTTTTCTCTCTTCTCTCAACTTTCATCATTCTTCAAATGAATCAATCTTCCAATGAGTGCATCTTCTTCACAAGTCAAATTTCAGATTTTAAATACTTTTTTTTATATATAAATGACTAAAAATGAAAATGAAATTCACTAAATAATATATATAAATATGCTGCATTTTGTTTTTTATATTTTGAAAGTCTCACGTCAACTAAATATAAGACCAATTCATAATATATAAATGAATGTAAACTTTATTTTATAAGTTAGTTTTATAGAATTGAATTAGACTTAAAATTTACTTTTAACAATTTATATGATACAATGATGAAATAATGACACTAATTAAGTTGCTAATACCTTGTTTTTTTGTAACTAATCATACAACATTATGATAATGTGGTTTACACAATACAAAGACATGTTCCGAAAGTGAGAGTGAGATATATTTAATAATATTTTTGAAATTTCACGTTTGAAAAAATAGAAAAAATGAAAGAATTATAGTGTCACATTGCACTGAAGTGATTGTTTGGTCCACAAGGCTTGCCAAAAGTTGTAATAGTTTGTAGTTCGGTCTTTGGATATGACTGCTTGCCAACGCAACACATACCAACAATTTAGATGGATCTAGTTTTCTTAAACCCACTCACTATAGAGAAAAAATAAATAAATTAAAATAGAGAATTCTATCATTCTTTTTCAACACCAACCCTCATAAATTTTTTATTTATTTTTTTCTATGTTTATGATACATCCTAGTTATCTATACTTATTTATGTCTATAACTTTTTCTCATGTTTATGATAGTAATTCTAATGATGGTATTCAAAAGTCTACTTCAATTTCTTTTAAGGATATGCCACTTTTCTTTTCATGAAAAAATGATTTTACACATGTAAAATTGTTTTCTCTTTTGGAGTAAGGTGAGCATTTTAGACTTTTTATAAATTTATCAATCTTAATAATTTTATTTCAATATATTTAAGATCTTAATAATTAAAAGTGATAATTCTATTGATCTTCGAACGAGATTTGTTTTGGTACATCCAATATTACTTAGTATATAATATCATTTAAGAGTTAAGAGTAAAAGTAATTAACTATATTTTTCTCTTTTAATTCTTTGAAATAAATTTTAAGAATAAATTCGTGAAAAAAAATTCAATTTTAAAGTAAACAACCTTAAACATAATAATTTTAAAAAAAAAATCCAGAAAATAATTTGATGTGAAGCATTAATACTTAGCCCAACATTTCTATTTGGTTTTGCATTTTAGTCTTTGTATGATCAATTATACGTGCGGTTTAAGCTTTGCTTTATGTTAATAAATATTTTCATATATTCTAAATGAGTTGGCAGAAGCTATGACTTTCCGACATTGGCTGAATGGGCTGTTTTCTTTTCAAACTTTCAGTTAAAATATATAAAAAAATAGAATATTTTAGTTGGTGTTGTGTTCCAAATTAAATAAAATTGTGGTAATAGTATTAAATAAGAAAAATATTTTTTGACACATTTAACTTTTCTACATCCATTTGATATTATTTTTATTTTTTTTTTTGAAAAAATACAAAATTTTATATTTTTATACTCTATCAAATGGATGTGTAAAAGTGTGTTATAATATATCGTAATTTACTGAATGAGAAAGCAGTCAAAGTGATGTTAGAATCACAAAACCCTAAACCTTCTAAAATGTAATATGATGTAAGAAATTGATAAAAGTTACCTGAAATGTGTCATGAATAACGTCATCTAATAGGGTTATAGAATAGTGCATATATTTTGTTATGGTAGTGAATTGCAAGAATTCAAACTTTAATTGGAGAAACCTCCACGCTTTTGTGTATTGGTATTCAACGAATTGACAAGTAATCATTGGTAGAAGCTTTCAAAATCATTATTAGTATGAAAATTAAAAGAGATTTCACATAATATCAATATTAATTTATATTAATAACGTCAAAATGAGTGTTTATAACGTGTTTATTACGTCCATTTAGGAATATTTTATGTACAATTAGAGTAGCATTTTCAACAAATTAGAAGGTGATTCACATTAGATAGTTAATCTGCATGTATTACATTATTTAGGTTTTTAAGCCACACCTAAAAACAGTATTAATTAACTATTTTAGAAAATGGGTTAGTAGCATTTCTTAGTATATATTAACTATTAGTTAGAATTTATTTAAACTATAAATTACGAGTAAAACTTATAAGTACCTGAAATTCATAAATTTCTGTGATTTCACCAAATTTAATTAAATATAAAAAAAATATTTAAAATAGTATGTTTCTAACCTTTTTTATACTGTAAAAAATTAGGAAATTTTGATTGATAAGCAACTATTAATACAAATTTATATTTTTAATAATGTCACTAAACATTCCTCGTAGAATTTTTTTTGTATCTCAATAGGTCAATTTGTAAATTTGAATTAGTATAATTATGTAATTTTATTTGTTATATATTACTACTAATGTAACCTAATGTAATTTTTTACATGTTTCTAAAAATATACATTTAATTATCTTTTTTAATTATTATTATTATTCAATGTTAAAATTTGACACAAATGAACTAAGTACCAATTCAATAATTAACTTGAAAATTTATATTTTATATAAAATTATGGATAAAGTAAAATTATGGATATAAACTGATCCCTTTCCTTTAAATTTTTAAAATATAAAGCAATCATTTTATTTTAACCATTTTCGTTTTTTGTTGCATGATAAAAGTATTTAAAATGTAAAAGGAAATAGAATAAAATGGTTTTATATTTACAGCATAGTGATCAATAAAATAAAATACAATTTCTCTTTTTTTTAAAAGGTAATAAATTTTTGTTCTCTTATGTCTATGTAAAGTTTTTCAGGAACCACGTTATAATCATCATTAGATATGATTATGCAAACTAAAAAGCATTATTATAAAAAAAAAAACTAAAAAGTGTTAAGATAATTTACTTATTTATTATATACAATAAAAATTAGCAAAATGGTCTAAATTTTAGGTGGATTTCCCTTTAAAATTATCGAGCTTTTCAATAGATTGGTAAAAGGAACCACTAAAAGTACCTACCTAAGTGGACCCAATAATAATGATTAAAAAACTCTAATCAAAATAGTACAAACTTTCCAGATTCTTTGTTCATTCTTGTTTCATCAGATGAAGTGGGGTCCATTTTTATTTTTTTTTTGAATATGGCCACTTTGAAATGAAAAAGGAAAAATTTGAAATTTTATTAGAAGAAAAAGTTGAAGAATAAATCATTTTATATTTTTTGTTCACTTTATTTGTAATCATAAAAAAGTAAAATACTTATTTATTTTTGTTTTCTTTCCGCTCTTTCTTTCTTTCCTCCATCCACGTATAGAATACTAAAAACCCAAATGGAAAAAACAAATTTAGTATATTTTAATGTAAAAAATTTAAAATATTAACGAATTAAAAATTAGGTGTAAATTTGTAATAAATATTACAGAAATTAATAATCTGACCATATATATATATATATATATATATATATATATATATATATATGACATTTGTTATTAGATAAGGGTGTAAAACATATGTTAAGTGTAATTTAATTAAACTTAGAACCAAACATCTTGTAACTCGGAAGAAGTTTTTTAATATTGGACTGTAAATTTATCAATTTATCTCAAAAGCAAATATATTATCAAGAAAGTTAAATAATATGAATAATATTTTATATAAAATTTCTTTAAATTCTCATTTCTAAAGCTTTATTCGTAAAAGTAGTTTAGTTAAATAGTAACTTCTATACCAAACCCGCCATAGTTTAACATTATATCATGACATCTTGTATTTATCTGATAATGTGTGAAATAATTAAAAAAATTATAATCAAATTCAATGTATACTTTATTACAGAAAAGTACTAAAATATATAAGTTACTTTAGATTATTTTGGGGGTTATAAAATAGTAATTATGGGGGCTTCAGATAGTAAACCAAGTTTGGGTTTGCTGGTGAAGAAGAAAAGAAACAAAGCTTGGGAGTGAGCTTTATTAGTCTAGGGGTGTGAATGGTTATTACAACTTGTTGACTATTGGAATTTTTAGCTTGTTAACTCAAAAGATATTTTTTTTCCTGACTAAAGTGCTTTTACCTTGTGTAATTTAATTTAAAGGTTTTAAATGTTACATAACTACGTTTTAATGTTCTATTTATGAAAATTTGTTATGTTTGCAAATGTATTTTTATGGATTTTGATGATTTTAAATAATGTATATTTAAATGATTTATAATTAAAGATATGGTGAATCGTAGAAAATAATATAACCTTATATGAATATATTGTGAGTATTGGATTAGGAAAGATATAGATTTTATTCTTAACTTAAACCACATAGGTAAATATATTAGGTCAGTGAAGTGAAAAGTTGATAGAAATTTTTATCACTTATTCAATATATTGAAAAGTCATACAAACTCAAGAAATATGTAATGAGTTGCCTTAATTTATATTGATTACATGTTGGAATTAAAATTATAAGACAATTTAAAAATTAAATATATCTTGAATAATACATTATATATTATTTTCATATATAAATACTAAAAATAGTATTATTGTCACATATATCTTAAATACTCGTCTTTTTTTCATCAATCTCACAATCTTCATGGTTACCTTAATCTTGTGCAACCAACACCACAAACGTCAGTTTCTCATAATCCTTCTCTACTGCATGATATTTGTTTAATCTTAGCGATTTAATCAGATGACTTAAAATTAGTTTGAATTGGAGAACAGAAGAAATAGGTGGGGGCCAATTTGGATGCTTTTGGCACCTTATTCTTAAGATCATTTAAGTTGATGATTTAAGGGATGAAATCACTAATGCTATATCAATTTGTTTTCTTTAATTCCATTTTTTTATTTTAATGTTAAAATTTAGTTTACATTAATTTATTTATAAATTAGTAGTTATATTTTTACGGTCAAAAATGATGGAAAATCATTTAGTTATGATCAAACACTTTCAAGAGAGTGAAAGTCATCTTTGAAGATGGTGTCAACTCTACCTTGTGGATCACCATTGGAGCCATCATAAAGCATGGATTGAAGAGTAGTATAAGAATTTAGGCCATTGTGTTAGGCCATGTAGTGTAGGTTTGTTTAAAGCTTGTATTAAGGCTTAAGTAGCATAGGATTTTCCTTAAAGTTAGACATCCAAACCAAGTGGAAAATGTGTGTCATACTTCCATTGAAGAGGATTTATTTTTTAAAAGATAGTCACATGACACCTTAGGAGCGGAAAGTTTTGGCTTTTAATAATGGCCACATGGCACTCTAGGAATGGAGATGATTGTGTTTTGTGAGAGGCCATATGTCCTCTCATCATTGTAGAGGATTTGTGGATACTTGTCCACTCCTTAGAAGGCCTCAGTTTTTGCCAATGAGAACAAAGGTGGGAGATCATGCTTTTAGGGTTAGAAGAGACATCCTTGGCCTATAAATAGAGATGTCTCCACCCTTGTATTTCATCTTGGAACTAAGTAATGTTATGCTGCCAAAATATGGTCATACTCTTTCTTGATTAAGACTAGAACAACCCTATATCTCCTAGAGGCTTTGAGCTTCTATCCCATCCATACCTTAACTCATCATCCTTGAACCATTTACCATCACATTTTCGCACCATTCATCCAAGGAAACACCCGTCCTCCATCATAGGGACCATCTCCTTACTTCATCTTAAACTTTGGCTCAGCCTAGCTAAGGAGGTTGCCATAAAAAAATTTTAAGAAAATAATGTTTTCTTTCTTCTGGAGAGTATTTTATTCTTAATTTTGGAAGAAACTATTTTTAATGTAAGAGGAGTTTATTTGTTTTCATAAGTTTTAAATACTTATTTGTTTTACAAATCTATAAATTAGTATAATTAATTACATGATGATTTTGTGGATTAACTTTTAATATTATTGTGATAATAATAGTAGTAATGGAAACTTATAATTTTTTTTAAGTTATGCATTATTACATTCTTAATTCTAAAATATTAGCTTATTAATCTTTATAAGTTCCAAATTATTAGATTATAAATTCTAAATTGCTTATTAATTTTTATAAGTTCTAAATTATTATATCTTTATTAGTTCTAAATTATTATATTTTTATTATAAATTATTAGCTTATTAGTTTTTATAGGTTTTAAATTATTAAATCATTAATTCTAAATTATTATTAATTTTTATAAGTTATAATTCTTGATCTTTTGTATGATCTATGATTTGGTTGGACTAAATTAGTTATTAGTTGTTTTATAAATTATCATACGTATAAATTTTTATTTTACCTCATTGAAATGATATTGATTGTGATAATTGTATTAATATGATCATTTCTAAGGATAGATGTCTTATCAAATAGTACATGTTATATTGACAAACGAGGATTGTATTCATGATAGATACATCACTGTCATGAGTATTCAACTCATATGAGTATTTAGAAAATTGAGTTTAAATCATGTTAAAGTTTTAATAAATTATTATGTCTATAAGAATTATAGGATGTATTGACGGATGAAACTTATATCTTCAATAAGTACTACAAAATTTATTTAAATCTTTATCAAATTGAAATAAAACTTTTAAAAGTAAATAAATTTACCTTTTTTTTTGTTTTAGAAATTATAGATTAAGATATTATATATGTGTATTTTAGAAATCTTCTTAGTAATGTAACATTTATTTTTCTTTTGAAAAAAAAAAGTATAGTATGAAATCTAGTATTTTGGGATTTTACATAGATTAATGAAATATGAGAGATAAATAAAACTATATAACGTTATTTATTATCTTTAATTGGACTTGAAATTTAATTTATGCTATATAGACTATCAAGCACTAGTTCCATCCAAATAGTAGAAATGTTTATCCAGACAAATTCTTTAATAATGTGCAATCTTGAAGCTCTAAACAAATTTTATATTCATAGAGTAAAATTACTTTGTCAATACACCAAAGGATGGTAATATTATCTCTAAGAAGTCTTACACATCTGAAGGAATATATCCTACAACATACTCCTTCAATATATGTACGTTGCTAATAAAAAAATGTTGTATCAATTAAATAAATTTTAAAATTTTAATTATCAGTCTAATAGTCAGTAAAATAACTTTAAATGGATTAGACTAATATTTTCTTAGTCATTGTTAATATTTTTATACTTCACATGTAAATCAAGATACTCATTCAGTACACAAACACTTATAAGATTCCATCTAATTCCACAATTTATCTTGTTCTGCTATGTAGCTAAAAAATTGTTACTGTGTTTCACCAAAGTACTTTTTTCTGACATTCTATGAAATTTTTGGCCCACCTTCCTTTCATTGCAGAAATATTATTCTGAAATGTAATTTTTTCATTCCAAAATAACCCATGTTGGAACGAAAGAAAATCAATCAAGAATTCTTATAAAACAGATTTCCAATGACCAAAGCACCTGGTATTCAGTGCAGACATTACAACAAAATAAAATTAAACAAAAAAAAAGAGCATACTTCTGTAAATGATATAATGTGGATTTTAACAAATGTTGAACTATTCTACAATAGCTGTCTGAAAGACGGTTATCAATAAATATATATACAAAGTACATGAAAACACTTTCCTGCACAAACTAACCTCTAATCAGACATGGGACTGCTGCAGCTTGAGTCAATGACTGGGCTTTGAGAATCTTTTATCGGAACATTAGGCTTCACTTTGGTTCCACCTTTATAACCATCCACCAGTAACTTCCCTATTTTAGATCGCCATTCTGAAGAAAAGTCCTCATTTTTCCTGTCATGCACAACTCTGTCACAGTAGTTAAGCATAGTTCCCAGGCCAGTACTTGGCGTCCAACCAAATTTCATTAGCACCTTGGCCTCACCTTCACTCAAATCTTCTCCAACCTATGCAAAGACAATTTTGAGCATAGCAAATTTCAGCTTGGTGTGGGGCAGATAGCAGTAGTAAGAGCAACTTATTGCCTCAATTCAAAGACTTCACATAAAAGGGAAGAACTGAAAAATGGACAGAAAAATATAATACACAAGAAAGACTGATGAATTAAAGACAACAAATAAATAAAAGGAGAGACTGCAAGGAGTAACTAAACCGGCTTTGGATATTAATTTAGACTCACTCACTGATTGAACATTTAATCTAAAAATTTGGACAATCAAATAACAGGGTAGTTATTAATCATACATGCTTTGCTTTAAGAACATCTTATGGAATGATAGGTTGGCTGACAATTCTTTCATGATACGGGTGTTATACAAAAACAAAATAGTTGTAATCGCTTCTCTTTCACAATCAACTCTATATTTTCTATCACTTTGATCCACATCAACTTAAAAGCCAAACTCCATCAAATATTACGAAAAACAAAATCAAAGCATGCTTCCAGCTAACGAAGAGATGCAAAAAGATTATCGTAATTTGAGTTTACTGATAGATCTTTTGAGTACAAGCTTAACAGGGGACTTTTAAATATAGGTAGCAAAACACAGGTCTGTTTAGATAAGATTCTCCATAAGCTTATTCTAAGAAAAAAATTTTGAAATTATAGATTTGCTTAACTTCCGTTAAGCTAATTTGTAAAACTTCTCATGATTTTTCTAAATTTATGTTTATCTTGTGCACATAAACTTAGTTATCAAGAAGTTCATTTCATTTTTTTCCCTCCTTTGATAGCTTGCGAAAAACTCACGCAAAGAGATTCTAAAGTCATCAAGTAATTCATTCAACAGTGTTTAAAATATGCATGAAGTCACTACCACCAATTCTTTATTCTCAGTAATGGAAATTCTGCTACATGTAGTCAATTTCATAGCAATCACCAACCGCTTGACCTGCCATTGGACAGGTAAGGATTCTACCAGCTCAAAAAAGTATGTTGCAAAACCATATTCAGGACGCTCCAGTACTATCCTGCATTAAAATCCAAAAACATCGTGGAATGTAATGACAAGAAAAGAAAAGAGCAAAAGGATGAACTTCTATGCAAATCAAGCACCTGTTATGTCTCTCAAAAACAAAAATAAACGACTGCAAATCTCGGCACCAACCCCACTCAACTGGCCACTTACGAAATTTTAAATATCGTGTCTGTAGCAGAAAAGATGAACATTACATACATAAACTAAGAATTAATAAGCATAAAACAAATATTCTACAGTGTAAGTTTGTAAGAAACTAATTACCTGCTCCACAAGTGAGAACAGACAAGCAAAGCAATAACTTGCTCTTGAAGTCTTTGAGCCGCGTGTAAAAGGGAATCTTAAAAAAGTGTGCCGTTCAGAAGAAATCTGGCTCCCAATGAAGGGAAAAAATAAGTAAATCTAAAGCAATTGATTAAATCCATCAAATGACTCATTAGAAAAATACTTCAACAATTCCATGTAATAATAGTAATAATATAAATACTGAGGATTCAGATTTAGCCCTTTTTATCAGAAGTAGTTTTTGGAGTTAGTATTATCTGATCTCATTTAATTATATATCATTATAAATGTAGTGATTGAATTTGGATTATCTAAAATACTAACGTCTTTTCATTCTTTTTCTTCCCAAGAGCACAACAAAGCTAATGATAAACAGTTTCCCCCATTTTAGCTAATAATTAAATTAGTGGAAAATAATGCTCATTTTCTTTTAGTTTATTCCTTTTCTGCCAAACAAACCTAGATTTTTCAAATCAAACTTGCAAACATAATAAAAAAGTTTAAACATGGTATGTTCAACCAGGAGCAGCATGTATATGTGAGAAAAATGAAAGAGTGAATCTTGGGCACCCAATCATTCATATATAACTAAACAATAAAGGTTCACTTTCATTTTTCTTATAAAACTAGCTTTTTCACCCCTTGATAAGGTTCCATCATAATAACCGATTATTGAAAAGTAATCTATGTATTCCCTGCTGATTGAAGCAGCAATGAGTGAAGGAGAAAAATCTTGAGAACCACAATGGCTACTTTTCTTCAAAAGGAGATACATTTAATACACCCAAAAAACAGTACCAAAATGTCCCATTTTTATTTAAGAGAATGCTTTATCTGAGAATATCTATCGCAATCATAATTTTCTCAGAAGAGAATAGTCACAAACTACACGCTAGCAAAACCAACAAAGTCATGCCTAACATGTATCCCATGCAGAAGATTGTCCAACTTGAGAATTTACCTAAACTCATATAGGCTCTTTACTTAATTTTAAAATATTAAAATAACAATAAATAATGTAGTAACTCAACATATCAAGTTCATAATAAAACAATACAGCAAACCAAAATAATAAAGTAAACAAGTTTGTCAATACAATACTACTAAGTTCAAACTACATCAAATCATTAACAAATAAAATGCTAACATTGATACCTGTTAATAAAATAACAAATAAAATATTATATTATCTATTATGTTTTAAATAGTTTTTTTTTTTAATTTTAATACTATTATACTTTTTATTATTTTAGTTGATTGATTATATTATATCTTATGTTTTACCTAAACAAAAAACACTGTTTGACTCGAACTAAAACATTGATTCTCGCTGTTGATTTAAGATTTGTCGTCTCAACATTAGTTCTTTCTCTAATTTAATAAATTGTATTATACACATGCCATCCATGTCCATGTATGACAAAATCTATTTATCGGTAATTATGAAATGAAATGAAAAGGAAAACAATTAAACATTATAACTTACTGATATCTTGAGTTAGTTTGGCCCTGAAATGAAATGAAAGGCAAAACCATTATGACAATACAATTATAGTATGTTCTTCACCTTGGCCGTCACAGCCTCAAATTCTGAAAAGCTATCTTCACCAAATGATTCATCCAACGTTTCATCATTTTCTTCCTCTCCATAAAGCTTAATTTCATCAACTAACACACCTTTGTCAAGCAATACCTGCCAAATGACATTTGCAAGAACATTGATATAAATTCCAATTTCAGTGACTGTACACAAACTAAAATATTGCACCTGCAGGAGCCCGGGAGCATCCTCCTCAAGTGCTTCCTTAACTGAATCACTGCAAAAAGAATTTAACAGTTGCAGCAACTATTATAATATACGATATGGTTATGGAAGTAAAGTCAGCATAATTTTTAAAGAGGGCAACTTAATACGAGAATTAGATAGTACGTGGCTGTTTTTTTTCTTTTGCGCCTACAGTTGATGCTTGAAGGTTTAGTGGATTTTGAAAAAATAGGGCTCGATAAAGAGGAAAAAGGCCGAGTTTTCTTCAAAGATGAGTAGCCTGTAGAAATATGTAAACTAGAATCTGTTCCAGACTTGAGAAAATTTAATCGATCAATTAACTTCATATGATCCACTTGATCATCGTGATATTCATTATGGACCTCCCTTTCATGTTTTACATTTGGGAATACGATAGAAATCCTACCCAAATAATCCTTGTTAACATTGAGGTTTTCACAGTAATCCCAAGGTTCATCCTTAACTTTGACAAAGGTTGGAGAGGTTGAACTAAATGGGCCATCATTGTTTATGATATTATGTTCCACATGTGAATCAATTTGCATGACTATTCCTCTGGATTTTAATATAGGCCCATCTTCTATAAGGCCAGCTGAAATTACCGATCCTTTTGACTCAGATGAGGCATTGTCAGTTAATAGGGATGATACACATGTGGCTCCAAGTGGTAACGAAATGTTACTTCCTTCTAGGAAGTCATTACACTGGTCTCTAACCACTGCTGCTTTCCCATTGGCAGAATTAATCTGTTCATCTCCGTTTTTAAGAGTCTGTTCCATGATGGTTTCCAGCAAGCCTCCATTACTACTCTGTAACACAAATAAGTTAAAATTTTAAGAAAGAGATCCAAGCATGATAAAACTGATTGACTTCCGAAAAATCAACATGAGACTATTTGAAGAGAGTATTTGAACAAAGTATTTAAACAACATCCTGTTGGCGGTAACATGGAAAGGAAAGTATAGGCATGTCAATTTAAATTAAAAAAGAAAATGACTACATGATATGAATGCAAGACAAAATACTATTTCATATCTCCAGTGTTTGTAAGTCATAGACTAGCAAGAAACTAATACAAAACAAAGGAAAAAGTCATCATTGCAATGCTGTTTGCCTCAAAATTCTGTGATTTGAGCCATTTGATCGTAAGATTCCAGGCATACTCCCCAAACTAATTCTAATTTTAACAAATACAAATGTGGAATTTCTTCAATATCCACCCTAATGGTCTGTATCAAGGAGTAAACAGTTCATTTTTCCTGACATACAATTGAATTGAGCCATGCCCATAAAAAAATACAACAAAAGTTATAGGAAATGAGGTGCTGGTTAGTGAGTGATAATAAATTGTGTAGATGCAAAAAAAGTGACTACTCATTAACCAGCAGTAACCATTCTTCAAACATTGTTAATGTCGATGATCATTCCTGAAATGAAAATATTATTTTACTTTTGAAAAATACAAAAGAATATATAATGAACTTGAGTTGAGAGAGAATCTATTTCTCTTGGGGTCTCATTTATAGTAACATTGGAGATTTCAGATACAATGTATGAAAGGAAAGAGAAGAGAATAAGAAAGGACATATCTAAAAACTAGGTACTGCACAAAGCACACTGCAACTTTTCAATAAATTCTATTCAAGATAACTTATTCTAACAATTTTTATACCAAGAATTCATTTTTCAGAACCAAAGAAACATCCAAAAAATTTATTTCTCGAAGTTCAGAGGCATTGTAATCCTTATTAGCATCTAAGCAATAGATGTATATGCTACGATATAATAATTTACTTATAGTTATCAAGAATTAACGCTAAATCACCAGAAAAGGGTGACACGCTAGCTATTTTTCAATAAATATAACCAGAAGTGAGTTATGATTAACTCAGTCTTTCAACTAAATATGTGATTGAAGTAAATGAAAATAATATTAAATTACCTCTAAAACTGTATTTGACAATCCTGGAAGCTTCCTGCAATAAAAAGATATATTATTTGAACCATGTTTAATGAAACACTCTATCTAACTTCCTTCAAACAAAAGGTTCTTACTTTGGTTCTTCACAATGGCAAAAATATGATATTTTTCATACTTCCGTTGCAATAAACTTAGTTCTTTAGTCATAAAATGTTTGGACCAAACCGAACAAATTATTTGTTAAAAGAAACTGAAATCAAAAAAGGAAAAAACTGAAAGGAGACAAGTGGTTGTGGTATTAAAATTTTAGAATATACATTTCATTCAAAGTTGGTACATCCAGAAAGAAAAGAACTAAAAGAACATACCATGTAAAAAGAGCAAAGCTATTTGCATAAATACGTTCTAAACCCCTTTTTTTATTTTTTATTTTGAGAAGAGACAATAGGTGCCATCTGGTTACAAGCAATTCAAGTCCTTTCCAGCAAGCTTATTACAAGTCTCTTCCACCCATTGTGCATGATATGCTTTTGGGATTGCCACACAACAAAAAAAGCTTGAAACAGCACTCAACTCAGACTTCTAATAGAATGAGTTCTTAGGGAGAGTTTGGCTTTATAAGGTGGGTTAGTGTCTTGGGACAGACACGTTGGATTGTTGTACCTTTGTTGTTGACAGGATTTGTTACATCCTGGAAGAAGGGGGGTGTTGTTCCCTTGGATGTTTCCAAACACTTTCTTTGTTTCCAGTTTAATAATACAGAGTTTCAATTGTGAGTGTGTGTTGTGTGTTCGTATCCTCATCAGAAAGAGTCATGGGTTTCTTGTCACCAAGAAACCTAACATACTTCTATGAAGAGCAGTTTGATGAGACCATTTGTTGATGGGCCTATTCTTGAATTATTTATTGACAAAGGATTTCTATCATTTTGTTGGATCAAAGAGCAGAAACCTATAGACTCAATAAGTAAAATCGCTTTGATAACAACTTAAAGAGATTGAAAGGGGACTTTGAGAATTCTTATGCATTTGCTTGAGTGAACTATAGTCAGCATATTTAGGACCATAAACACAAAATTAATTACAATTTGTTCTGAGAAAAAAATAAAACCTAGAAGATCTCCTAGATTATCAAGACTTCAATACTCTTCCAAACTACTTAATTAATTAATAATACTAAGAAAGTTCCAACAGATATCCAAGGGTCCATTTGCTGCGTTATTTTCATTCATTATCTAACAGTTTTCGTTGTTGTTTTAGTAGGTTCAAAACAAAGTTAAAGGCAATGAGAAAAAATGTATATCTAATAGCCCAACCAAAGAAAAAATACTAAAAAATAACATAAAGTACCCAGTTAGCAGCATCCTTAGCCGCTCTTTCAATACAATATGATCTAGATCCTCAACTTCGTGAATCTCCTTTTTCACCTTTGGAGTAGGAGAATCTAACTGAATAGATGCTTCTCGACCCTTGTCAACAGAACTCGAAGGAGCCTGATAGTCTTCAACCTTTATAGTGGCACAATCAACAAAGGCAGAAAGTGTCGGACATTCAGCTAAAACGGTGACATTAGCACTGGTTTTCTCTACTCTGCTGTCATCAATTCCAAATATCGGACACGTTTCCTGTTGCAAATCAGGGCATAATCACAGTTGAGTCTCCTAAAAGTTGCAACCAATGCAAATAACGCAAAACTGCCACTTCTAAACAGCTGTCACAACCCCAGAACTTTCTATAGAAAATAATTTTGATTGAACCACCAATTATTAGAAAACTATACTCTACTATACTTTTACAGAATTTTATCTGACTTCAAAATGAAGCTGAACATACATAAAATTCCATGCGCATGACAACAGTGGTGGTAGTACCCTCCTATATTTATTGTCAAATACCATAAATAAATGCATATAAAAAGAAAATTCATTTATAAAAATTAAAATATAATTCAGAAGTTTTATTAAAAAGAACCGTGTCATAAAACAATAACTAATAATCATAGAGAAACCAAAAATAATCCACTACGATATATTGTCATTAAGTGGCAGCTCCATGACCACCATGGCAGAATGGCACGGCAGATTTTTGACAAGTGCCAAAGGCAATTTGTGACGGAGGCCCACTATGGCAGCCAGGATATCCTTTTGTTGTTTAAAAGTATAAAACTGTTAGAGAGAGAGAGAGAGAGTCATCCTCCATATTTTCTCCGTAACAGGCTAGTGAGACACATGAGAAACAACAAACTACTTCAATGCAATATGTCTAATCTCTCAAAATGTTTGACAATATTATAAGGTATCCAAGTCCCAAATCAAATAGTATGCATGTTCCGTGATGTATTTAAGTGTTTGGTGTTTACCCTTAGGTAGCATTTAAGGGAGGGTTCCATAAGTGTTTGGGCGTTTGTCAGTTGGTATCAAAGCAAGTTGTTAGTGTCTTGGAGAGGTTTATCCATGGGGGTTCTAAAAAACAAGAAAGTTGAATGAAGTGTCATAGAGTATGAGTTGCCAAGATGTCAACTCTCGAGGGCAGTCCTATGATAGAGACTTGGGTATTCAGGACTGTCTCAATCCTACATTGAATAGTATAGAATACTCGGGCGAGTATTATGTGTTTGGTTCTCTCCCCTTAAAAACTAACTACGGAGGGTTTCCAAGTGTTTATCAAAATGGCAGGTTAAAAAATCTATGACCCACATAGCAACAAACGCTCATATACATACATGAATTCACAAACATTAACTCTATCCTCAAACAGCACAAAAAGCAAAAATTAAAAGTCCAAAGCATTGTGCAAACTAACCAAATTGTTGGCTCGAGAGATACAAAAGTGTCTTGAGATTGAAATGCCTAAAAGACTACATTGGATGGGCTTAGAAATATTAAGGAATTGTTTTCCTTATCTTCTGTGTTATTGATACGATCCTATCCAAGAAAGAGAATGCAAAATTAGACAGGAATGGAAAGACGCTACAATCTAGCATATTGATAAGTCAAGAAAAATTCATCACAAAGATGTTAAGATGTTAATTTTTTATAAGAACTGATGTTCTTAAACAAGAACTAAGATAATCCTCTTTTTAGATAAAAATCAAATTCAATATATGATTAAAGTTTCTACATAGGTTTTGGTCTCCAGATTATATAGACCATAAATGTTTAAGAAACCTTAAAAGAATGTCCAAAGCCAAACATAAAATAAAAATTGAAAACATAATTTTCAGATGCAAAAGAAAGCCCAAAGCCCAAACATAAAATAAAATTGAAAACATAATTCAAAGAAATTTACAAATACTTTTATTTACCTAAAACTATTCTATAACTGTGCTATATCAGTTTTCATAGGTTATCTTCGTCAACTGAAAATATGAATGTTTATTTTGAATTCTTCTTAGCTCTATGATGGTTGTAGAGGTTATTTACAGTACACAGTAATTAACTCTACCAATCAGCGCTTTAATTCCATTCAATTCATCTCCCTCCCATAGAAAACCACCAAACCACCCTCTATGCCATCACTGAAATTTGGCTTCCCTGCACACACAGCTTGACCAACACCAGCACCTTGAAGATTACCACCTTGCCATCCTCCTCAAGTCCATCAACTCCCACCATGCTTTTGTTTCTGACATCACCGGCTCTCAGAATGACTTCGCACTTTTCATTTTCCTCCACCACCTCTCTGTTCTCTATATATGTTCCCACCCCCTCACTCAATATTATTTCCTTTCAACTTATCCTCACTATATCAGATTTCCAAGGTACACACCCCAGCAATAACTTTCCAATCTTCCTTCTCCACCATTGAATAACTTGACTACTGCACAGCTGTCATTACATCTTGCCACTAGTCCAATCCAACCACTTATGTATGCCAATGCTTGCCTGCACCTGGCACCATTTCTCTATCCAAGGCCCCACCTTTCCAACAAGGCCTGCAGCCATCAGATCCTACTCAAAATCCCGCAGTCCAATCCCACCAAACACAGGCAACACAAACCATGCCTTCCCATTTTTCACTTGTGATGAAACCTGTTACCATTTCAGCTACCCTCAAATTCACACGCAACCTGCAGCTTCAACCATTGGATGATTTGCCTAATGTCACCAAATCAAATTTGTTTGCTTCCCACATTTGCATGAACCTGATGCCACGCCCGAATCCCCATCAACCACCATTTCCCTTTTTCTGAAGCTCCGACAGCCATTAGATTATTGTTGTTCATTGATCATGTGCTCCCATACCCATCTCCTTCCGTGGCTCCGTTTTGCCTCAGAACCTTGAGGACACGCAGTAGAAAAAACCCCTAAACCTAAATGGTTAGAAGACTATATTGGACGGGCTTTGAAACTTGGGGTATTCTTATCTAAGAATGATTACACTTGTAGAGTCATAATTACCAGCAGTTAGATTATAGAATTCTACTCCTCATAGGCTATATTCGTCAATGAAAAACATGAATGTTTATTTTCATTCTTCTTAGTTCTCAAATGGAAGCATAGGTTATTTAACTAAATGGCTATTAGCTCGTTTACAGAATCCAAGTCACCATGTCAACCCCAGTGATCCTAGACCATAGGTTTACCTCCAATTTCAATGCATCATCAGTAAAGTATATAAACAGGGCATCTTCCCTTGTTTATTTCCATGACTCAAAGATAATTAACAGACACCAATCCAAATCATAACGAACTCAGTGCACCGAATCATTCGACACGGGTAGAAAACATAGAAGCCCAAGACAATTGAAAATTTCTGAGACTGAATAACAAGAACAACTAAAAACTCGGTCAGCAAACCTAACTTCACCATATATCTGCCAAAGTAGGTCATTCAATAGACGTTCCTAGATAATGAATTGCTCACACTCACATCAGCTAAACTATATTAAGAGCAAAAGCAACACTACCAGCTTATAAAATAATAATAATAATAATAATGATAATAGTAATAGTAATTTACCAGAGAATGGAAATTATCGGCCTCCTTTTTCGCAACCGCACCGAGCTGCAGAGAGGGCTCGCAAGCAAACGACGTTCGAGTGTCGTTTTGGAGAATTGGGGAATGCAGCAATTTTCGGCGCTGTGACAAGGGAAGGTGCTCGAAGGAGGGGAGAGCAGAGTGTATTGAATTTGCGTCCGAAACGCAATCAGAAATCATGATGTTAACGTTCCAATTCACGTGAGATTGGAGGGAGGGTTTCACTATTAGATTGGGGTTTGAAGTTTAATTTGCATTTGCTACAAAATGAAAAGGTTGAAGACAATGGAAGAGTATATACACGTATCCCATAAGTTGATATATTTATTTTGAAATTAATAACATGCTGATAAGTTATATATATATATATATATATATATATATATATATATATATATATATATATATATCAACCTTTATTTTAGCAGTCTACCAAATTTTAAGTTAAAAAATTCCTATTAAAAAAAACTAACTTTAAAGTATTTTAATAATTTTTAAATTTAATTTAAAATAAAAAATAAAAAGTAATTATTTATGATAGTTATTATTTTTATTTTATTTTAAAAAACAACTACAGTTTATTTTATTTTTTATTTTAAAAAATAATTATTTTTTAAAAAATATATAATAAAATATAATAATAAATAACTAAATTTTTTTTTTAAATTAAATTTAAAAATTATTAAAATACTCTTAAATTTAAAATTATTTTTTTTAATAAAAATATTTTTAACGGATACACTTTACTCAAATATACCAATTAAAAAAAAGCTTTACATAAATTAACAAATCCCTTTATATATATATATATATATATATATATATATATATATATAATTCTAAAAAAAATATATGATTGTTATTATGGAAATACAAATTAAAATTATATATTTTAAATATTTTTAATATAAAAATTATAATTATTTTTTATTATAAAAAATATTATCATTTTATAGATTAAATACTTCATTAATAAGTATTGATAAAAGTATTTTAAAGTATTAAACATGATATGAATACATGATTTAAATTGAAAATGTTGTTGCATCATAACATAAAAGTAAAATTTAAATTAGTTAAATTGAAGTATGATCTAGTTGGATTCCTAAATATAAGAAAGATAAAAAAAATATTATTCATCGACTTAATATGGATTATATTAAAAATCTATTTTGAATAAGATTTAATAATTAATACAAATTTCAACTAGAAAAAGTAATGTTTATTTATGAAAAAAAAATAACAAAAACATTATAGTTATATGTTGCTATAAGGTGTTTGAAATATTTTTATAAGATCTATTTCGTCTTATTTAAAATGACTTTCTAATTTTTCAAATATAGGTCTAAATTATATTTCTATTCTTATTTGATACAAATGCGAATTATTTTTAAGATACCGTAATAATCAAATCAACAATACTTGAAACATAATCAATATATAAATGTTTTAATTTTCTTTTTCATGTTATGTGGGAGTAGGAATCTTTTGCTGGTGTGATTGAGTGGAGCTAATAATTTTATGGGCATTTTTGGAATTTCCAAAAGAGTTGTTTTTTTTTAGGTTTAAAGATTTTGTTTAATCTTAAGTAATCTTCAAGTAAAAAGAGCCATATAATAACTATTAATTGCTTTGATTTGGATGTTACGTTGACCATTAGGAAGTTGGATTAATATTGTTATGGATCTGTTGATGTTTTTATTATTTTTTATACTAGTTTTGACTTAATTTGTATGTTCAGTGATAATATTTAATTAATATACATATTAGTTGAGTTAGAGTAAAGAATGTGTTTATTGTGATATTTGAAACATGTTATAAAAGTTAGAAATGATTGATTTTGAACTGTGTATCATTTTGTGATTTTTTTTTTTAATTAATCTGTATTGACTGGTGGCTTAAATAACATTAAAGAGGTGATAATCATTACAAAGAAAGATCACTAAATTCTAAAAAATGTGTAATGTTGTGTAAATTCTAATTATTGGTTCGAGGGAAATATTTCCATATTTGCGAAGAATGAAAATTGAAATGTTAAATTATAATTTTTATTTTTTTAACTTTTAATTTATAACCATTTTTTCTGTTATTTTACTCATCACATTCTTAAAAAATACAATATAATGATTAAATATTTAATTATATATACATGTTGGGTTTAAAATATTCATTTCAGAAATTTTCAAGAAATAATTAAATTAATATAATATAAAAGACACAAAATAAAGGTCCAAATATTCGAAATTTTGAATCTTCACACTAATTGAATCTAAATGCCGCAAGATAATATTAAAATGGGGTAACACTATGTTGAATAAAGTTGGAAAAAAATTATATTATTCTAGTTCTAGACCACGTGATATGTTTTCTTTTTCCCAAATTCAAATAACCATATGAATAAAATTTTATAACGTCTACACTTTTAACTTTACTAAAATATTTAAAATATGTACAAATTCTTTAAATAGATATCAAAGTTTATATACTATGTTCTCTAACGTATCACTCAATAAAAAAATTATTTTTGATTAATAATTTAATGTCCAACTTTGGTGTTTTCTTTCATAAAAAAACTAGGTAAAACATATTCATATCACAACATATGAGTTTCATTTGAATGTGTATCAAAACCCTACCTTGGTATGTACATCGGCTTGTAGGTATTATATCATTAATGAGTGGCTCTAGTTGATATTGTAACGAGTTGAGTTTTCTCCATTAGTTTTGTTCACACAAAATGTTTTTATTTGTTTTCTTCACACAAAATATTTTCATTTGTTTTCCTCATGCAAAATGTTTTTATTACAATGAATTGAGTTTTATTCAAGGTACATTTTACTTATTATCTTCGTAATTTTATATAAATTAATCACACAAATAACCATTAATAAATAAATTACTATTAAAAGAAATAATATCCGTGTAAATAAATCATTTGTCACAAAAATATTGAATATCTAAAATTTAATATTTTCTATACCAAATATATTTTATTCTTTTATTTATTTCAATTAATATTTTTTAAAAAAAATATTCATTAAATTAAATTTTCTAAAAGAATTCTAACTCATCTAAATATCATTTTGGCTTAAATACTATTTTGATCCTTATTGGTCTATTTCTTCAATGTGGGACTCATTTTTTTCAATTTTTTAATGTAGTACTTATTTTAATAAATTTTGTTTAATTTGATTATTTTTTATGACATCGTCTAAATTGTTAACGAATATGAATAGTGTGTACCACATGTCACTTTGTAATTTTTTAAATTTTCTAAAAAATATTTAAATTTTTTTATTCATTTTTAATTTTTTTATATTTACAAAAGGTGTCCACGTGTCAAGTCAACAAATGTCAATGTCACATGACAATTCAGTGTTATTGCCACCTGTCAATATCAATGTCATTATTTAAGTTAATGTCACATGTCGGTGTCTTTTATTCAATCATATCTTAATTTTTGTTAATTTTATTCAATTTAATCTTAAATTTCGTTTATTTTGTTTAAATCCCAGTTTTGAATTTTAGAAGGAATTTTTTCATTACTTTTAAAAGTAGATGAAAAATTATTTATTATTTTTAAAATTAAAAGGAAAATTCTTCATTATTTTTAAAATTAGAAAAAATAAACATTATTTTTAAAATTTGAAGGAAAATTCTTCATTAATTTTAAATTAGAAGGATTTTTTTATTTACTTTTAAAATTAGAAGGAAATTTTTTCATTATTTTTAAACTTATATTAGAAATTCTTCGTTATTTTTAAAATTATAAGAAAAATTCAAATTTATTTCTAAAATTGAAAAAAAAATCTAACTTATTTTTAAAATTAGAAGAAAAATTATTTATTACTTTTAATTGAACTATAATATTATATTTTGCAGGTAAAAAAATCAAACATAGTTTAATAATTATATTCCAATAATATAATTAGAGTTGATTTAAAATTAATAAAAGAAATATTTAATAAAAATATGAATTTTAATAAAAAATAAATTTGGACTCAAATTAGAAAAATATAAATTTGAGATGGAATTGAACAATATTAACAAAAATTAAGACTAAATGGAACAAAATAAACAAAAATTAGGACTGAATCGAATACTAGACACTGACATGTAATATTGATACAGACAAGTGGCATTGATATTGACTTGACATGTGACACAAATAATGACTTGACACGTGATATTGACATTTTCACATGACACCATGTTAACCTGTGGACAATTTTTCTTTTTAAATTATTTTTAAAAAAAAAATAAAATTTAATAAATTATTTAAAGAAAAATCACTAACTGACATGTAACACACACTGTTAATTTTTGGTTAATCATTTAGATAACATCATAAAAAAAGACAAAATTAAACAAAATTTATTAAAATATGACATTAAACATAAAAAAAAATAATCTCACATTGAATAAAATGCATGAAAATATGAACTAAAATAATATTTAAGCACATTATTTTATACTACTTTGAACATCAAAAATAACTTGATAATATTATTATTTTTATCTATTAAAACGTTTTCTAATATACTAGATCAATTAAATTACTAGAAACTTTTATAAAATTTACTTTCAAATCCATCTATTTTTACCTCAAAATTTCTTAGAAGAAACAAGACAAGTTTTATCTTTAAATACACATATAAACTTTTCTCTCACGTTCGTTTATCTTTACAGAACAACACACTGAATTTTCATTTCCAAATAAAAAGTTTGTCATGTGTTTATTTTTGTCTATTTGACACATATTAAGTTTTAAATATTTTCTTTTCTAGCTTAATACCCACGAAAAAAACTCAATAATGTATCTGTTTTCAAATAGGAAAAAAAATCAGAAGGATAAATACAATTTAAATAAAAAATAACAACGGATAAAATAATGTAAACATGTTATTTGTTATATTATTTATTCCATTATTCATTCATCGAATAGTGGTAAAAAAATAATTCAACCTTTCTTTTATATTTTTAGAGATTTATGGACATCTGTAAATATTTTTTTATTTAATAAAACAATTTAAAAATAATTTTAAAATACAAAATTTATATAAAATATAATTTAAGTAAAATTGTATACTAAAATGTCAATATAAGTAAATTTGATTTCTTTATAAAATAAATTGTATCAAAATATGTAATTTTATATAATATAAATTATACTTTTATCTGTCATTTGACCTCAAATCTATTTTTTTTTAGATTAGACATTTGTTTTCAAATTGAGATTCGGAAACTAAAATCTCATTGACTAAATTATTAGTCATTAGTTGACTAAGCTTCTTTTACCAATTAAAATCTCACATATGATTTTATGTAAATTTAATACTCAAATCCGTTTTTATAGTAACATTTAGTGTTATCAAAATAAATAATTCAACTCGATCTGGGCTTATTCACCATAAGTTGGTCACTTAATCAGTTAATCTAACTCAATTCATTTATTAGCGAGTAAAAAAAAATTAGAATCCGGCTTGACCCACTACAGGTTGGTGGGTAATCTAAAAAAATTATAATTTTTTTGTAATTCAAATGTAAATAAATTTCACTCTAGAATGATGTTAAACTCCAAAAGCAATTAAAAATAAAAAAAATATCATATAATTCAAATGCAATAAAAAAGCAAGCACAGTAAGCGAACAAATAAGTAAGTTTCTAATATTCATCATGGATAAATCCATAATATTTTGCTCTCTTAAAACATATTATTCTCTATCCCCATATATAATACAATAAAAAAGTGTTAACTAATAATATTGAATACAAACTAATAAATAATTAAATTGGTGGGTTGGTGAACTTATTCTCTATCCCCATCTATAATACAATAAAAAAAAAGTGTTAACTGATAATATTGAACACAAAGTAATAAATAATTAAATTAAATTTGGTGGGTTGGTGAGCCAACCCGACTTACCACAAGTTCAACATGGGTGAGTTAAGTTCTAAGTGAGCCGAATTGAAACTTGACCTGAATAAAAAAATTACATTTTTTTAAACTCAACTAAGATCAAATCCATATTAAACAGAATCGACCTTCGAGTTCTAATACATTTTAACAGCACTAATAACATTATTTAAACTGAACACAAATACAAATAAAGTTCATAACCCATTACAATAGGAACTATGTAACCCTTATACTTATCTAAAATCGTATTTTTAGGTCAAAATTAATCACTAAAGTATATATAAAGACATTAATAATCAAGAGATGGCATCAACCCAAAACACAAGAGTGAAAAGAAAGAGATATCACCTTTATTATTTGATTAAATCGGTAAAATAATATATTCAGAAGCCATTTATAAGAGATAATCTAGAAATTATAGAGATGAAAATAATTTTCTCTAAAATAAAATTTGATTACTTAAAGTAAATCTTTACTCCATCATTTCATCAGTGTAATCTAACCAAGTGAATGACAAAAAATAGTTTACAAAAACAATAGAAACTGTAGGCAGTGAAGAAACAAATAGAAAATCATTTTATTTTTTAAATGAAATATTAAATAAATAAAACTTAAAATAAAATAAATATTAATTTTGAAATAAATTACAAATATTTAAGGGAAAAAAAAAGTTAGTGAAAAGTGAAAGGGTTTGTAGCGTATGGCATAAATAGCTGTGTTATGGTGTATCTAATAATAACAGCATTTAGAAAGTGGGCCAATTCGTAGCTACCAAACCCCTACGAAGGTTACCATGCTCCGTTCTTTCATGCTATTGCTTCTGTCACTGCCCAGTGTGGGACTTTTCGGCGTCATCATTGATGCAGACGTTAATTAACACGGTAAGATATACCTAAAAATAACCACATTTTTCTTTTTCTTTTTTAAGAAAAATGAATATGACTTTGAATTTTAACATGACGTATGAAAATTATTGGGTCAAGGTAGGTTGTCTTTTTAATGAGAGGTTAATTTTTTTGACATGTCTCGTTCAGAGATCTGAAAATTTTCTCAGTAATAAATTTCTGTTCAAATTTCTTAATTAATTACATTAATTCAAGTTGACAAATTTAATTAAAACCTTTTAATATTATTAATATTATATTCCGAGAAAACTTTTCTTTATTTTTTTGTAAGTTAAATTTTTATTGTGGTCTCTCCCAGAAGAAGAGATGCAATGCAACCACTATTCCTTGTTTGTTTGCATCCTTTTAAAAAAGAAAAAGAGATGTGAATACCTGTTGTAAAGAGACGCAAACAAACAAACAAACAAACGGAACAGCTATTAATATAACACAACAAACCACTCCATCTGAGAAAAGAACCAACCGTACTGTAACGGCTAGGAGAACAGGTGCATGTCTTCTCCTCCACATGCACACACCATAATCATAGTAATAATAATCACATAAACATTATTATTATTATTATTATTATAAAAGTCTAACATTTATTTATTATTTATACAAACTTGCACTCATTCATTCTTCATTTACTGGGGAGATAGAAGAAGTTGGCGACAACAAATGTTTTTTTAATAACTTTTATTTGATTAATTTTTTACAATGTTTAAATGATAATTTATAATAGATCCGTTTTAAATATACAAATTATAATAATACATAATTTATTATGGAAAAATTATTAACATATCATCATCATAATACATTAGGTGAGTTAAACACGTTATACAATATTCCACGTAAGATTTAAATTTGAAACCTCATTAATAGAATGGCTTAAATTATTCAAACTACAGAAGGATTATTCAATGCTTGGTCCAACTGTTAAAGCAAGCTCGATTCTTTCTAAAAATATTCGAGTCTTACAAAAGCCGAAATTTGTTTTAGCAACTAACGTAGTTTGGACAAATGCATATGTTTTCACATTGTAAAATGAAGAGATTAGTAACAGAAAAACAAATAGAGAGAAAAAGTTGTCTTAATCTTAAGTCCTGGTTTTGTTTGTTGAGACTTCAGCCACTTGCATAAGCTTGTTTAATGTGTATTAACAGTGAAACTTCATTGAAGGATGATTCCTTAGCCGTTTGATTTTTCTGACAACCTTTCCACGTGTGATTTCTGTCTTGATCTTGTAGCCCCCTCTCGAACACAGTCATATATTCTCATACAGCTTTACCCCACTTTCTGCTTTTCAATTTACTCCTTGTGGTTTTCACTTCCTTCTGCTCTCTATTCATACACTTTCTCTCTCACTCTCACTCTCTCTCATTCATTATTGAGACTTCTTTCCAGATTTCTCAGAGCCATTGAATCTATATGGCTGTGCATTTTCTTCTTCTGCTTTTTGCAGTGTCTCTTGTTGCTGCTGACGACGGTGAGTGGACCATTTTACCCTCTCCCTCTTTGCTTACTGTGCTGCTGAGAAATCCTGTGTTTTACACTTTTTGAAGTTGTGCTTGTGTTCTGAATCTTTCATTGCCCTTTGGTCTGTTTTCTGTGGCATTGTTCTGAAATCACAGCAAAACTCACTTTTGTTTAACCTGCACGGTTCTTCTTGAGCCTTTACTTGCTTAGTTAGCATATGATTCCTTGCTGTTTTCATGAGGTTTTGGAGTTGGCTTCGTGGAAGTAAAACTTAGCAATGTTTTGCCTTATCAAGGTCCAAATACACTTTTTCATTTTGACACCTTAGCTAGGAGTAGCACACCCTTGCTGTGGATTAGTTTCTCAGAATGTTGTTTGAGATTTATTTGGTGCTAAACGTTGAGAACCATGATTTAGTAGGCATCTTATAGCTTGGATAGTAAATGATTGGTTAGTCTGTGTCCTACTAGAGCTTGTATGCTTGCATACCATTTTTATTCTGAGATTGAGCTTGTTGTGTCTAATATTCAATAAAATGTTTTAAAAATAGTCAGGAGTTTTTTGTTGTTAATCTTCTTGGATCCGATCCACAAGTAGGATTCAGAGATTTTATATTGAATAGGACGGTTCTTTTGTCCTTCTTTTACTTAGCCATGTATTGTCATTTTCTCCCAACTTTTGGGTGTGTAATACTTTGTAGTGGAGAATGGAGAAGTTATTTTTGGAAAAGATTTCTACTTTTGGAAGAGCTATTCTGTTGTTTTAAAGTTTTGCAGGCAATCTTCACAGATAGTTCATCATTATAATGTTATGCTACCCCCCAAATTAAAATTAGATTGCTTGAAACAAACAAAATGTGCTTTGCAATGCTTCCGTTCCATGTTCTAACTTGAGTGCTTAAATCTTGTAAGGTATCTTAATGTTCTGTATCTTGCAGATGCATTTATTGGAGTGAACATTGGAACAGATCTCTCTGATATGCCACATCCTACTCAAGTAGTAGCTCTACTTAAAGCCCAGCAAATCCGGCATGTTCGATTGTATGATGCAGACCAAGCTATGCTCCTTGCACTTTCAAAGACAGGCATTCAAGTTGTTGTGACTGTTCCCAATGAAGAACTCCTTGCAATTGGTCAATCGAATTCCACAGCCGCTAACTGGGTTTCCCGCAATGTGGTAGCACATTATCCAGCCACCAATATCACAGCCATTTGTGTTGGTTCTGATGTTTTAACTTCCCTCCCAAATGCAGCAAAAGTTCTTGTCAGCGCTATTAAGTACATTCATTCAGCCCTTGTTGCATCCAATCTTGATCGCCAAGTTAAAGTTTCCACACCCCTTTCATCTTCCATCATCCTTGATTCATTTCCACCTTCCCAGGCTTTCTTCAACCGTTCACTCAATTCAGTTTTAGTCCCTCTACTTGATTTCTTGCAATCCACTGGATCTTATCTAATGCTGAACATTTACCCTTACTATGACTACATGCAATCAAATGGAGTGATTCCATTAGATTATGCACTCTTCAAAACTCTCCCTCCCAACAAAGAGGCTGTGGATTCAAATACCCTTCTTCACTACACCAATGTCTTTGATGCCATGGTTGATGCTGCATACTTTGCCATGGCTTTTCTGAACTACACCAACATTCCTGTAGTAGTGACCGAGTCAGGGTGGCCCTCGAAAGGTGGCTCCAATGAACCTGATGCAACGGTAGACAATGCCAACACTTACAACAGCAATCTGATCAAGCATGTGTTTAACAAAACCGGAACTCCCAAACATCCTGGAATTGCAGTCAGTACTTACATATATGAGCTCTACAACGAGGATACGAAGCCAGGGCCATTATCTGAGAAGAACTGGGGACTATTTGATTCAAATGGAGCACCTGTTTACATTCTTCGCTTGACAGAATCAGGGGCACTCCTTGCAAATGATACCAGCAATCAAACCTTCTGCATTGCCAAGGATGGTGCTGATCCGAAGATGCTGCAGGCTGCATTAGATTGGGCATGTGGACCAGGGAAGGTCGAATGCTCTCCGTTGCTGCAAGGGCAACCATGCTATGAACCAGACAATGTAATTGCTCATGCAAATTATGCTTTTGACACTTACTATCATAAGATGGGAAAAACTCCCGATGCCTGTGACTTCAATGGTGTAGCTACCATCTCCACCTCAGATCCAAGTAAGTTGTTTACTTCAATGGATTAGCTTTAGCATGTTTACATTTTCTAGGATGATTAACACATTTTTTCAAATAACTGTAGGTCACGGTTCTTGTTTATTTCCTGGAAGGTAAGATAACATATTTTGCTTTTTTGATTCATTTAATTTTTCATTATTATTCCATGTTTTGTTTGTGTGGCAATCACTGACTAGTGACAGTTTGTGCATATCTCCAGTCTTGGCAAAAATGGCACCTTAGGTAACTTCACAGCTCCATCCATGAATTCTACAAATTCAGATTCCTCAGCATACAACCTTGACAACTGTGACTTGAGAATTAGAAGTCTTCTAATGGCAACAGGATTTCTAATATGGGGAGCTGTTTTGCTATGAAGTGGTATATGTCAGAACAAGCATTACTTGAAAATTTTTGTTAGATGGTAATGCTACATATTCGACTTGGTAGCATCACTGTGTTGTTCATAGTGGTCCATTCAATTTTGTACAAAAACCAGCTAAGGGTTTGGACTGAATGAGGCTGCACTGAATCATCATCTTTATTATTCTTTTCAGCTAGAATTGATTCAATCTTTAATCAACCATTGACTGTTTTCCATTGGGATAGTTGCTGTTCTCTTATGCTATATAATATATATATATATATATATATATATATATATATATATATATATATATTATTGCAATTGCCCCTTCAAGCTCTTCAACAAAAGGAAAAAAAAAAACTTACTCGTTAGTACCAATCAAGAGGGCTATTGGCAAACTTTTCTATCCTTCATTCAGCCAAAATGGTCTGAAAATGTAACTGGTTCATTGAGGTTATAGTTTTTCAAGACATTGAGGTTATAGTTTTTCAAGACATGTCTTGGTTTTTTAAGCAGTTCTTTTGCACCCCTTCCTGCACCCCAAACTTTACATAATGTCTCATTTTACCTTTCATTACTTTGTTTTTAAAATAATTTATAGTAAAATTAATTGTATTCTTTCCGGAATGACTAATCTGGTGTATGTTTGTCGAATTAGTTGACATTACGGATTGCATATTTTGGTAATCACACTCCTTATTTTATGTTTTGAATTGATAGATCCAATTTGTTTTGAATAGATCTCATTTTCCTTTCTTGATCGGTATATCTTTATTAGAATTGGTTAAAGTCTTTGAAACAAGTTTTGCCTCAAAGATAAGGAAATGTGGTATGTTGGAGCATGGAAGTTAGAAGATCAAAGTTCTTTTTTTGTTTACAATGGATGGGGAAAGATGTTGGAGTTTAGAAGTGTTGTTTTTGTTTAAAGGTGTTTCAAGAGTTGAGACAAAGGATTAGATAACATAATTTTTGCAAGAGAAGTTGGATTTAGAGTTCGGAGTAAAAGAGAAAGTGTTAGTGTGCACTGACGTAGCAATGTTGAGAAGGCAACATGGTTTTGTATAGCAAAAATGTTCAAGTACTTCAGAAAAGAAAGTAGTGAAAGGTTTAAGGGTAAAGTTAAGGGAATAGGAATCCTAAAGTGATCTAAGGGGATGCAATCTTTAGTAAAGAAGTATAAGGTGAAAAAGAGTTTAAGAAAAAACTGTGTAGAGTAGAGTTTTTTTTCAAGTCAGGGAGTCTTAAGTTAAGTAAATGATCGAAAGAAGATCGTTAAATCTTCTCAGCAAGAGAATGTATCAGAGTCAAGTTTAGAGGGATGTTTCAAGATTAATGGTTTGGATATAAGGAATGTTTAACCTTGTACAGAGGTGGAAAAATTCAAGCATCTAAGAAGAAGCACCTCAGAGTGTCAATTTTGTAAGAAAAGGTAAGACTGGAGAATTAAGAGCACGATGTATGAGAAAAGTAGAAGAAAGGTCTTGAAATAGATAAAAGGAGTGTCTACAATATAAGATACTAAAGTGAGTATCAAGAATGATTAAGGAGTTTGAGTTGGTGGAGATGTTCAAAGATTCGAAGCTGCAGGTCGTGTTAGAGTCGATTTTCATCAAGTGTAATTTTGTGGTGGTGTCAAATGATCTTCTGAGTTTGATCAGAGAAGCATCGTGGTTTGGATGCTGGATTATAGAAGACAATGAGTATGTTGGGTTCAAATCAGACCAGATGGTTTATGTTGGGGGCTGATGATATTTTGAGGTTCAGAGGCGGAGTTTGTGTTCCTAAGGATTCTGAGTTGAAAATGTTTATTCTTGAAGAAGATTTTAAGTTAAGTTGGTGCAGTTTGTTGTAGTGGTGGCTACATAAAGATTGCTAGGATATGTGGCACGTGTTGAGGTGATTCAAGGCCTCAGGTTTAGAATTTTATATGAAATGAATTTTTAGCAAGTTGGAACATAACATTATAAGGGCTTGGATCTCGTAAAGTTGGGTCCTTTAGAGGTGGTTCACATTTTAAGGAAAGGAAAGCAGTGGTGGTGCATCAAGTATGGTTTAAGCGAAAGATGAGGATTAATGTTATGTGAATTAGAGATGTTTGACAAAGGCAAGTGAAGGAAGGATGACATGGCTCTTTTGTGATCGTCAGAGTAGTTTATGATCTTCAAGATGAGTTTCATGCTTCAAGAAGGAAGAATCAGTGGTTATACCTCAGGAGTGAATTAAGTTAGAAAGTGAAGGAAAGTGTTGTGAGAATCAGAAAAGTTTAAAGGACAAATGAAGAAGGAAGACAAAGTTTCATTATGGAACGATTTCTATGGAGTTTTTGGAACGGGTACTAGAATTTCTACCTTAGAGTTCGGAGGTTCACTTTTACAGTAGTGTTTAAAGCAAAACCAATGTAGATAGTTCCTTTGGATAGTTTGTGATGAGTGTATAAGGTACAAGAGGCAAGTGGAAGAGTGGTTAAAGCAATAGTGATGTTGACGTAGTGCATTTATCAAGGAGGGAAAACTACAAGTTTGATAGATCTCAAGAAAGAAGCAGAGAACAAGTGGAAACAATTTAATAGGAGTATTGGTAGACCGAATTGGCTTTTGGGAGTACATTTTCGAGTAGTAGAAACAATATTGAGGAAATGGAATGAGAGGGTTATCGTGGAAGGGTGGAGTTCTCAAGGTTTTATGAGATCGTAGAAGTTTGAAGAATGTTCTTAAAGGGTGGTTGATTCTGGATTACAGTTGACGTGAAGAGAAAGTTGTTTTTCAGTAGGCTAATGAATAAGGAAGTATAGAAATCATAGTAGCACAACGGATAATGGTAGGCATGTTCTTATCATTACAAGGTATGCGTGAAGAGCTTTCTGAATCTTGTGTTGGTGATTTGTGAGTGATAAGCTTCTCTAAAATGATAATGATGTCAGTATCTCAGAATGAGTTGAGGGTGTGTGATGATCTTCAAAAGTCAGAAGTGAGGTTATGTAAGAAAGAAAAGGTAAGATACAAAAAAGACAAACCTACAGTTTCAAGTTGCAGATGTCAACCTCAGAATGAAAAAGCATCTCGGTTCATTGAGCAGAGGAAATTGGTCAATAGACGAAGGAGACAAAATGAGCTATGGTTTTGAGTCATAGTGTCAATCTTGAGATGAGGAAGTGTTAGCTATGATTAAAATAAAAAGAAGATTCAAGTTGTTGGTTCCTTAAAGATTGGGCAAGAGTTAGTTGAAGAACATGGAGTTTAGAGTCTGAAGCAAAGTTATAAAGATATTTCATTAATATAGTTGCAATACTAACTAGTGAGTTTATCACAATGGTTGAGAAATGGCAGTTCAGATAGTTCTAGTTTGAGATGTATCATAAGATTGTTAGATATTAATCAAGCTAGTGATTTTAAGTTTTGAAGGATGTAGATCTAATTATGAGTACATGATAATGGGTCGAGAAATGCACATGATTCACATTGATGAGCTAAAGAAGTGAAGAGAGAATGCTCAAACATGACAGAGATGAAAACATGACAGTCTGGAACACATTTTCTTGCTTGGAAAGGGTGAGAATAATCCCTAGATCTTGCTTTTCCGGATTTTGGCTCTACAATGAGTATGTTTGAGCTTTTTTACAGTTTGGGGATGTTTGTTTATGGAGGGAGGGACCATGGTTGTCCCCTTAGCAGATCTACTAATGAAAGGAGGGGATGGTTATGCATTTTTGGGTTTTTGACTTAACTTTCACTGTAGAATCTGTGAGAAAGTGTGAGTTGAGAGCTTCTAGTGTGCAAGGGGGGGCTGAGTGTCTCTAGACTCGTGGAGAAGGATTTAAGGTTTGCAAAGGAGGACTTCAAGAGGTAAGAGAAACTAGTGTTATATTTTGATAGTATGATGTTTGGTTGTGAAATTGGGTTTGATCACATGATTGTTGGGTGGACTTGTATGATTTTGTGTTAAGATTCAATTTTATGTATTAGATGAATGATGAAGTAAGATTCATGATATATATGAGTTGTTGGATGCAAGTTCTGTTTTGAATGAGATGAGTGGTGAAAACTACTCATCCCTTTTGTTTTCTAAAGTTGGAATTGACATGTTTCATATTGATGGTTAATTTTATTGAATTTACCAAATTATTGAGGTTGAAATGATTGGATCTATAATGTATTATGTCCTAAGTTAAATCTAGGTTTTTGTTGAGTTCATGTTGGTTGGATGAGTTTAATTTCTGGTTTCAAATATGGATAAATGATTAGTAGAGCATGAAAATATGTGTATATACTTGATGAAGGAAAATTTATACTTGGAGATGATTTCTTACATGAGAATGTTAGATTTATGATGGATTTGAGTTTCTGGATGTATGAGGATGATTATCAGGAATATGAGAAGATTTAAGTGATAAGTTTGAAAAAAAATACTTGTTTTCGTACTTATAAATGAGTTTAAAGTTGTAATTATTCATGAAACAATGTGTTTCCTCATTGAAAAGTTGTAATAGTTAGTAGAAAGTTGTGTAGTCAATTGTATAGGAACTTATACATCAATTAGAGTGTTGTCACTTGTTTCTCACTAAGCCAATTAATCATGAACTCAACCACAAGGGAATTTATTCGCTCAGCGCACCAACACAACTCGCTGAGCAAATTATGACCAGTTGAAGGATATGCAGTTGATTATTCACTTAGCGCATGCATAGTTGTGCGTTGAGCTAATTAATTAAATTTATTGGTTTTTAAAGTTCGAGATAGACAGAAAAATGATAACTTCTAATAAAGAGCAAAGAACGAAAATATTGCAGAACTTCACATGTTGTTATTCCGATGATTTGTTCCTTCAATTTTAGGATCGTAAACTAATTGATAAGTCGAAATCCTGCCTCTCACACAAAACAACATAACATTACTAGGGATGAGTTAATAGTTAACAATTTCTTTATATAGAAAAAATTAAACTATACACAAAAATAACAATAAAATAATCATATAAACAAATTATGAACAATTTAAACCAAAATTGGTAAATGAAACTTAATCGAGTAAAAAAATCAGCCCTCGACAACGGGATCAAAAACTTGTTATAATATTGGCAAGTGTACCAAATAATGGAAGTAATAAAATGGAAAGTCCATATATCGTTTTCTTAAGAAACTCACGTTTGTTAAAAAAAACTATGATTATTTACTAATTGAGGTTAGAAACTTTGATATAATGAAAATTATTGATTTTTATATAAAATAATTATAAATTCTAGAAAGTAATTAAATAAATGAAATAAACCATGTGGCAGAGACTTCACAAAGGTTAGATTTCATGTATCAATTTAATGTGAAAAAACTAAACAATAGACCTCAAATTTTTATTTTAGCATCTACACTACAAGTAAACAAGTCCTAATTTTTTAGAGATAAGTCTAAACTTTAATAATTAAGATTCTAATCTCTTAGATGTTTTTATCAAAAGTTGGCATTAAATTTAGATGCTTCTAAGGACTAATTGATTAAACTCTATGTCTAAAGACTAAATCTATAAGCTATTATATCCCAATCAAGCTTCTAAATAATTTTCCAAACACTAGATACCATAAATAAGTAATCAATAAATGCAATTAAGATAAAAAATAAAACATAAGAGTAATGAAAAAGAAAAATATTAAATAGCAAAAATAGAAAGAGTGAAAATACATTACATTTAACCCAAATGAATAAGGGATAAGTTACTTAATTTTTTACTCTTAGATATTTTGAACACTAAATACCAAGATAAATTATGAAAATAATAATGATAACGAGTGACTCCAACCTCTAGAGTGCATCATTATTCTTTATCTCTTAGGGTTAATTAGTTCCCCATCCCCTAAAATATTAATTTCTAAAAGTGTGACACATTCTATTTAGTGATTTTTGAAAACATATAAGTCATTGGACAAGATGCAGATGTTTGACAACTTGTCTATTCTCGTTGAGCGAATTGAGTTTGCTCACTAAACGAATGCACTGAATTATACTAGATCTAAAAATTATACTTGGATATATATATATATATATATATATATATATATTTCATCTTCTTAATTTCCTCTATCTTTAATATATTATTTAAATGTCCCATATTTTCATATCTTTGATATATTTTTCAAATTTTCTAGGATTTTCACTTATTTTACAAAATATTTCACAGATAAATTTCAAATACTTATCATTCCAAAATTATCTAATAAATCTATAATTATCTAAAAGATAATAACAAAAATACCAATAAAAAATAAATATAACAAAAAATATATAATATAAAATATGATAATGCAAATTGCAATTTTGAAACTAACACGATGCCTTAAAACGTAATAATTAATTATAACTCCTTCCTGGATAATGAAAATCAGTGTAGAAATAAATATATTAATGATTTATAACTGATTTTTTTTTACTACGAATTCTCGTCATCTATTTATGAATTCTTCTTGACAGCTAATAAAAATATTAATGCAATGTTTACAAAAGTATATAATTAATGTAATTATTTAATACATAATTGAATACATTTATTATAAAGTAATACTGATACTACCGTAAAAATGGATTGTAATCCGTGAACCAACTCATCATAGGTTTCAGCCTTTGAAATAAATATAATTCTTTTTATACGGGCTAGTTTTCAATCCGGCTTATTTAGAGTCCGACTCACTGGGTTGACCCGTGGTGAATTGGGTTGGCTTACCAACCCACCTAATTTAATTTAATTGTTTATTATTTTATGTTTCAATATTATCAGTTGACATTTTTATTATTATACTGTAGATGGTGATAAAGAAGAAGATGTTTTAAGAGAGAAAAATATTATAGATTTTTAGTTGACATTTCTTTTATTATAAATGGAGAAGTGATAGAAAAATTATCAATGTTCACATTTTGCACATGTTTTTGGATTATACTTGGATTATATGATATATTTTTTTATTTTGAATTGTCTTTAGAGTTTAACATCATTTTAGTGTGACGTTTATTTAGATTTAAATTAAAAAAATTGTATATAAAGGTTTATAATAGAATGTGAATGTATATATTTTTCGAGAATACTATTTATATTTATAAAATCAACATAAACTCTGAATCTATCTTTCTATTAGAATAATATTTATCTAGGAATAACAATAACAGTCTAATAAATAATAATAGACAAATAATAACCAATATTTTAAACTAATAAAATTTAGTTATAATATACAAATAGAATTTAAATAGATGTAAGTTTGAACTCTTTCATAATGAAGAACTTTTTATTGAACCATATTTTTAATATGTCTAGGTCAAATAGAACAATAGCTCATCATTTTTTATTGTGAATTCATATAATCCATTTATCAATTCCTTCTTAACTGCAAATGCCTATAAAGAGCAATTTCCCAAGGTGATCCATAAGCACTCATCTTATTTGATAGAAGGATCTTGGAGAAGAGATGATCAAGGTATTGTTATTTGTATTGTTGGTGGCAAATATCCATGATGTTTACAAAATTCATGCTATTCAAATAGATGATTTGGAGATAGAAAGAGAGTTACAAGTCATTAATAAATCCTCTGTCAAGAGTATTCAAGTACATATTCTTCTTCTATTTCATTCTACTTTACAATAGATATGATTAATTTTGATTACATTCTATATTTTGAATTTTATAGACAGAGTTTGGATATATTATGGATTGTGTTGATATTTACAAACAACCAGTATTTGATCATTCTTTATTAAAAGATCACAAATTACAGATATACTTTATTTTATTAATATCTTTAAACATGTTAACTTTTATTCAAATTCTTTTATAATACTTGTTTTATTTATTTACAGAGAAAACTTAACTTTCTAAACTCATTTGAAAGAACAACTATAAAGAATTCATCTAATGAATTCATATTTGAACTCCAGAAAGAAAAATGTCCAACAAGAACAGTTTCCATTGGAAGAACAATAAAAGATAATCTCATTCAAAGAAAATCGTCATTTTATAATCAAAGCCTGAGTCAAGAATTTTTGGGTGCTCATATAAGATTTTTCTTGTACAACATAGTTAAAGATTTTATAATTCTACAAAATGAATGCATCACAACTAATGTTTTTTTTTTAAATCTATCAAATTTTGTAGTTTGCTGAAGTATATCTCAAATCAAATTATGGTCCTTATTAGAAAGTTACAGGAAGCAATAGCGTCTATAATCCAAAAGCATCAAAAGATCAAACAAGCATTTCTCATATATGGTTCAAAATGGACCAACAGAAAGCATTAACAAAATCACTTTTGGATGGCATGTGAGTTTTAATTTACACAACTATTCTATGTAAAAGAAATGTACTCGCCTTTTACATCTACTGGGAGTTTTAATTGATATTTATCATTCAATTTGTGTGAAAGGTGGCTCCGAAAGTATACGGTGGTAATACTGCAACTGCTATCTACTCTTCATGGACGGTGAGAACAAACTTATTTACTTATTTCTAATCTATTTTTTTCTACTAAAAATCCTTACTGACCTTATAAAATTAGATATCATGCTATACATACATATATATATATATATATATATATATATAATTGTTACAGAGAGATAATTATAAGACAGGATGCTACAATCTGCAGTGTTCTGGTTTTGTTCAAATTCATAGAGAACAATACCTTGGTGCATTCGTGCCTCGTACATCTGTCGGAGGAACAGTAATTGAGTATACATTTTCTATCAATCAGGTTATGTTGAGGCTTACACAACTTTTCTCGTAACTATGTACAAAAAACTACATCATATGATTGACAAAAAAACTATATACATTTTCAGGATCCGAAAACGAAAAATTGGTGGTTAAATCTTCAGGGAAAAGATGATAAGTGGGTTAATATTGGATAATATCCAGCAAAATTATTCTGGAACATGTCCTCAGGTGATCAGGTGGGATGGGGTGGAAGAACATTTACTCTTTCTGGAACTCCGAGTCCTGAAATGGGATCTGGATATTTTCCAGATCCTAACATTGGTCGTGCTTGTTACTTTAGGTTGGTCTCCTTTCAAAATGGAAAAAGAACAGATCTTGGACCTCAAAAAGACATTGTAAGCAAATTTGTCGACAGGTCCATATGTTTCAATGCGGAATTCTATGGGCATGGAAGAACACTTGGATATTATCTAGAATTTGGGGGACCTGGTGGCAAGTGTGGCGATTGATACAATTATCTAAACAGTTCAAAAATCAATGAATAAATAAAGCATTTTGATTCATCCATTGTAACAAATTAAGAATCTTCAACGGTAGCTTCAATTGCTTTAATTTACTGTTGGGCCTCCTTTTACTTTCTGCACCACGGGTTTCTCCAGCACATCTATTCCTCATGTGTGTAGCTTTTTCTCATTGCACACACACTTTTTATGTACTTCCATACTTTTATTTCCAGTTTTACCCTTCTTTTTTCAAATTAATCTCTACATTTCACACATCCTTACTTTTTATTTTTCTCACCTTTTTTATTTTGTGGATCTTTATTTCGTTTTCTTTAGGTTTTATTTCATTTCCACTCTATTAACTTTTTGCGTCTCTCTTTTCTAAAATATAATAAAAATATTACAACTGAAATAAAAATGATGAAAAGTAGTTTTAAATATGATAAAAAGTGAAAATAAAATAAAAATGATTTTCTTTGCTTTTCCTTTTGATTCAAGTCAACTGTACATGTTGCATGAGACTCGTTTTCTAATACTTCAAAAATACAAAAAAGAATATAAATTTTTCAAAAGTTAAAAAACTAATATCAAAATTTTCAAACAAATATCTTTCAAAAGAATTATGTAATATTGTATTATCATTTTGATGAAAATACATACGAATAAGGTTAACTTTAGTTGGATTCTTTCACTAAGAAAATATTTTTATTCAATAATTTATTACTTTTGAGAAAACTGGATTATAAAATAAAAAATCTTTTGTAAATTTAATTAAAAGTATCCTCTTAATACAGGTGTGTGGTAGGTAAGGGTGGACAAAGTGCACCAGAGTTCACTGCACTATGAAACTTTATAGTTAACTATAAACCAGTTTATGAAAACTGCATTGAACTAAAAAATAGTTCAAAGTAATTGAACTGAACTATTTTTTAGTTCAGTTACACTGTAGTTCAATTCAATAAGCTTTTTTTAATTCACAGTTTAATTACTTAATTATTGTGCACTTCAGTGAATAAACATTGTTTCAAATGGCACTGCTCAAAACCATTTTTGTCTGCATATTAGAGCATTTAATACAAAGAAAGTGGCAGAAAGTATTCCAGGAAACATAATTGCAGTTTTGAGGGCAATAGTTAGTTTCAAGCTCCCTTCATAATACAAAGAAAATGGCAGAAACTGTTCCATAAGTATACTGCACTTAAATTTGGTTGAGACATAATATATTAACTGATTTCAAGCTCCCTTCAAGCTGAGACATACAGTGGAGTATAAATCCTGAAATTCACTAACTAATTTCAGAGGAACCTACAGATGAAAACATGACATAAAGTCTCATATAACTTGTTGAACCTTCGGGAGCAATGTTCGAATGGAAAAGGTGTTCCAATTGTAGATCTGGCATTCACAACGATGTGAACCTGGTATCGAACACAGTGTTTTCGGAGGATTTGGTAGATTCAGAGTTCGAGAGTGCAGGAGAGTTTAAGGAGCTAGTGTGGAGGATCATGGAGGACGCAGGGTGGGTTAACCTCTCAAACTACTTTCCTTTGCTAAAGTCGTTTGATTTGTAGGGTGTCAAGGGACATGTGGCGGTTTCATACGTCAGGTTGCATGATATTTTCGACTGCATGATTCGGAAACGTATTGCAGAAAGAGAGGGTCCTGTGTCGCGAAGTGGGATTTCTTGGATGTGTTGGCAGGGAGGAAGAAGGCAGCAATGCGGGAGAAAATCTTTAATCGTGAAAGAAAAAAAAATTGATGGAGAAAGACATACAATACACATAGTTAACCCCAGTTAACTGCACTAAAATTATTAATTCAGTTTGTTTAACTTGAACTATAAAACAAGTTAATCAGTTTTTAGTAAAAACCAGTTCAGTTTTATTAAGTATAATGTGGTGCAATTAACTATAGTTTAGTTCATGTTAGTAAATTATGCTCAGTCCTAGTGGTAGGATTCTAATACCTTCTTCCTGTAGTTTTCAAAAATTAAGTTACCACAGTAACTCTAACATTATTTTTATATTGTTCATCTTTTCCTCGTAATATGGTCGCATTCGTGGTAATTTAATCACAATAAAAGTAATTGTGATAAAAGCAAATGTTAACAAGTGTTGTTAATAGTGATCATTACATTAATAGTATGAAGAATGTAAATACTAGACAAGGAGAGGGAATTTTACGATAAGTACGTTACTGGAATGTTATTAGACTAATTTAACTATAATGTAAATGTAAATCCAACATGTTAGATGCTAAAAAAAAAAAACTCGATTCTTTTATATAAAGAAATCTTGAGAGGTAACTAATATTCTAATTATTTAATTGGAAGAATATTAAAAAGGTTGTCATTTGTAAAACAAGTTGGCATATGGTGTATGTCGGGCGGTTAGAGGAATGAATTGAACAGTCCAGTAAAATATTATGTCTATAATGGGTCATAATTGGATCAACATTTGAGTTACTGGTATTGGGTCGTAATAGGATCATTGCTTGAATTATGAGTGCTTCATCCTTCACCTCCAAGCATTTCATCCTACACCTCCAAACTATAATAAAATTCCAATTTTAACCTTAATTAAAAGGTGTTTTAATATTTAAAAACTATTTTAATTTTTTAAACTTAGTCAAAGATTCCCATGAGAGGAGTCAGATTGAATCAGAGAGTTCGGTTTAACGTGCTTTTGTTCATCAGAATCCTCCGGAGAGATACCTTTATCTCTTTCTCACATCATCCCCCTTCTCTCCTTTATCACACCATCCTTCTTCTCCTTTCTCAGCCTTCTTACTCTCTTTTCTCCTTTCTCACAGAGCATAGTCACATAACACACATACTAAAATATACTTTTTCCAGTACTGTAGCCACCACCATGTTCCTTCCAAGCTTTTTTCGCAACCGAGGTACTGTACTCTTCTTCTTGTTAGATTTAATTTTTTTTTTCTTTGTTGTGTTGTGTGCACACTAATACGATCTCATTTTAGCATTTTTGTAGTGCAAATTCGTCTCCAATTTTCTTCACTGCTGAAACATTTTTTTTTTGCTGCTTTTGCATGTTTGTAACATGTTTATAGACTGGATGTATAAATTAGATGATTATAAATTATTTAAATTTGTCAGATTGATTTGGTTGATCTATTGATATGCTTATCTGAAACGCGATATCCGATGCTGGCTCTATTAATTTCCCATATCCGATACATGCATGCATTTTTTTTTTGTTTTACGGTTTTATTTATATGTTTTTTTGGTTTATTGTTTATTGTTTTTATTTTAAGTGAATTGTTTTATTTAAAATAGTTTATTATTTAATTGTTTTATTTTAAATAGTTTATTATATAATTGTTTTATTTTAAATAGTTTATTATGTATATTAATATTTGAACTCATTATTTTATGTATAATTATTTTAAATATTATGTTTTAATTATTTTAAATTTTCTGTTATAATTATTTTAAATATTCTAGGTTTAATACCTATTTTGGTCCCTCTTTTGGGGAGGTTTGTTCGAAGTGGTCCTTCCTTTTTTAAAAAGTTCAATAAAGTCCTACTTTTTGCAAAAACTGTTCAAGTTGGTCCTTTTTGCTAACAACGTTAATTCTGCTAACGGCAGAGCTGCCAGGTGTCTAATATCTGATGATGTGTAGAAATAAATTTGACGTGTCACACTGCATTGCTGAATCATCTTGTTACAGTACTGATTCATGGTTATTGTTCCCCAATTTAAAAGCAAGGGTTAGGGTTTGTGGTTATTTTGTCCAGACTTTTCCAATTTTAAAAGCTTAGGGTTAGTGGTTTGGAATGGCTTCTTCACAAAGTGGTTGTTTTTGTTCGAAGACAACGGGCAAAGGAGCTTCGCATTCATCACAGGGTGTTTTTTCGAGGGGTGTTGGGATAACCCTTATTTGCCACTGTGGTGATTTTGCTATACTGAAAGTTGCGAAAACTGTAAGAGATGCTGGGAGGCAATTTTGGACATGTCGTCATTATAAGGTTTTTTGAATAGCATAGTCACTTTTATGTTGAATTGATTTTCTGTGTTGATAGATTTTTATGTTTTTTGTGAATAATAGGGTGCATTTACAAGTGGGATGTCATGTAACTTTTTCAAGTGGTGTGGTGAAGAGAACGTTGATGATAGAGATGGTACAAATGTGAGGCAAAACAAGAGGACCACTGATATCGAAAGTAGTGTCAAAGAGTTGCAGAGAAAGATAAAGTTCTTAGTTGGAATTGTGGTTGTTCTTATTGTGCTTAACATTATCATATTGGGGCTGTGTTTAGGTTGATGTTAGGTGGCCAATGTGTAATGTATGTTGTGTTCATGTATTATGAGTTGATGTTGTAATATTGTGGTTGTCTTTAGGTTGATGTTAGGTGGGCAATCTGCAATCAATGTTGTGTTTGTGTATTATGAGTTGATGTTGTAATATCAGTGAACAATCTGGGTTATTACAATAAAATTCGTAGTAGTCCTCTTGTTAGTTTAAAAATGTGTATTGTGGTCCTCATGTTGGTTTAAAATGTTTATTTTGGTCCCCCTTTTACTAAAAATTTGTGCAAAACAGTCCCTTAATACAACATAATATCAGTACATGGTAAGGAAACCTAAAAGAACATACAAACAACATAAAGACACATAATATCAGTACATCCAAACAAAGGTACTGTCATACACAAATAACATGTCTAAATTCAAACATGTCTAAATTCAAATATGAAAGATAACATGTCTAAATTGAAATATCATACATAAATAAGGTACTGTCGTACACAATATCACTAAACTGTTGGAGTTCAATCTATGCAACTTGTCTTCTAATAGTTAACTTTTTCCTTGCTATTGCTGGAGTTGGTTCTGTGATGGAATCTTGTGTTGGTAGTGGTGGCTGAGGAGATTGATCACTTGCTGGGTCTTCTGTACTTTGTGCTTCTGATGGTTGTGTTGTTTCTGTTGGTTCTATGATGGATGGACGTAAAGGGCATATTTTTTTGTTGTGCCCCAATTGACGACAGATGCTACATTTCTTTCTATGGCCACCAACACTCATCTGGGTCCCATCCTTGGTTAGCTCCCATGGCTCCAATCTTCTTTTCTTCTTTGGCCTCCCAGGCATCTTCCTCTTAACTGGTGGCAGTACATCGGGGAAGGTTGTATTTTCCCATAGGAGGTGGCCATTCACAGGATAAATGATGGATGCATATGTCTCTTCGTATGTGGATTTCATGAACCAATTTGGTATAAAAGTGTCTGGGTCTAAATTTATAAAGTGCATCGCTGCTACTGCTTGGCAACATGGGATGCCACTGATCATCCACTTCCTGCAGCTACATTCACAAGTATCAAGGTCCACTGTGAAGTTGTTCCCAACAGCTGAAACATGCCTAACCTCAAAAATCCTTCTTGCAGACCAGCTGAAACAAATAAAGATAAATAACTATGTTCAAAAATTGGAGATAAACATAAATAAGACAGAAGAACAATATTACCTTGGGATCTAATATCTAGACAATTGACATTCCTTTGATAGTCTCTTCTTTATCTTTGGACAAAGATTGAAATCCATAGATGCCACCTTCATTCTGTTTGTGGCCCATCTTTTCATCAAATACAATCTAATATCTTCCAGCAATGTGATTATTGGTTTTCCTCTAGCATGAATGAGAACACTGTTGAAACCTTCACTGATGTTGTTATCTAGACTATCACAACTTGCTTGAGCTGTGAATCTAGATCTTGACCAAAGCCTGCATCAGACGAAGGAAGAAATTGGGTCATCATACATGACCTATTGAAATGTGCATGTGACAGGTATGAGGTATTTATCATACGTACCTTGGGGAAATAGCTATGAGGTATTTATAAGCTTCCTCATTCACTGCTTTCATATTCAACATCTCTCTTTCCCAAGCCTTGGGGTACGTGCTTGTTGCAGCACTCCACATCAAATTCTTCAATATTTGACCACTAAACCGCTTCCTAAAGTTAGCATAAAGGTGCCTGATGCAGAATCTTTGTTCTACCTTAGGCAAAAGCTCTTCAATAGCATGTACCAACCCCTGACAACTTCAATATTTTAATCAAAGATACATAAAGCATAAAGTAAAAAGAAGAAAATATTGTAAGTAGTGCACGTACCTTTTGTTGGTCAAACATCCACGTGCATGCTCCACATATTTCATTACCACCAAGGTCTTCAATCAATAATTGCAAAAACCAACTCCAACTATCTTTATTTTCAACTTCAACTACTGCATATGCTATGGGAAGCATTTGGTCATTTGGGTCCCTACCAATTGTTGTAAGCAACTCTCCCTTATATAGACCTTTCAAAAAACAACCATCTAAAAAGATGATGGGCCTGCAACTTACAAAACTATTCTTACATGCTTTCAGACATACGTAAATTCTTTCAAAGATGGCCTCACCATGATCACTGTTCACTTTAATCTTAACAGTTGACCCAGGGTTACTTCTCAACACCTCATGTCCGTAGTCATGAATCCTTCTAAATTGCTCTTTAAAATCTCCTTCACGTTCATTTGTTGCCATTAACTTGGCCCTTCTTGCTTTGGAAATTGATACCTTGGTGTTCCATTTCCTTAGAGCTTTATTACGTATATCTTGTACCTTTATAGTTGGATTATCATGCAACGACTTATCTATTTCATGACTCAACCACTTATTATTCATCATTTTAATGTTTAGTTGTCTGCTGCAAGCATGTGTATCAACAATCTTCCTTAACTGCCAAATCTTTCTTGTTGGCAAATATCCTAAGTAAGCTAACCATGGGCACTTTTTTTGCGCACCCATGCATCTCACCCGAACCCTACGCTTATCATTCTTTACAAACTTAAGATCCCTCCCAGTATGAATAGCATAGCTTCTAATTGCTTCCTTAAAATCCTCCTTATCATTAAAAATAGTACCAACTTCCCATTTGTAATCTGTCATTGACTTCTTTTTTCCAAATGTAGGAAACCGACATCGACTTGGTTTGTCTGCATTGTCATCCTCCTCACTACCACTATCTTCTGGAGTTAACAACTGTTCTGACTCCGAATCATCATCAGATAACCCCCTTCCAATATCTTCCACCATGTAATCTTCATCACTGTCCTCCAAAGAATCCACTTGCACTTCTTCCTCACAACTATTTTGTACTTCATCCAAAGACTCCACTTCAACTTCCTCCACTTCCTCCGCCTCCACTGCACCCACTTCCTCCACCTCCACTTCCTCCACTGCGTCCACCTCCACCTCCACTTCATCAACCTCCACTGCCTCCACATCCACCTCCAATTCATCAACCTCCACCTCCACTTCATCAACCTCCACTGCATCCACTTCATCAACCTCCACTGCACCCACTTCATCAACCTCAACTGCACCAACTACCTCCACCTCAACTGCACCAACTTCCTCCCCATTTTCTTCTACAGCAGCATCAAGCCCACTACCTTCACCACTCTCTGCAGGCCCTTGACAAAGGTAAAGAACTTCATTCTCATTCTCATTTTCCACAACCTCTGGGTCGCTAACTTTATGCACAACAAATAAGTCCACTTTCCCCAAACATTTAGCCACTTGCATCATATTCATAGCTCCACTATTGTCATATAGGCCATGTAAAATATTTTCAATGCTGTAAACTAACTCTTCTACTTCCATGTAACCCATTTCTTTAATTGAAGCAACCACTCCAAAATAACTCCATGTGTCGGGATCAATGTCCCAAGAACATATCTGCCCACCTATATACTTAAAGGGACACACGTCCTTTATCAAGGTCCCACCGTGGTGGACCACGACCTTAAACCTATCGTCACACATCCCAAACCCTACCCTGCAAATGAAAAGGGGGACCACTTTCATAAATTAACACCCATGGGACCAATTTAACACCCAGCAGGGGACCAATTTCAACACCCAACAGGGGACCAATCTCAACACCCAACACGAGACCAATTTCAACACCGAAAATGATAAATAAAATCATATTTTAAGCCACCCATAAAAAACAAACACACAATTTCACCCATTAAACACGACAAACATAATGTGATTAGTAACTAAGAACACTAACCTCAACAACGTTGATGAACGAAACACCCTCCTTCACGAACCACGACGCTGGACGAAGAGGCTGGAACACCAAAAAAAGCCTAGAGCGCCGATGGAGATGATTGCATTGAAGATGCGTGATGAACCCTAAGTCGCCCAAAATTTCCCAATCTCAATTGCAATTTTTACCCAATTCAATCTTCTGACCACAATTGATTTACTTAATTACCCACCCCAAATTACCCCAAATTCATTTTCTAATTTAACCCTAACTATATTAATTTACACGTCACAATTATTTATTTTTTTAAAACACATAACAATGTCACATCATCAGATATTAGACACCTGGCAGCTCTGCCGTTAGCAGAATTAACGCTGTTAGCAAAAAGGACCAACTTGAACAGTTTTTGCAAAAAGTAGGACTTTATTGAACTTTTTAAAAAAGGAAGGACCACTTTGAACAAACCTCCCCAAAAGAGGGACCAAAATAGATATTAAACCAATATTCTATTATAATACATGCGTTTTTTTTATTTTGTTTTACGGTTTTTTTTTGGTTTTATAGTTTATTCTTTATATTTGAAATGAATTGTTTTATTTAAATATTTTATTATTAAATTATTTTTTAAATAATTTATTATTTAATTGTTTTATTTTAAATATTTTATTATTTAATTGTTTTATTTTAAATAGTTTATTATTTAATTGTTTTATTTTAAATAGTTTATTATATAATTGTTTTATTTTAAATAGTTTATTATGTATATTAATATTTGAATTCATTATTTTATGTATAATTATGTTAAATATTATGTTTTAATTATTTTAAATTTTCTGTTATAATAATTGTACATGCGTTTTTTTTTATTTTGTTTTACGGATTTATTGTATGTTGTTTTTTTCGTTGCATAGTTGAAATGAATTTTTTTATTTAAAATATTTTATTATTAAATTGTTTTTTAAATAGTTTATTATTTAATTGTTTCATTTTAAATAGTTTATTATTTAATTGTTTTATTTTAAATAGTTCATTATTTAATTGTTTTATTTTAAATGGTTTATTATTTAATTGTTTTATTTTAAATAGTTTATTATTTAATTGTTTTTTAAATAGTTTATTATTTAATTGTTTTATTTTAAATAGTTTATTATTTAATTGTTTTATTTTAAATATTTAATTATTTAATTATTTAATTATTTTATTTTAAATAGTTTATTATGTATATTAATATTTGAATTAATTATTTTCTGTTATAATTATTTTAAATATGCTGTTTTAATTATTTTAAATTTTCTGTTATAATTATTTTATATAGTCTATTATAAAAATTTTAAATTTTGTGTTTTAATTTATTTAAATGTTTCTGTTATAATTATTTTAAACTTTCTTTTTAATTTTTTGATAGGATGAGCTATTTGATTTTTATTTTAATAAAATTGTTATAATTGAATTAATTATTTATTTATATAAACATTTGAATTAATTTTATTTATTTTTAATGAAATTATTTTAATTATTTTAAATATTCTTTTTTAATTATTTTATATTTTTTGTTTTAATTATTTAAAATATTATGTTATAATTATTTTAAATATTTTGTTAATAAGTACTCGAGGAGATTCATTTTCACATCGTGGAAAAAGTTCCTACAGGGTGAGAGGGTGAGAAGTGGTATAACTAAAATTTGTAATATAATTATAAAATAATAAAATAATAAGTAATATAACTAAAATTTGTTATAAATACCTTGCATCTTGAATAAACAAATCCTAGTGGTGCTTCACATTTTTTTTTAAAATCAGTTTTATTAATTTTAAAAAATCGTAGAAATTAATTAATATTCATTTTAAATTATATAATTACATTATAAACTGATACAAAATCATATATAATTTTAAAAATAATTAAAAACTAATAAAATAATTAAATAAATATATTATTAAACTTTTATATAAATTAATAAATATTGGTCGGATTTTGACATCCGAATATATGATTATGAACCGATAATTTTATTTTAAGTTTTTTTATTCAAAGTTAGTTTTATTTATTTTAATATAATCATAAAATTATTTTTTATTAATTACAAATTATAAAATATATTATAAACAAATACATAAAATTAGAAAAAAATTGAAACTAATATAAGAAATATTAAAAAAAATTTAAACTAATATAAAAATATCTAATGTAAACATGTAGAATAAATATTTAAAATGGTGTATTTGGATTTTCATAAATCGGATATCCACATCCGATGGTTTTTGCATCAGATATGCACATTCGAGGGATTATGCATCGGATATCCACGTCTGAAGAAGTGTTAATCGAATATCTGCATCCGATCCGCACATTGGCTCTCAATTTCGAATTTTTGTTTCATGCAAACATTTTAACTAACAAAAATAAAATACCTTTCCTCCATTAATATCAATACAATCCATCATCTATATCAATCGAAGCAGGAAGATGCAAACAAATTTAAATACAAACACTAACCTCCTTCAAGAAGACAGACAAAGAATGAGCTAATACGAAGAAACCCAATACAGCAGCACAAGTGAAGCACTTCAACTTACACTCAACAATCCTTCTCAAATATATATATATATATATATATATATATATATATATATATATATATATATATATATATATATATATATATAAGCAACACTCGCTCACAAATATTACTTGCAAATTACAAAACCTCAACCAAAGAGTTGCATTTCAAAGGTGGAAGGGTGTAGGGTTTCTTATAAAGATGAAACGGGTGCAGTAATGAAAGGGTGTAGGAGTGGTGTAGGAGTGCAGAGTCAAGGGGTGCAGGGTCAAGGGTTGCGAGTGGTGTAGGGGTGCAGAGTCAAGGGGTGCAGGGTCAAAGGTTGCAGAGGTCAGTAATGCATGCTTCCTGATTGGAACAAAATGGAAGTGGAGTTAATGGTGACACAAAAATTCTCACTAAATATTAAACTCTTAAACTATTTATTAATTAGGGGTATTTTGGGAAATCGGAGGTGCATGATGAAGCACTCTTGAATTATGGTTAATGGGCTAATAATTTAATTGAGCCAATAATTTGATTATTAGCAAAATAATAACATAATGATTCAGGATATTGATAATTGATAACGGTTCTGAATAACCAACTAAGAAAAAGGTAGATTGGTATTATATTGATGTATAAGGTATTCTATAAATATACAACTAAGCCACAAAGGTACGCACTCTTGAAAAAACACTAAATATTCTATTATGAGCAAAAACTTTTTGAGCACACGCACACACCTAACTTTAATGTTGCATAAGGAGGCAAAACAGGTGATCCAAGTATTTGGAAACAAGAAGAACACTTCAGAAAAGTATATCTCTCAATCCTACATATATCCTTACATAAACAGAAGTGAAGATGAAGATGATAAACAATATTGTATAAGTAAAGTACAAATAATGGTAAGGATTTTTCTTTCAGATTTGGGATAATGAAAAAATTTATATGAAAACTAATATTCTAATATTCCAAATGTGAATATATCATGTCTCCAAATCATTTCTAACTATTTCACTTCATAATTAGACATAGAGAAAATAAATTGTAACACCACAAATCCACAATTAACGCAATAACAATTACGAAATTCATAATTTTTTTAACCTGCGTTATGAATATGAATTATTTAGGGTTAAAAAATAAAAAAATTAATTTCATTGACATTATTTATTTTATACTTAAGATAATATTATTATAATTCAAATCCTAAATTATTTAATAAAAAACATAATATTTTTAGCAGAATACTTTTTTATTCTTGAACTTCGAATTATCATTTAGTTATGATAATTGAAAATACAAAATAGAGATCGCAACATGTCAAATCGGACACTTATAATGCTTAAAAAAACTAAATCACAACAAAAGGTTAGTAATTTAGTCAACTTGTATTTCGGATATATCACATAGTTTTAAACTCTTCTATTTTATAATTTTACTAATTAATAGAGATACGAGAACTAATTATATAACACAAAACCATAGTTTCAGGGGGAAAATTACACTGTAAAACAATATATGTTTTGAATTGCAAATGAATAAATTGAAATCAAATAAAAATATTTTGAAATGGAAGTTTCAATGTATTAAAATTCGTAAGTCAATCTAACTTATTATAAGTTCGGATCAGGTTGATTTGAAAAAAAAATATAAATTAATTTTAAGTTTGATATATTAAAATTCAATTTATTTCGGATTGAATTTTTATGAATTAAGTTAGTTTGTTAATATATTTAACTTTTTTTATTAAACTTTAAATTTAAGATGATTTTAGATTATATTTAAATTATATTATATACTTTTTATTTTAAATTATTTTTAAAATTTAATCTCATTCTATATTAAAATCGATTTAGATTTAAATTAAAAAAATTTGTTATTTTTTAAGAATTGAAAAAAAAACTTTATAAGTAGATCAGTAGATTAACTCATGTGAGTTTTTCACAATATTGGTAAATAGTTTAAAAAATGAAATTTCACCACTTTAGTAAACTTCCCATTTGATTCCTATTTTAATTGAGAATTGTTATTTTTCCTTAAAAAAAAAAAAACTTAATCTATCTGTGTCCACTCTTCCATTTTTGGCTTAGTGGGTACGTGTATGTGTTCTCTCCTGACTTCATGGCTTTACCGTTACACTGGCAAATTGGTAATTTTATCCAAACCCTAGTTCAATAGGGGATATATAATCAACATCAAGACCCCTCCTTTTCTCCGCTCGCTTTCTCTGTATTATCCGATCTCATAATTTTTCATAGCCCTAAGTATCTCTTCTCCAAATTTTCTCTTCAATCAACATTTGTTTCTGTTAGTAAGCTGCATCTACTATGATTGTCTGTTTCTCTTGCAGTGGGACAGATGATACGAACAGATGCGAAATTAAAAGACTCCTCTATGGACTGGCATAGTCCCAATTTTAATGGATTTTTGCTATTTCTCGTAGGATTCACAATGTCTAATCTTTTATACAGATTTCGCTCTTCCATTTTCTGGGTCTCGGTTTTCATTTTCTAAAATTAAGAAATCATTCGCCGGCGAAGCTTTTTCTTTAGTTCTTATATTCTTTTCGGCTTCTGGGTTTCGATTATTATTTCCTAAAATTGACGGATTCGTGGTCAAATTTGCATCTTTGTTTGGCTTTAATTATTTTATGCTATTATTTTTTATGTTTTTTTTTTATCTATTTGAAGTAATAGGTGTATGTGATTGCTCGATGATGATTTCTTTGCTTTAACCACACCGAAGAGATGCTGGATGGGGTTTTAGGGGTCATTTCCTTTTAAGATTTGATGTGATCTTTTTGTGCTTGGTTTGGCCTGGTGACTTCGACTTCTAACTTAAGAGGTATTTGGTTACCTTTTCTTTTAGAGATCGGGAGAGGGCTTTTTCAAGCACTTCAAGGGACTCAGCTTAAATTGGAGGGGTCTTTACCTGTCTCAAGTTTTCTCATGTGGAAAAAACTGGCCTTTCAACTGAGAGCAATCAACCACTACACCTACTCTTTATGTCATTCAATTTAGTTTTTGATTCCCTTGTAATTTTCAGTTGTTGATTTGTATCACGGTGGCTATTATTTATTTAAGTCTTTTACTATTTATCCAATTTGATTTTGGTGTTCAAAATGTTTAATTGAAGATTTTTGTCCTTTAACTCTAAAAAAATATATAAAATTAGTTTTTATTTTATTTTCTTGATAATAAAATATCATTCCTAATTATGAAGTTTTAAATTTTAGAAGTAACCAAATATTTTCACATGATTTTGAAATTTTAAACTTGATTTACCAATTTGAATGTAAGGATACAAATGAAGTCCAGATAGAAAGTATTACATATTGTTTCTCTGTATTTTTGCGTTAGAATTCTTTTGTATGTTGAAATAATAAGCTGTATTGCTACAGCGAACCTAATATCGGTATTATAGTGTTACAATGTAAGTATATTTATATGGTGCTACAGTTCAATGGATTGGAGAAAATTTAGGGTGTTGGAGAAGGAGTTGGTGCTGCTGCAGTTGGTGCTGTAGACTTAACTGATGTGAAGAGAAGGGAGAAAAACTTTTCTGCAAGAACAGCATTGGCTGCATCTGAAGGATGGAAGGCATCCCAAAATACAAACTCATGGCGGTTTCTGCAGACCTTTGAGTTTGGCAAGCACAAACCTCCAATACTCGTGTCTACGTTGCAACATGACGTGTTTGAAACCTTAAAACCTGCTAAATCGTTAATTAAAAACATTTATTATGTACAGCCAGAAAAAAATGCCACATTATTTCATTTTAACTAAGTGGGGTGAAATATTTTTTAGTTATACCATAGCCATGTTTCTTTATGATATTAATAGAAGAGATGTCAAATTAGTACCGTAAGTAGAGGGATTATTGATCAAGTCGAGAACTAACGTTAAGTATCTGCGAAAATGAACTTTGCATTTGGAAGACGAAGATTAAGTCTGTTGATTAGCTTCTGTACATTTGAGTTGAATTGCAGGATCCATTCATTGACTCGCTTTAGACATTGGCCACGTTTGGATTTGACCCTTTGTGATGGAATACAACCGAGTGGACCTAAGCCATGGAAAACTATTTTTCGTGCTCCCAGTTGATAAAGACTCTGGTATAATCAGTTTCTTTAGTAGTTGATTGAAATATAGACAAATGTACGGATGATACTGATGTGAGGAAGTATTTCTCACTAGAGCATACTGCGTTGATTTTTACCTGAAGTTGTTGATCTAAGGTTGAGATTAAGAGCTCGATGAACTCTTCATGAGTGTATTGTTGGCCATCTGGCAAGAAGGGTTGCAAGAAATTGTTGACGTAATCATTGCTGCCTGACAAAGATTGCAGGACATGGGAAATCAAAGGATTTAACATTCAAAGCAAAGTTCAGATTCCTCTTTAGAAGCAGTTTTTAATCAGAGTTAAACTTTTATTATTGAAATTCGCATATTGTTTATTTATAAGTGCAAGATAGACTATTTTTGCGTGTGTAGTGTTACCAATCCCAATGAAGTATGTGGCCTCATTGAAGTGCTTGTTGGCAGCCACCTCTCTTATGTTTGCTGTGATTACTTCTTTTATTTTCTTGAAATTGTTGATTTGATCATCAAAAGATAACCTCTGAATCTATAATAATCAAAAGATAGAGAATAAGTTAGATGCGAAGAAGCCACTCAAGTTATAATCTGTAAATAGGATTCTGAAGCCTTGAAGATGGTATGCTTACAAAGTATAGTCCTGTATCATTCAAAATTCCTGCCCCACCTGATGCATAGTTTACTCCTTTGAGTAAGGTATCAACATTTTGAGTCACCGACAGATAAGCTGGAGGTGATGGAATTCCAAGTTTTGCAGCTGCAAAAAGCCATAAACAAGACCATCAAAACATTATCATTTTATTACAAGTTAGTGCGAATGATTTGATGATTTTTACATTGACTATCTTCAAACTAGTGTGTCACATTTTTACTGATAGACAACATGAAAACAAAAACAGGAAAAAGTTGAGTTGCAGAAAATACATATAAAATCACCAATAGTCCTCCCATTGCAGAATCTTCCAGTAGCTTGACCACCACTATAGTCAATTCCATACCAAGGATAATTAGATTTGGCTAAAGAATATTGCAGAAAATTATTGTTCCCAACATCTGTCAAGGAGTCACCAAATATGTATGTTACAGGAGCAGCTGCTAGAGCAATTGCTGCCATAGAGAAGATACAAGCAGCAAAAACCAGCCTTGACATTGGCAAATTTTTTCTTCAACCTTCTACTGCTGAACATAGAATTGAGTCATGGTTTTTATAGCAGTATTGCATTCAAGTTCTGCACTGTTGTGTCAATTCTTCAAGCATGCGTGTTAGTTGCTTATTTTCCAAACCACATTGACATTGAAACTGAATGGTTTATCTCTTCTTACTGTGATAAAATCGTAAAACTTAGTGGTTGGATTCTCTTTAACAGGAGTTGGCCAACAAAGAACATCAGAGTCAGAAATGTTTGCTTTTACTGATTCACTACTTTAAATGGCGCACGGGCACACATTGGTGTTGTATTTTCTGTTTGTTGTCTTACTCAACTCTTTTACTTGCTGAAGGTTAATTGAAGGACAAGTAAATCCTCTTTTGTCAAAGAAAATTTAGAAATATGTGAAGAAGCTAGTGAGAATTATATTCAATATTGTTTACCAACTATATATGCATTTTCTGTTTAATGTAACGAAAGTTTGCTTAAAATTAGGCTTGACCTCTTGTTCTGCTTGGTTTAACTAAGGTGATTTTATGCTTAGTTAATGTCAATTTTCTACGACTTTGGATATTTCAAAACGAAGTCTACATTAATATTAGAAAAACAACAAGCAAATCATTGTATCTGTCTTTTAGCACTAGTGTCATGCGTGTGCTTCATTGACGTTAAGTTGGAGTTTTTATTTATTTTCTTTTTTGAGAAAATGTCATTAAAAGAAAGAGAGAAAGAAAGATTAAAATGGAACAAATATATTTTACAGAGGAATATAAAAAATTGTTGTAGAACCGATAGTAAATATATGCATCTATTTCATTTTTGGGTAAGTCCCTAGCCATTTTCATAAGCAAAGTTCAGAAATGAAATTTTATTAATTTATGTTTTTAGTTTATCATGCAAGATTCATTCGTAAAAACTATTTTGGTCAAAATGAAATTCTATTTACCATGCACAAAATAGAATTTTATTGAATAAAGGCAGAGTAGATTGAAACATCGTTTTAATATTATTTTAATTTGGTTACTTAAACATTTGTTTTCTTTTTCAATTTTATTTCTTGTTTTTTTTATCTTAATAGGTATTATTTGTTTATAATTTTACATCTCCTTATTTGTTCGTAATTATTCCTTCATTCGTAATTATTCCTTCATTCGTAATTATTTCTTCAGTATCATATTTAGGTATGGATCTTAATCTAATTTTAAATAAGTTTTTATTTTATTGGTTCATCATAGAAAGAGTTTTAAAATATTACAATTCCAAAGGTTAAGATAAAAGTAAGTTTGACTCCACTATAAGATTTTAACTAATTCTTAAATATAAAACCATTCATATGGGTTGAATGTTGGGTTCAGTTTACTCGTGTCAAAGACTAAATTGAGTCACTATGAGATGAAGGTCAAGCCGAGTTAGTCCATACAAAAAGGTTAAGCCTTAGGCCTAAAATGACTAGACTATCCTTCATCTTAGATGATTTATCTCAACCTTCGATCCTAACCAGCTCGGTTTAACTTTCAACCCAAGTCCACAAGTCTTAACCTTCATCTTAGACTAACTCAATTCGACCTTCAACATGAATGAACTTGACTCGACCTTCAACACATGCATACTTGACCTAGTCTTTGACTCGATTGATTCAGGTTGTCCCTTAACTAAAGATAACTCAAGTCAACCTTCGACTCGAGCTGACCATGTTTAACCTCCAAGTCGAGTTGACCTAGGTCTAGCTTTAGGATAACCAACTCAAGTTGATCCTCGGCTCGACCAACTAGGGTTGGCCTTAGGCCCAAGTTGACTCGAGTCGATCTTTGACATGGATTGTTCGACCTAGGCAGACTAGGCTTGAATTCTTGTTTGGGCCACTCATTTCCGTGTCGCCTTAGCTCAACCTTCAACTAAGGCTGACTCAACTTAATTCTTTAATTCGGTCGACTTAGGTTGATTTGAGCTAACTTAGGTTGACCTTCAGCCTAGACAAAGTATGTTCGACCTTCAACCCTAAATTTACTCAACTTGACATTCGACTTGGGTCGACTTTTAACCCGTGTTGACCCACCTTGACGTTATCCCTAACTAACTTGGCTCAATATTTAGTATGAGCTGACTTGCATTGGCTTTCAACCTGGGTCGACTCAATTTGACTCTTCAACTTAGTTGACGTGACTCGACCTTTGGCCCATTCAGCATGAGTCAGATCGACTTGACCTTTGGTATGTGTTTAAGCTGACTCGGCTTAACCTTTGGCCCATGTTGACCTATCTTGATTCTAAGGCTTGGGAGACCTTTTTTCAACCTTCGATTCAGGCTACTCGACTTAGCATGAGGTAATGTGACTTGACTCAAACTCTACTAACCTTGGTTTGACCTAAACGCAATCTAACTTGGATAAAAACTGAACAACCTACTTGAGTTGATCCCGACCTAACCTTGGGTATCTTTACCTAAGACTCATTAACACTAATTTCCCTTGCCCACTGGTTAACCTTGACCTTTGGGACTTTTATTCCTATTTTGATCTTATGAACTTTTTCTTAAGTTAATTTTTTCATTTTTGGGGGATTTTTTTTGGCTCAAATATATGTGGATTAAAACCAAACATTGTGAAGTGGGCCTAAGACATCTTTAACTATGTAGTTCATTTCAATTTTAAGCATGCTCTATGTCTAGATATAATGGGTAATACGGTGCTTATGCAATCTTTGTCCTCATTTAGATAATCTAAAACAAAAATGAAGAATTATTTACTTTGAATTTTATTATATACAATAATTTTCTTAATGTAAAAAAATCATTATTAGGTAAAACACAAACAACACAATAAAATTACATTAAGTTACCAAGCATAGTTTTTGTATGGTATGATTGTCCGGTCAGCCTAAGAACCGGACGGTTAACTAGTCTACGATCCCATATGTAACCGAGGACTAAAACTAGAGTTAACGTTAAGGATAATTATGTTAAACCTAAACTAGACCATTACTGATTGGGCCGTAATTAGGTCAACACTAATCAAAAGCCCATCTCAAAATCTATAAAATACAGGTTTGTGGTCTTATGGTAGGTTGGTTACATTCATTGCACATTTATTGCTAATATTGTGGACATTTACTGACTTTAACATCAGAGTGTCTTTTGTAGGTAGATTCCTAATTCAATCGAATGGTGGCAAGTGTGAAGTGGAGGAAGAACTTTAACATGTGCTTGGAGTTTGAAGACTGTCGTGAGAAGTAGACTTGACCTCGACCCCATAAAATAAAACAATTTTCTTTGTTTAACAAGCATAGTTTTCTTTGTTTAATTTGTTTCATCTGTCGAAATAAAGGTTGGTCGATTGCAAAATGTAGGGCTCTAGCCCAACCCAACCATTTAACCTAAACAAAAAATGGATCTCAACTTCGTACTTCTAAGAAAAATCTTCACTTTTTCCTTTTTGTTTAAAGTTTTTTCTAGACTTTACAATCCAAAAACATTTTAGATTATGGAACATGGAAGTCAAAAATATCTTTTGAATTGTACCTAAAAGTTACCTTTTGCATAGAAAAAGTTTATGCACCGTATAATTTGGAAGATTCTTTTGACTTCCAAATTACATTGGAAGTTATATTTTGTATAAAGAAATTTTTGGACTATAGGATCCTAAAATTATTTTTTACTTTTAAATTACTTTCGAATTATACGATTTGGAAGTAATTTTATATACGAAGAAAACTTGTTATTATGGAATATAAAAGTTACTTCCAAATTGCATAATACAAAAGCCATTATTAAAGACTAAAGATCTTCTTATTTGATACTTAGCTAATGCACACAAAAGAAGATTACATTCATTTTATTAATACAAGGAGGCTTATATAAGCCTTTCACAACAAATTAGACAAAATCAAGCATCCACGTTTTAACAACTCCTATAACGTGGAAGACTAACAAAATGCACTAATAATAAACAAAACTGAAACATTAAACTGAATTGACTAAAAAGACACCTTATCGTAACATATCATCCCCTAAATTTGATTACAGTATAATCAGTTTAAGTTAGAAACTTTGCAAACTCCCAATAGCTCTCTCAACTTCACAAATGTATCTAGTTTGAGTGGTTTAGTCATGATATATGTCACTTGATTAACTGAACAACAATGTACGAGCTTCATAGTGCCATCATTGTTCAGATTACGTAAGAAATGGAATCGAACCTCGATATGTTTACTCCGCCCATGGAAGACAGGATTTTTGAAAGCTTGATAAAGAACTATTGTTACAAAAGATTGTAATACCTCTGCCATGATATTGACTAAGCTTATCAATAATTCTTCTTAACTAGATACCTCGAGTAGCACAATATGCTGCAACTATATATTCTACTTTTGTGGTTGACAATGTAACCATCGACTGATTCTTAGAATTCTAGACTACAGCTCCACCATTCAAAGAGAACACATAACCAAATGTGCTTTTACGGTCCTCCGTGTCACCTACATAATCACTAATATAAGCTAGCAGCTCTGCATCACCTTTTCGTTTATAAAGGATTCCAAATTTCATTGTTCCCTTTACATATCACATAGTTATTTTCGCAATATGCTTGTGAAGCTTTGTGGGATTAGTCATGAACCTGCTTTCTAAACATAAGAGGAAGAAAGTAGTGAAGCTGCAAGAAGAAGAGATCGAGGTATATTTTTCAACAAAGCAACCACTGAATGCTTTAATTGACACCAATTGGGTCACTTTCAATATGAGTGTCCTACCAGGAGAAGGCAAATCATTGCACGAAACTAGATGAAGAAGAGGAGCAATTATTGATGGCTTATGCTGAAGAAAATAATGTAGAGCGAGATGATATCCGATTCATTGATAGTGGCTGCAATAATCACATTACTAGCAACAAAAAATGGTTTCACAAGATGGATGAGAAATTTTCACATTCAGTAAAGTTGGGAAATGATACAAGAATGATAATACGTGGCAAAAGAGACATCAAACTTGAAGTGCACGGAAGAACACATGAAATAAGTGATGTGTTCTATGTTCTTAAGTTACATAGTAATTTATTGAGTGTTGGTCAATTACAAGAGAAGGGCATCACTCTTTTAATTTAGAATGGAGAATGTTGAATTTATGATCGAGAGAGAGATCTTATTATATTCATTCTTATGTTGGCAAATGGGATGTTTTATGTCCTTGCTTTTACTGTGTTGTCACATTGCTTGCAAGTTACTTCACAAGAACTTGCTCATTTATGGCATCAAAGGTATGACCATTTGAGTTACAAAGGTCTAAAAATACTACAATATGGAAAGATGGTGAAAGGCTTGCTACAATTTCAGCCATCTATAGTGCTTTGCACCGATTATCTAGTGTGAAAGCATAATAAAAAGTCAATGTCAAAGAAAAGTAGTTAAAAAGCTTCTCAACATCTTAAACTAGTACACAAACTTATGTGGCACAATTTCCTCTATCTCTAATAGTGGAGAAATGTACTTTCTCAAATTTGTTATATAATGAGCTAATACACATAAAATTACAATAGAAGACTACATTCATTTTATTAATGCAAGGAGGCTTATTTAAGCCTTTCACAATATACTAGATAAAATTAAACATTCACATCTTAACAACTCTTATAATGTAGAAACTAACAAACTGCACTAACAATAAACATAACTAAAATACTAAACTGAATTGACTAACAAAAAACAATACCTTATCCTAACACTTATATCATAATACAATGTGATATGTTGATTTCTTCTAAGTGAAGACAATACAAGGAATAAAAAAAATAAGAATTAGAGAAATACACTACAAAAAAACAAGAAGAGAGGAGAAATGACAGTTTCTTCCTACACCTCCATACTTTCTCCCTCCACCACCATAGACCAAGTGAAAAACTAATTTTGTCCTTATCTTCTTTCCACCATCTTTTTCCTCCTCCATGCACATCCCTCTCCCCTTTTTCTTTCTCCATCTCACACCGTCCACGTCAACCATATGTATTTTAGATTGAATAAAAATATTTTTAGATTGTATATTTTGAAACTCAAAATGAAAAAAATAAAATTCTAAATATATAAAGGTGCAGAAAGAAACCATCGAGCTGTAGGAAGAAGTGTCCCCAAAAATGAAACGCTGTTACCTCGTTACAGGCCCAAGTAAACGGGCTTAAGATGTCGCTTTCCAATTTGCTGTTTTAAACATCAAATTCGAATCTTTTTGTTGTTTTTTAAGAAATTGCTTTTGAACTAAAATTCGAGGAAAATTATTTGTCCACATTTGTACATAATAATTGGCTTATACTGGGAGAGGGGAATCTTCCTTGGTAATATTATTATTCATTTTATAACCTAAAATTAACTTATACATTTAATTTTAATTTATGACAAATATTATTTTATAATATTTTTTTCATATAATTCGTAAAGAAATTTATTTAAACTTGAAAGTGTTATTTTAGGGATCTACTTACTGCAGGAAGCCATTTGGTTCCAGGATTGACAGTTAACTACTTCTGACCTTATGGTCTACTTTAATTAAAAAGTCAGCGTCCTTAGATTTTTTAACTTTATCCAGCCAAAAGATCGTTTTCAATTAAAGATTTTGTAGACGGAAACTACTCATCTGAATTTATTATAATGGTAAACGGTATTAAATAGGAAAAATCAAATGGAACATATGGGATAAGTTTTTACTAATTTATTTTATAAATTAGTTTCTAAAGTTAGTTGCTAGTTAAAAAACAAATTAGTAAATCAGATTATTAAATTAAAACTATTTAGTGAAATTAATTGATTAACTAATTAATTGACATAATATAATATAAAAAATATAATGATATAAATTTTATTATAGAAATAAAATTTATATTTTGATTATATAAATTTTTTATATAAGAAAAGGAAATATTAGTTACTTTAATTTGTAATATTAATTTTGTAAAACTTAAATTATATAAAAGATTAAATTAATTTAATGAATATTAAAATAGTCTATAGCTAAAATAAATATTTAGCATTAAATAGCTTGGATGTGGAAACAGTTATCAAACATTTTTATTTCAAACAGTCAGCATAGTTTATTACAATACATTAAAAATAATGATTTACCTTACAAAGCATCTTTATATTTGATAAATTGGTTTATAAAATAGTATTCAAATAAATTAGTAAGGCAAATCATATTCACAATGGTGTATAGCATATAAATAACATGAATTATTTGACCCTTTTATCCATTTCTACCTAAACTATTATTTTTATTTTTTTATGTGTTGTGTATTGAAATTTCTGACATTATACTTCCAACCTCCTCCACTACAACCATAACTCTTATATCATGCTCCTTAAATACCATGTCTGGAACCATGTGGTGAAGCATTTCATTTCACTTAACCGAAGACATCATTTGATCATTTCCCAAACAACTCAGTTACAACAAATCAAAATTGCATCAGAAGCCAGAACAGGCCAGTTAACAACGTTCCACTTTTATCTGTCTTTTTCTCCTTTTCTTCTCCGATGACTCTGATTTTAGATTATAGTAAGTTGGAAAGCATAATTCTTTACAACTAAGTTTCAACAAACTCAAGATCAATCTAAACCCAAAAGAAACATCATAAAACATTTCGTATGCAATTAAATGTTCTATTTTGGCGGTGGTAAGTATTTAAAAAGGAAGCACTTAAAAGGTGTGCAACAAAAAAAAATGTCAATCTCAAAAGAACAGGAACAAAGGCCTTAAAAGGGAAGCACATAGCAGAAAAGTCTATGTTTATGTTGGTCTGAGATCAAGTGTCAGTTGTTAACTTTATTTTGCTTTTGGCCAAGATCTATCTTTGCATGGAAGAACCAAAGCAATAACTAAATTTATACACAATTCACGCATAAGCCTGTAAAAATGAAAATAAATAAAATAAGCGTCGTTTAAGGAATATGATGAAGTAGTAAACAAAGTGGGGATATGGAAACCCCAAAAACCAAGACTAAGAATAACAAAAGGGACTGAGTAGAATAAGGAAGTGAGAGGGTAAGACAAAGGTCATAAACGGCTGGTTTCTATAATCCCTCAATGAATAAACCAACAAACAAACAACACTTGTTGTGTAATATGCATGCCAAAAACAGGCCAAATATGAAAACAATGAGATCTTTCTTCAGTTCTATATTCAAGCTTGGGTGAGGCAATGATGAAATATAAAAGGGTATTTCTTGATTTCTGTATTCAAGCTTGTGACACACCCGAGTCAACAGAGTAGTATTGTTGCGAAAATCCATTATCAGGATCTTTAAAATCATGATTCTTCCCTTCCTCTTTCTCTAAACTAGAATGGCAAATTTCTTCAATCTTGCTTGCTACCACGTCCATTGAAGGTCTCTTATCAGGATATTGTGCAGTGCATTCAAGGGCAAGCTGCAAGAGCTTCACCATTTCCTCCTCAACACTCTGGTACCTTAGAAGCTCCATGTCAAATACATCAGTGTTCCACTCACCTTCAACCACAGATTGAACCCATCTTGGGAGGTCCACCCCTTCGTCATTCAGTGAAGAATGAGCAGGAGCCTTCCCTGTAAGCAGCTCCAGAAGCATGATGCCAAAGCTATAGACATCAGCTTTTTGGGATACTTTTCGCGCATCAGTGGTCTCTGGTGCTCTGTAACCAGAAACACGGTTTGGTGTAGAGGTTGGAAGAGCAAGGTAAGCAAGGCCAAAGTCAGAGACACGAGCTTCAAAAGATTTCGTCAGAAGGATATTCGATGCCTTGATGTTCCCATGAGAGGATGTTGGGCCATGAGAATGAATGTATGCAATCCCACGAGCAGCACCAAGAGCAATGGCAGACCTTGTTTCCCAATTCAGTGGAGTCCTTCCCACCCCACCATTTGCTGCAACAACAAAAACAAAAATGTCAGATCATAAAGTGTTTGACTGCACTTTCATTCACCTACGAGTTACCAAATGCAGCCTACATTTCGTTTTATCAACTATAGAAGCCTCGTACTAAATTCACAAGTGAAGTGTTTAACAAAGTAATCACTAAATACTTCAGAAGAATTATGAGTGTTATAGTTAGAAATCACAATCCTGAAAGCAAATATTTACTGACAACAAATTTTCTTTTGGAACATTAGGGATTATCTTAAGACCTAATTTAGAGGCATAAACTTCAGCTTTCTCAGATAATGTTTTAGACATCAGACTTCACTCTTGATGCAACATTCTATCTCCCTTTGACATAGTGTAGGTAATGTATGCAATGACATCCACTGTCCAAACTAGAATATCAAATCAAATTTATTTCTAGACAAAACCCCTTAATTCACAAAAGTAAACCAAAATCCGACGGGCAGAAGATGTGATGAAATAAAGCCACACTCTAGACAAGACATTTAGCAGAGCTAAAAAACAAGCCATGAAGTACATTACAAAACTGAATGATAAGCAGCAACAACAACAAGGAAAACATTGAGAAACATAAAAACAACAAGTAGCCACCCTAAAGAGCTAGCATTGAGTAGACATACGAACAGCCACAATCATTCACCTGATTTAACAAAAGAAATGGCACCAAGATAGAAAATAGAGAGACACTATTGTCCAAAAATAACAACCAAGTATGAAAGATGGGGTACTACCATGCAAGAGAGCAGATAAGCTTCCCATAGGCATGTAATCATAGACAACAAGCTTCTCATCCCTGCTGAAGTAATAACCCCTTAGTGGGACCAAGTTGTGATGAACCATCTTCCCCACTTGCTCGATCTTCTCCCTGAATTCCCTCTCCGCGGCTGTGACATCCTTCAACCTCTTCACCGCTACACTCACCCCCATTTCCAAAGTCGCCTTGTAAGTCGTTCCAAACGTTCCTTTCCCCAACACTTCCGCAGAAGCCCTCAACAACTCATCCAAACTAAACACCCTATTCACATTCCCAAAAAACACCAAACTCTTATCTCCACCACCACTGCTTTGAACATCACTCTTCTCCACCGAACCTGCCACCGCCGAACCAGAATTCCCACTCTCAGCACTCTTTTCACGAGACACTTCACCTCCCACATCACGCTTCCCTGTTGACACACTTTCATCGTTTTTCCCACTCTTTTTTCTACACAAAAAGAACAAAAGCAGCAGAATCAACAGCAAACCAACCACGGAACCTATCACAATACCCGCAATGGCACCACCAGACAATTTACTCTTTCCCTCCTCGGTTCCGGGGCAGCTTTGCAAGGGCTTCCCGCAGAGTGAGTTCCCGAGAAAAGCGGTTTGGTCCAGACTCGAAAACCGGTTCGGAATGGGACCGGTAAGGAAATTATACGAGACGTTAAACTGATCCAGAGGCGGAACACTGAGTTCAGGGATTGAGCCAGTAAAATTGTTGCGTTCGAGATAGAGAGTGGACAAACGAGTGAGACCATTGAACTTGGGCGAAATCTCGCCGCTGAAATTGTTGTTACCTAAATTCAACCTCACGAGGTTCTGCAACGCGAATACCGCATCAGGAACTTCGCCGGAGAAGAAGTTTCCTTGGAGATAGAGGTTCCGAAGCGCTTTGAGGTTGACAAAATCCGCGGGGATTGGTCCGGTTAGAGCGTTGAACCGGAGGGAGAGCGTCTGCAGTTCGGTGAGGTTTCCCAAACCGGAGGGGAGAGAACCGGAGAGACCCATCGCTGGGAGGCGCAGCATGGTTACTCTGTCGTCGGTGCAGGTGACGCCGGTCCACCTGCAAGGGTTTGTTTGGGTGGTGTTCCATAGCAGAGTGCGTCCCCCCAACGCGCTTCGGAGTGACACTAGCCCGGCTCTGTCCGAAGCTAGATCGGAATCGGCAATGGCGAAGAAGCACGTTAGGAGAGTAAAGAGAATCGCTTCTTTGACCTGCGCAGACTTCATTTCGATAATTCGAGTTGTTCGAGGAAAGGAGTTAGTTATCTAAGGAATTGGCGCCATGGGAACCTCGATGGATGCGAGCGTGGTTCTGTTCTGTTGTGCTCAGAATGTTTTTCAGAAAAAAGAAAAAGCAAAAAAAAAAAAACAGTGTCGTGAGAAGCGTGAGTGATGCGAGAGAAGGTGGTGGGTGTCACGTATTATAGGAAAGGGTGTTGCGTTTGCGAAGTTGGAGAAATAGATAGATGATAGAGAGAAGGAATAGAGATGTTTTTGAGAAGGAGAAGGGTTAGAGTACGTTCACGTGCAACGAACGACCGGTGTGTCGCGCGGGTGACCGGTGTTTGTTTTAAGATTAAAAAGAAGTGAGTGAAGGTTCCCAGTGGGACCCACTTGTTAGAGTGGTGGTCCAGTTATAACTTCTAATCACTCTCATTTGTAGCTGCCCTCCTAGCTGGATTCTCTGTTCCTTATTATATGTTTTTTTTCTTTTTCCTTTTTTTTAATTTCGGTCTTGTATTTCAAAATATTGTTTGTTTTTTGGGCTGGTTGACTAGCTGTTCGTGTAGTTTAATGTAGTTTGTTTTTCTTTAAATATTACAGAGCGAAATATGATTTGTTTGAATATAATAAAAATAAATAATTCTCGCTAAACAAAAACAGTTAATAAATATTAATTAGAAGAATTAAATTGTTATTATCTGAATGGTGGTCCCAAACGCAACGTTTAAGGGACAATCCCATCTACTAACCTTTCCTTTGGCTTCTTGGGCTTTGCAGTAATTTTTTTATAAATATATTTTACCGAATGAAATAATGCCTTTTTTCTTAACTAAGACGGAAATAATTTTCTTGTTTGCTTTTCGCCTTTTGTTTCATTGGAAAGGGTAGAGGCGTTTTCCCTGCCGGTCAAAATTCTTAAAAGTGTTTTTTAAATTATTGATGTACAAATTCTTAAAATAAGATATTCAAAATATCAACCAAATTTTATATCTTATTCAAAATTTATATCTTATACCTTAAATAGTAGGTTTAATATTTATCTTTAGAAAGTAATTTTTATATATAAAATTATATGTTGCTGTTTCTTTTCATTTTATGCCAATTAAAAAAAGGCAACGTTATTATTAACAGCAATAAATACACTACAGGATGTATCTTGCAATTTTTTTTATATTATTATAGTGTATTTAGTCATTTACTATCTCAAATCAAATTTAATATTTTTCTGATACTACATTCAAATTAATTTAGTTTTTTTTTGGTAAATTAATAACAATTACATATTTAAATATCACACATTGACTGTTAAAAACACTTTTTTATTATTATTATTATTATTATTATTATTATTTATTGACGTCTAAGTTTATGAAATAAAAATTAGAATGTTAGAAATATATTAAAACATTCTAACGCTAATCATAATCATAAAAGTAATCATGCTACAACGTTAAAATGTTAAAATTGATAACATATGATAGTTTGTCATGTTACAACGTTAAAATATTAAAATTCATAAGAAAATATTTTTATAACCTAATTATAAAAAACACAATTTTATGAATATGCATAAGAAAATGTTTATAATTTATGTTAAATGAAAATGAAGATATTCTTCATCTTTAAAATATCTCTACTAAAACACGAGGTAAGGTAATTTTATTCTTAAAACTTCCATAATATAATTTTTAAAAGATGTTACGTGTGTACTGTGAGTTTATCAATGACAAGAGTTTATTAAAGTTAGATTTAGCTATTTTAAGAACATTTTTTATAAATCTTATTTATTTTTGTCAATTTATTTATGTTACCTTATCTTTTTTAATTTTAAATTTTATTGTAATAAATGTATGTTATGTATGTTCTTATAACTCGCCCAGTCTAGATCTCTCTTATAATTGTTGCAAAATGTAAGTTAGGTTGACTTGTCTCGCTTTAAAAATACAGGCTAAAATTCTATCTTATTTCGCATAGCTATTGGTCTACAGGCTAGGCTGGTTTTTTAAACACATTTAACACTACAAATTCTTAAGAAAAATGATTCTTTGACACACTTAACTTTTTTACATTCATTTGACATTACCTTTTCTTATTTTTTACTCTCTTCTTTTTTTTAAAAATACAAAATTTTACACTTTTATGATCATTTTACCCTTATACTCTATATTAATTGAATGTAAAAGTGTGTCATGATCCCATTTCTCAATCCTTAATCTTTTCATGCTTGAGTTATCCCAAAATATATAAATCCCAAATCCTTATTTTTATTCATGGAGCAACAAGAAAAAAAAAACTAAACATTGCATACCTTCTTACATTGCAAAGTATTAGATTTTGATTTATAGGTAGACCTATCTGATTATTGTCGGTATCAACTTGGGATAATTAGTACATGGTAAATTAAAAATAGTCTATTCCAAATAATTAAGTTTATAAATAAATTTACAATTTTATATTCAATAAAGATAAGATTTGTGAATAGTATCGAAATGGAAAAAAGGAAGAGAAATTAGAGACAATCACGAGGGTAATACATACACCAAAATAGAATCGAATAAGGAAGCTATAAGATTAATAAGACTAGAACATATGCAAGATACATGAGGAAATTATAATTATCCTAATTCATGAGAGGAAAACAAAACATAAGCAAACAACCAACGTCAAAGGAAAAGCATTGAAAGTCTTTGAGGCTCTCTTGCACAATGTGGGAGTTCTTCACCTACAATGAAGGGGAAGGAGAAAGTATTCTCTAAATTAAGCAAAAAGCATATTCTTTCGTGCAATGTGAGAAATTTGAAATTTACGGATTGCATTTGTATCTAAGAAAATATTTTATGCAAAATCCAAAAAGCTCAAGGTGGTTAAGTTGTTGGACAAATTTAATTGATTTTACCCTAATGTATAGCTCTTGGGTAACTCATGTCAATCACTAACAAAAATGAATCGAAGAAAATCTATTGAACTCACAAAAGACTTATGTCAGGTGAGTTAAAAATAGCTAAGAAAATATATTTCTAAGGTTATCTTGCCTCGTCGAACTAGTCTAAGTTTTAAAAAACTCTATTATGAATGTGTGTTGCCGAATACAATCGAATGTTTTTGCTAAAATTTACTACGATATGCTAATTTATATATGTATGTGTAAATTATATAATGTTTTTTTACAATATTAACTTGTGTTTATGTTGGTTTTAATTATAATGGTTGTGTGATATATGAGAGAAAATGAGGTAGAGCAATGTTTTGATGATGTTTATATTAATATATGTATTCTTAATTAGTTCCTTTTGAATTTTTTAATAGTTTTATTTTAAAAATTTTCATTCAAGAAGAATTGAAAATATATGTTTGTAGGTTTTAATATAATTAATGTAATGTAAATGTAAAATTGTAAGATAAATGATGAATATAAGATTATAAAATATTATACGATGACAATTAAACAAAATGGTGATACAAAATAAACATTACAATTATTAAGAACATAACTAAATATACCAAAATTTATCACGAACTTAATTAAGCCATTTCAAAATATAAGAAGAGTGGCTTAGTTATTAACATTATTAATATACTAATGAATATACATGCATTACATTACATGTGTGTGTTTCTCAGCAGAAAAAAGGTATGTGTGTTTATTTTTTTTATAATAACAAAATATAATAAAATTATTTTTATTGTGACTATTATAATTATAAAATTAGATATAAATAAATTTTATAATTTCATTTTAAATAATTATTTTTATTTGGTAGGAAATTTTTTATTAAAAAATGATTAAGTTTAAAAGAAACGGTTAAATAAAAAATAATTAAAATTTAAAGATAAAATTAAAATATAAAATGTTCACGTTGAATAAAAATATCTGTATAGAATTTAATTTTTATTTACATAATTAATGATCAAGTTATGGATTGACAGCTGGTTAGTTATTACCATTATTAATTTTACTTAAATTTTATTTAAAATTATATTTAAAGTTAACGCTAGTTAATATTAGAGCCAAAACATTTAATTGAAAGATTAAATAAATTAAATTTATATTTTATGAAATTCATTAAAAGTATAATTTGACTAATATATATATATATAATAATAATAATAATAATAATAATAATAATAATAATAGTATACCAAGCCAAATGATTGATTGAAAAATGAGGGTTCACTTTAAAGGTGAAATAAGGGTAGTTGAGGCATGTCGTAAGAGCTGAAACTATTCTTTATTGCATTACGAAAGACCTAATTATAGCTATCCTTTTATTTCATCATTTTGTCTTTTCCGCTGCGCAAAAATATTTTCTTTTATTGTATTTCTCTGTGCAATAAAAATTATTGAGATTTAGAATTAGAATCCAACATGAAAATGTTAATCATGGCACTTAGAAAATGTCACTACAGTTTTATTCTAAAAATATATAATATCAAATTAAGATTTACAAGTGAAATTGAAATTTCAAATGTTAATTATGACATTGAAAACATGTGCAGTGACTTATCACATTGAAAGTGTGTTTTAGTGAAGTAAGATATCATTTTCTATAATGTGTTCACTTTTCACGTAATCTTTATTCTCACCTCCTAATTAGTGGAACGCTTTTCATAGACGGCATCATAGACGGCATCGATATACATATATATAATATCAAAATTTTAAAATACGTTTTCATAATTAGAGTATAATTAAAACTAGTATTATCGATTTCAAACTAATATGTTTTGAAATAAAATTCTTGAATTTCCTCATTTATTGTTACTGTAAGGACCTATATAAATATATATATATATATATATATATATATATATATATTTATATTGTAATAAGAGTTGAAAACGTATTAGAAAAAAAATTGAGCATTTTGAAAAACAAAAACAAAAACAGTTTTATAAGATGTTTCAGAAAAAAAACTCAACCCATTTTCTTAAGAGCTTATCTTTCTAGAACTCACACCCTCATTTTTCTTTGTCTTCTTTCAATCAAATCTCTTTCTTAAACCGTTGCATTGGCGTTTAGGTGGTGTTCACGTGTTTCCGGAGTCGAGAGCTTCGACTTGAACCGATCAAGTTCGGGTTTTCAGCGAGTAAGTTGCTCTTCACTATTCTTTGTTGTTTAGGAAACCTAGGCATACAATCTGTTGATGCATGTGTCTTTTGCTTCCTTCCTTCCTATCTCTGTTCAACCCTAGCTCTAAGAGTTGTTCTTGATCATAATTATGTGATCTGTAGGGCGTGGTCTAAGTTCTGTGTGACTCGGGTACTGTAGGGCCAAGCTTTGGTACTGAATTGTGATGTTTCCAGGTAAGGGGAGCTAATTTGCTTTTAATAATTGTAATAAGATGTTTATAATCTGTTTTTTAGTGTGCATGTGATTATATGATTGTTAATGGTGTGAAATTTGGAAAAATATGAGTAATTACCCTTTTATGATGTGTTTTTGAAAATTATGAATGTACGGTTGTTGTATAACTTATAGTATGATGAAATGGAGATGTTGTTGATATAAAACTGTGTTATTATTGATAGTTGGAAGAATTGAGGATTTGATGTATAAATTGGAGATTTAAAGTGATGGGAGTTAGCATGTCAAATTTTAGATTAGTGAGTTTAAAACGAAAATCTGTAGTCTGGTAAAGGTCTTTGGGTCTATTATATTTGGTTTAAATTCTAAAATAGTTATAGTATGAAGTTGAAATTGAGAAGTAGCACTTGAGTGTATTCTATACCATTTTAGAGTGAAATTTGGGGGTTTTGAGAGGTGAATTTTAGAGGGAAAGATGGTTTAATAGCAGTAGCAGTTTGGAGACTTTTTTTGAGGTATTTTAGACTTGTTGAAACTCTTAAAACAGTAAAATCTAATATGTATTGGAGTAGAGGTCTCGTGAGGGTGTAGGTGCATGGTTTTTAGTAAAAAAAAGGTATTGAGTAGTGAAATGGTGAGGTAAGAGGTCTGCACTGTTTTGGAAGGTTAAGGGTATCTTATCACACCATCAAGACTTTTCTAGATGACTAAACCAGTAAAATTTGTTTTGAAATGGAAAATGACTTCATAGGTTGAGTTTTAGCCCATTTTAGGGGTTAAAATGAGAAGTAGGACTGCTGAGAGTATTTTGTGGTTTTGGAGATTCCTAGCAAGTGCAATTGGACTTGTTTAAAATGGCTTCATAGGTTGAGTTTTAGCCCATTTTAGGGGTTTTAAGGGGTGCAAATGAGAAGTAGGACTGCTGGGAGTATTCTGTGGTTTTGAAAACTGGTTTAAGGGTTTTAAAGGATAGAAATGAAATTAGGTAGCTTGTAGGAGTGAAAAGTGAGTTTTCAAGTGTCAAATTGAGTGACAACAGGGTTCTCTAAGTTTTTTCAAGTTCTGAAGGGTCCTAGAGGTCTTTAAAAGTTGAGGGTAGGGTCTCCAAGGTTCAATTTGATGTGGTTTTGCGACTGTCATGGCGTTGGGCACCCCTATGAGGCGTTGGACGCCACTTGGCAGATCTGCAACATTTTTTGGGAGTTTTTAGGGTTCTGGATGTCCGTTCTGGACGTTCTTTACATCGTTTTGGGGGGTTTTGGACCCTTCTGGAGTTGTTGGTGACGGTTTCAGAGCTGTTTTCCTTACCTAAATATGAGTATCCTTATGCCATGGATTGATTGATGTTGTGTGATTGAAAGAGTGTCTTGATGTTTATATATATGGCTTGTGTGGTTGGAAAGAATATGATTGTGAATTAGAATGATATAATCGAGTATGATTTGGAAATCTCAGGGTGAGATGATTGGAAGTGGTTGTAGAGGTTTTTGTTATTGTCTTTTATAAATGTATGGAGCTTTGAAATGGTAAGTCTATCCCTACACTCTAAGCATTGTTCATGCTCAAATAGAGAAGGACAATGTGAGTGGTGAGAGTAGAGGGAAGTCCTTGTCTATAGACTTGGAGTTTAGCTATAGGCTGGTATGAGGATTTACCTTGTATAGTGTTGGGGAGTGACTTAGAGCTTAAGTTTAAATTCTTTCTTCTTTAAGGATGATTGTACTTCATAAGACTTTATCTATAAGTCTGACTCCTAACTATTCTCTAGTATTTAAATGTCGACTTATATATATATATATATATATATATATATATATATATATATATATATATATTTGTTATGTATATATTAGAATGTTACAGTTACAATTATTAATTAATAAATCAAAATCAAAATCTCACTCGTAAGTAATGTAAAAAGTAATAACTAAAATAATTATCATTGTTTTTATAAAATTGAGTTAAAAGTAAAACATTTTGCAAGATAATATAAGAGTTCCTTTTAAATATTTTAAAGAATTTTTTTATGGTGTTATTCATATATATCAAACTCAATAATCTTAAGTATGTGAGATGAGAAACTCAAATCTTAAATTGATTAAAGAAACAAAAGTAATGAGAATTTTCATCTTATAATTTAGTAGTGTTTTAAAATTTAATTAAGCTTAAAGTTTTTGTCTAGATAAAATTGAATTATAGGTAAATTACTTTTTTTAATATGGTGTAAGAACATTTTTTAGATTTATTCTTTCCCTCTCGTATTCATATACTAAAGGTATAAACTAAATATAGTAAATAATTAGTGAAAATTCTTGCTTTAAAAACTAATTTTGTCAAGTTGATTAATTTAAAATAATGTTTATTAGAAAAAGACATTTGTATTGCTTTTATATATTTGACATTAAAAAGTATTTGAATAAAAGGTTCTTTTCGTCGCTAGAAGGAGGGCTTGAACCTCCGACCTTGTGGTTAACAGCCACACGCTCTAACCAACTGAGCTATTCCAGCTTACATAACAACTGTGTAGTTTACTTTTATGAATCTTATAAATTAAAAATGTATGTACACTTTCTGAAAAATAGAAATTAAAAAAAATGTACTGCTCTTATTCTCTCAGAATATTGATTATCTAAGCGTAAGTTTAGAAAAATAACAGTACAATTAAAAACAAATTTAATGCTATTAACTAAACTGGATCAATAAACTTTCTTAAAAAGTCTGAACTGATGGTCATTCAATCTAAAAAACATACAGAACAGTTGTTCATAAGTAAAGTAATTAATTTCATCAAAAACTTTTATGTGATGTTTATAGTGAAATAAAAACCAAGACCAATACCCTAAGATAATACAAGAAATTATAAATCAATCAGGATGATTAAAAATGTTGTTTTGTTGTTTTTTAATACACTCATGTAATTTTTTATTAAAAAAAAAACAGAAACTTTATTGCAAGTCTCTTAAATAAATAGACATTCCCATAGTACTTTTAGTAGATTTCATTAATTTTAACAAACAAGGAAAACATTAAAAAATAGGGTTAAATATGTTTTTTGTCCCTATACTTTTGGGCGATTTTGGTTTTAGTCCATTTTCAAACTAAAGTACAATTTAGTTCTTCAACTTTAGAAAATTCTAGTTTTAGTCATTTTTATCAATTTTTTTTAACTTTATTTGCTGTTTCAAGCACGTTTCATTATAACATTTGGATTGTTTACATTGTTTGACACATTTTTGCTTCAATATTAACTGAGAAACGCGTTTGAAACAGCAAATAAAATTAAAAAAATTTTGGTAAAAAGAACTAAAATCAGAGTTTTCTAAAATTGAAAAACTAAATTGTACCTTAATTTAAAAATGGACTAAAACCAAAATCGCCCAAAAGTATAAAAACTAAAAACATGTTTAATCCTAAAAAAAAAACATAGTGTTTTTTATCCATATTTTATGTAATTAAATTATGTATGGAAGTGAGATTACTAATCATTATGATTATGAGCAGGCAAGTGTGTATAATATTAATATAATAATACGAGTTTCTACTTTTTCGGTGCCACCAATGCATTAGGTGATAAGATAATGTGTGTTCTCGATTTGATGCTCAATTTCCATGATGAGATGCTATGTCTTGAATTGAGTGCATAACTTTTAATGAAATTCTTTACAATAATTTTTGAACAAAATATATGAAAGTTTTTTATTTCCTTTAACTAAAATTAGTTCAGATGTTAGAAAATAAATTTAAAATTTAAAATCACTTTATACATAATTTTAAGTAGTAAATTTTAATATCAATCTAATTTTTGTAAAACTAATTATAAAATAATGTTTATTTTCATTTATATATTTTAAATTTATTTTCACTAAATTTAACATACATATTTCATTCTAAAACATTAACATTTCAAAAGTAAATTGGACAATAACATTTGTTTAATAACATTCCGTTAACAAATAGTATATTTAACTTAACAAATAAAAACTTTTGCTAGAATAAATTTTACATGTCTTCGTCAAAATTGAATTTTAAATTTAATTTAATCATGTAAAAATAATTTGTGAATAAAATTTATATAACCGTAAAATAAAATTTATATTTCTTATATGTTATAAATTCAATGATTTCTTACCTTCAACAGATAAATTGTTTTTAATTTATTAATAAGTTGATCTTATTTATTTTTTAAAATATTTGTAGAAAAAGTCGTACGAATAATTTCTTACTATTTTTTATTATTTTGGTTAAGTAAAAAAAATGACAAAAGTTAGATAGCTAGGGTGTTGTGTGGTTCCACCTTCTCCTCGTTTTAACAGCACGAGTCACTCAATATATCATTCTTAACATATATACCCTTTCTCCAACCTAAAACGTGATTTTTTTGTATTTTTCAACTTCTTTTCTATCGTATTCTACGCTTTTAATAAGTAACATATACCATTAAATTGTAATTTTATAACTTCCAAATTAATTCGTATACCAAAAAGTTATTCAATCATGCCAGAGACACAGATAAATATAAATTATGAAAAATAAATAAAACATAGTTCGGTAGAAAAGTATTATATAAAGAAGTAAATTAACAACACATCTTGTAACATATATTTTAAAACTTTATTATCAGCTCAAATTTACTAAATCACAAAAAATATAAGCAAAAATTATTAATCAAAGTCATATTTTTTTTGTTTATAAATAATTTTTTTAAAAATATTAAGAGATACTCATGTTTAAAAAAGTATGACATTTTCCGTGGATAAAAGGAATATATGACAGCATGTGAGTGGAAACAGTGACATGCAATGATTGGAGGATGTGAACAACACTGATAGGAAGGTGGTGGTCACAAGAAGCCATGTAGAATTAAATGCTAAAATCACTTATTTGAAATACAACCTTCATTTGTTAATGGTGTAGACTTCAGTTTTCTTACATTTTTTTATTTCGTTTCTGCACGAGTTTTAATAGTTTTTCTTTTTAATTTTTCAATTCTTTAATTAGTATTAGAAATCAAGAGTCTAAGTTTCACGTCAATATAGAAAAAAAAAATATAACATTATATGATTATATGATGAAGACAACTCATTATCTTAATATTTAAATAAAAAATAGTGTCAATGGTGTTAATGTTTTCTGCCATAAATTTCGTCTCGAAACCCAAGAGTTAGTACTCTTAACCTGGGCCACAAGACTTTTCTCTAGTTTGCATTTCCCACTTCAAAACAAGTAGTTTTTGTTCGGCCTTATACAATGTGGTGGCATTTGGTTGTTGGTGTCTGAATTTTCTTAATAAATAATCTCTAATGATGCAATTTGTTAAGGTGTAGTTTGTTCTACAGTGAAAATAGTTTAAGTAATTGCCTTTAAAGTCACTCTTCAAGGAACAAAATCATTGACAGCAAGTGTTGGTAAGTTTTATCAGAGAAAAGGATCGATGAATATAAAATTTAATTTTTAAAGGGTTATTTTGACAACGATATAGCAACTCTTATGAACTATCTGATGTTGATATGAAATCTTTTGAAGGCCTTAAGCAAACTCACAGTATCAGTTCAACTGACAACCAAATCTCTTTAGACTACTTTGCCTCCACCTTAGTCTAATCCATCTACCATTCTCCACAACCTCATCTTCCTCTTAAATCTAGTTGGCAATGGCAACTCCTATATAATGTATACATTATTGATAGCTAATTCCGTACCAATGCTAAGTGAGAACATGAATGTTGTTACAGTTGCAGAAGTAATCAAGTTATGTTGTTTGGTGACTCTGATTTGGCTTGTTGAACTTTGGAACAAACTATGCTCTTTTTCATACTAAATTAGCTATTCAGAAAGTTTCACAAGGTTCATAACTACATATCAAGCCACACACACACAAAAGAACTTATATGGTCTTGTGTTGTTTACATCATGAAGATATTTTTATCCCTGGATTCTTATTCATATAAACATATTCTAGATCTGAAAAGCTTAAAGCCTGCTAGTGATGTTAATGTTTCTCAGTTTAGGCGATTTGGTAGTTGTGTCTTTAGGCAAAAGTATAGTGAGGACACCATTTTCAACCTGTGCTTTGATCTGATCCACCTTGACATTTTCTGGCAATTCAATTTCCCTTGAGAAAGCCCCATTCCCAGTGCCTCTCTCAGCAACATGCCAAACAATATCTTTCTCCTTTGCTTGAGCCTCCTCTCTCCCACCTTCCCCTTTGATGTGTAGAACATTTCCATCCTCAATCTGCACCTTTATGTCATCCTTGCTGAATCCTATCCACACACATACCCATCATCCAAAACTCAATTATCACTACCACTCAAGTCAAACCCTAAAAAAGATTCCATTTTTACCACTACAGACAGATCTCCACTCACGATTCCAATGGGCCATTGAATGTGAAGAAAGGGTGAAAGATTGCAAAAAATTAGATGCAATTCTCCATATATATTTACTATTATTCAAATTGGAACTAGAGTTTCAACTCTATAATACACATACCAAAAATTTACACTAAACATTGTATCATCAAATTAAAATTGAAAAATAACACTAAAAATACTCGAATAGTTTTATATCGAACATTACTTTCATACCAATCCGAACATGGTACCTGGAACGTTAATTTTTAAGATGTGGGTATTGGGTGATTCGAGCCAATCCAAGAGGGCCGTGGAGCCAGACCATTCAGTGAGAATTGGAGGGCGACTCCAGAATAAGCGTCTGAGAGGGTACCCAAAGATAGTGTCAGCCATTGTTGATTACACCAGTGTAAAGAGAAATGTAGCAGAAAAAGGAAAATAAAAAAAAAAACCGATGAATGATATGGTTCTTGCAATTTTTGTGATGAACAATGAAACTATTATATATTTTATGTGCTTATGATAGGAGTTGCGCGGACACTCCAGAATGTTCTTTGATCTTGTGTCGTCTCCAATCAAATTATCTATTGTTCTGGGTTCATCCCCAATAGCAAAGTGGAAAGTGATTCACTGCAACAGAGTTTTCCAAATGGAGCCCATTTATTTGAGCCCATTTATCTATTTTTCAGTTTCAGGTTTTTCGGCGTAGGAAATGGGACAAGTTATTGGGCCTGTTATCTAACAAAGAGAGCTACTCCCTGTAACACCACACCTTTCTCCCTATACCACCACACCCTTCTCTTCAATTTTTTTATATTCCAAAAGTAACCTTCAGTAATTTTTTTTTTTACTTTTATCTTATTTAATCTAAAACCCTAATATTCTCTTCTCCCCCTTTCATTGTGCTGTTTACCCCACACCCCATAGAATCTCATTATCTCTTCTTCTTACTCTCCTAATCTTCCTCTCCCTCCCTTTTTGTGAATTGTGTTCGCTTCCCTCCATTATTTTTCCTTCCATGCATTTGTGTCATTTTTTCCATTGCAATTGAGGTGGTGTGTTCACGAAGAGGAGTGTGGTTCGTACTTGGTTTCCTCTCTTCAGATCTAGGTTGGTTTCATATTGCTTTTCATTTTCTAGTTTGAGCTTTCTGTCCATTTTGTTTGGTTTGTTATTTAGGTTTGTATGTGCTGTGATTTTGGTATGTTGTGTGTCATGGTGTTGTATGTTCTCTGTTGTGTCCATGAAATGAGTGAAACCGGAAGGCTAAAATGGAAATGAAAGATCCGTTTGGCCTTCAACAGATGTTCACATCATTTAAATTATTAACCTAGAACAAGATGACCTTTTATGACTAGTGAATCACTAAAGTAATTTTAAGTTAATTGCAATATTAGTTTTAAATTAATAACGTTAGGATTAACTGTATGTTTGGATTTTGTTGGTTTACAAGGGAATTTAGGAAAAAAAATATGAACATCAAAACGTAAATAATCTTGAATGAACTTTTGCTTGAAGGGAAATATGCTAATGACTCAACTCTTTACAAAGGCAAAATTTTCAACTATGACACCAATGCTTACAATTTCTCTTGTTTATTTGCAAAGAGTTACGGTTTTTTAGTTAGACGTGATCATAGTTACAAACAGAACAAGAATAACATTGAAGATATATATAGAAGAGAGTTTACTTGTCACCGAGCAAGTGTTGCTAAGCCAAAAGAAATTACTGAAGTAGAAAAACCAAGGAAACGAAAAAGTTCAAGATGTAATTGTAGTGCAAAATTATTGATATCTAAAAGAACATTTGGCTTTAAGGAAAAATGGATGGTTACATGTTTCGAAAACTCTCATAATCATATGTTACTAGATGAGAAAGAAATTCAATTTCTTCCAAATTATCGTGATGTCCCTATTAATGATCAAGCTCGTATATTATTATTGTCGAAATTTGGTTGCTCAGTAAGTCTCATTATGAGAGTGCTTGAAGCTGAGAAAGGGATAAAGGTAGGACATCTACCATTTTTGGACAAAAGATATTAGAAATTTTATTTAATCTCAAAGTAGTGTTGGTAAAGATAACGACGCTTCAAATGTTCTCAAATTAGGCAAAGGTTTGAAAGACAAAGATGATGCTTTCCAATATGATTTTACATTGGATGAAAGTAACAAGTTAGAGCATATTATTTTGGTATTTGGTGATTCGATACGAGCATATGAAGCTTTGGGGACGTGGTTGTCTTTGATAGTACATATCAGATTAATCGTTATGATATGCCTCTTGGACTATGGGTTAAAGTTTATAATCATGTAAATTCTATTTTTTTTGGTTGTGTTCTATTAAGGGATGAGAAAATACCTTCCTTCACATGGACTTTAAAGGTAAGTTGCAATTATTTGTTGTTATTTTTGTTTCTTAAATATTAACTTTTGTATTTTCATAATTTTTATTATTTGTTATATTTTTAGAGTTTTGTACGCATTGTCAAAGGGAAACGTCCACAAACAATTCTAACTGATCAAGACCATGCACTTAAAGAAGTTGTTTCAACGGAATTGCCAAATACAAAACATGCTTTTTGCACATGGCATATTGCGACAAATTTGCCAACTTGATTTTCTTCCCTTTTAGGTACAAAATATGACGACTTCAAAACTGAGTTTTATAGGCTATATAATTTAGAATGTGCAAGTGATTTTGAACGACAATGAGATTTGATGGTTGAACGTTTTCATGTAAGTAATAACACGCACATTGAGGCATTGTATTCTCATCGTCTGTTTTGGGCCTTAGCCTATTTGAAAAAATTCTTTTTTGCTGGGATGATGACAATCGAACGTTCAGAATCTATAAATTCATATATTAAAATATTCTTGGATGTTAAACCGAGTTTGGTGGACTTTGTGAATCAAGTAAGAATATATTATTTTTTGGTGCTACAAGTTTTTTTTCTTCCTTTTTTATAATCAACTTATAAGTTTTTCATATTTTCTTTTTTTAAGGTTGGAGTTGCTGTGAACATTCGAAATCAAGCAGGAGAGGAGGCGAGAATGCGTCAAAAATATCACAATCCTCTAATGAAAACAAGTTTTCCAATCGAGGAACATGCTGCATCCATACTCACACCATAAGCCTTTGAGTTGCTTCAACATGAGATTGAGTTATCTAAAAAATAATTCAGCAACTGTGATTGACAATGACTCTTACTCGGTGCGACATCATACCAAACTTGATGGAGGTCGTTCTGTAACTTGGATAAAGGAAAAAAATTCAATTCATTGTTCTTGTAAAGAATTTGAATTTTCTGGGATACTATGTAGACATGTTATTTGAGTGTTGTTGAAGAATGATTATTTTAGCATTCTAGAAGAATATCTTCCTTCTCGATGGAGAAAAGAAAGCTCATTGATCCCATGATCAAGACACATAATCAACTCTAATGATAATTCCTCTCTTGAGTTTCAATCACTTGTGCAATGTTTAGAGGTTGAATCTTTAAAGACCAAAGATCTAGTTGAAGTAGGTACTAAAGAGTTAAAGAAAGTCATTCACTATTTAAAAAGTATGTCTGAAGTTCAAGAAAATTCAATTGATCTAGAACACGGTGTTTAAAATGTTGATGTGTGTAGTGTTGAAAATCCTATCACTTCTAAAACAAAAGGTCGACCAAGAGGATCAAGGCCAAAAAGAGGAGTTGAAGTTACAAAGAAGTCTCGTCGTTGTCATTATCCTAACTGTTGTGGAACTGATCATGACTGACGAAATCGTCCATTCAAAAGAAAAAAAAGATTCATTGTTAGCTTCTCTGTCATCTCCTAATAAATAATGCATAAATAAAATATGTATTTTTATCTTTTAAGTTTATTTTACAATCACAGTGAACTAGCTTTTATTTTGTGTAATTTAGTCTTTTATCTTAATAAGCTATTTGTAATCTTAGTTAAATATAAATGAAAAAGTTTTTCTATATGCTTGTTACTGGATGCATGTTTTTTTCTCTTTACTATCTAAATGGAAACAAATGAAAAGGCTAAATAGTATACACTGTATTTAGTGTTATGATATTAAAAGCATGTGCTTGTAACAACTTGTAAGCCAAACGTCCTGCTAACGTTTTCTCAAAGTACACTTTAAAAATAATATATACTAATCCCTTCTAAAATCCCACATTTTAACAAGATTTTACATTAAATCACCTACTATACGAATGCTATATGTAAAAGATTATAATAAAAAGTCTTATTTATTTTATGCAATCACATTCATTTCTGAAAATTATATATTCCTAAAAATATTATAATTAAAAATATTCCTAAAGTTATGGTAAATAACTATCTTTCTTTTTATTTTTTATTTTAGAAAACAATTAATAAATAACTACCTTTTATTTTATTTTTTATTTAAAATTAAATTTTAAAATTATTAAAATACCCTTAGATTTAAAATATGTTTTTTTAATAGGGATATTTTTGTAATCTAAAACTTAGTACACTTTCTTAAAATGTACCAACTAAAAAACACTTTATGTAAATTAGCAAACCCCTATTATTATTATTTTTATTATTATAAAATTAATTATAAACAATTTTTATAATTTTATTGAAGTAGATTTTGTTTATATTATAAGTAAATCTTAATTAAAAAATAGTTAATTTAAATAAAAGTCACACAAAAAACACAATTAAATTCAAAAAAATCATCACTTAAAAAAATATTAATAAAATAATTACTTAAAGAATAAATGCACACAAAAAATAGAAATCCATTATATATATATATATATATATATATATATATATATAATGAATAAAATAAAAAATATCAAAATAATAATATATAATTAATTAATTTTAATTTATATTTTATATAGTAGTTTGTTTTAGCATATTTATTTTGAAATATAATTTTATTTATTTACTAAGATTTGAGAATAATTTTTATTTTAATTTAAAATTTATATTAACTCTAATTACATATTTTTTAAAAATTGTATTAAATTTTTTTAAAAAAGATTTTTTTATAAAAGATATAAAAATAATTATTCTTCTAAGTTAATCATATCTATCATAAGTTTGAACACACTTTCTATATTTTTAACAATTTCATTTCCACTTTTTTTTCCATTCTTCCTTTTCCTTTGTTTCTTCATTCCTCCTTAGTCTACGTATAACTTACGTAACCATCATGGTTAAGAAAATGAAGAAGGTGAGCAGAACCACCGCCACCACCACCTACTTTCCAAATCCTCTACCCTTCTTTGTTTTTTTAACCATGATGACCTTTTTTGCCAATTTTCAGGATGATGTTTCGATAATGCTGACTCTTAAGTTTCTTAACCATGATGGTCACGTAAATTATACATGGACTAAGTTTTATGTATTTTGTTTGACTATCTAATAGTCTATTTTGACGAAATAAAGTAGCACAATTTTGCACCAGAATATTCATATACCCTTCAAACTAGTATTAGAGCTCCATGGGGCCTAATACACAAGTTGCAGCTTATCAGTGAAAACCACAAAGTGTCAGTGTTGGTGGAGCTAGTGAAACGCGAACAATACCTAGCAGTGAGGCGGGAGATATCCAAATAGTTGAAGCTGGAAACATGTTCATTTCCATACAAGTTCTGAGGAATGTCATATACAACTTCAGTGAGAAGAGCATATTGGGACAAGGAGGTTTTGGAACGATTTATAGAGGTGAGCTCCATGATGGTACAAGAATAACAGTAAAAAGAATGGAGTGTGGGTAATAACAGGGAATGGTGCAACATAATTCTTATCACTGTTTTCCTGCTCACTATCATCATTATGGGACTCATCATCACCCTCACATCAATTTAGCTTCGATTTATTGTTTATAATTTGTACCCCAGTGCCAACTCTTTTCTTCCTCAAACAAGACATCTTTACTAATCACAATTCTCTTAGTTTTATGATCAAATAAGCGATAACCTTTGGATTCATCACTAACACCTAGCATAATATAAGGAAAGCTTTTATCATCAAGTTTACCTCGTGTGGCATCTGGTATGTGCACATGAGCTAAGCAACCCTAAACTCGTAGGTGTTTGATAGAAGGCTTGATTCCACTCCAAGCTTCTTATGGTGTGATATTTTTTACAGCATGTGTGGGACAACGATTTAACAAATAAAGTGCCCAATTCACTACTTCAGGCCAAAAGGATTTAGGAACATTTTTGGCTGAGAGCATACACCTTACCATGTTCATACAGTCCTATTTTTGCATTCAGCGACTCCGTTTCGTGTAGGTTGTGGTAAGTTGTCATTTTATACCATTTTCATCACAAAACGATTTAAACGCGAGAGAATTAAACTTTCCTCCTCTATCTGTTCGGAGACATTTGATGAACGCTCCGACTTCTTTTTCCACCATGTTCTTATATGACTTGAAACATTCCAAAGCTTTAGATTTTTTTGAAAGCAAATACCTAACCTTTACGGCTATAATCATCAATGAAGCTTAAAAAATATTGTTTTCTGCTATTGGAGATGGGTTCTATGGGTCCACAAATATATGCATATATGAGCTCCAAGGTGGTGTTGGCATGCCATTTGCTTGTCTTAGGAATTGGAGTTCGATGTTGTTTGCTAATGAAATAGTCAGGACATACAACACCCGAGGAATCAAGTGCTGGTAAACCATGTACCATGTTCCGTGTTTGCAGAGTCTTCAAGCCTTTGTAGTGTAGGTGACCAAACCTTTGATGCTAGAGATAAGTGAGATCAGAGGAAGTATGCAAACATTCTTCAGTAGAAGAAGGAGTGATGAAACTTTCATCAAATAGAATGAACATACGATTTGTGCTCATGTTTGTGTGAGCAATCAAATCTTTAGATGGAATATTGCATTTTCCATTTTGTATGAGAATAGAAAGACCATTTTCCTGCAACTAGCCAATGCTTAACAAATTTTGTAAAGCTCATGGACATAATATACATCTCGTAGCAGAAAAGCAGTGCCATTAAAGACTAATCTGACACTTCCTGTGCCAACAACAGTCATTTGAGAGTCATTGCCACATTTGACAAAATGTTTAGCCTCAAACACCAATTTGACGAAAGCACCTTTATCACCACACATGTGATTAGAACACCCGGAATCCAACAACCATGCGGCCTTCTTATTGACTCCTTTATCGATGGTAGCCATCAAGAGCATTTCTTCTACGTCATCTACTTCTGTATAATTTGCTTCTTTTTGCCATTGCAGACATTCATATTGTAATGACCCAATTTGTGGCACTTGAAACATTCTACATTTGCTTTTGAGAAAGGTTGTCTTCTTCTGCTATGTCCACGACCTTGGTCGGACCCTCTACCTCTTCTTCAACCTCTGCCTTGATTACTTTTTGACAAAAAAGGTAAATTCGCTCCTCTGAATTTTAAATACATATATAGTTATGTTATAATCCCAATGACATTATTATTTATTTTAAATAATAAAGTAATTTCTACCTTCTAACAAAATATCAAATAACAATTATTAAGAACAAATAAACTTAATTATATGATATGCACTTAATAAAGATCGTAAAGTTATTCACACAGAATAGTTAGTGTTACTTATATTAAAACATGTATGAGTTTTATTTTATTTTTTATGGTTAACAGTAATGAATATTCATATATAAATTTTGTTTTCATGATTAAAAGAATTATCGGAACACAATTTTTACTTTAAATTTGTGTATTTTAGAATATCATTGTGTTGCTTAATTTTAAGATTCAACTGGTAGTGCTTAATTATTTGGAGGTTCTCTTAATTTGGAACTGATTAGTAGGGTTCAAATTAAACAATCTTTTAAGCTTATGATACTTTATTGTATGATGTATAGACGTAGATGGACATGGTTGTGTTTCCTTAATCTCTAAGAGATGGAACCATGGAAATAATGAAGGAGATTGTGTTGTCATCCTTTTGATGCATTATTAAAATGGATTTTGTTAGATTATCTTCACTAACTTTATATGTTATACTTTTTGGATATTCTTTTGCCACAGAACTTAGTTTGAATGATGCATACAACACTTTAAAGAAACAAAAGAATAATATATTCATTTTTTTTTTCTTTAAAAGCATGGGACAATTGACAACACAACTTTGTGAAGTGGAGAAGAAAGTAGCTCACTCACCTTCTTTCCTCTTGTATTCAAAATTCCAAATACTACATTTCATTCTTTTTTCCATATGGTATCCTCCTCAAGGTTCAAACTTCTCTTTCGAAAAGAAAAAGGAGAAAGCAAAAGTAAACCAATACATAAGAGTAATGATGATAGGTTCAAATTCCAAAACTGGATTTAAATTTATTTACCTGCATCAGAAAGAAGGAATCATGTTAGTATATATTGTAGAATCCATCATATATTCTTTTCAATATCACAGATGATAATATTACTTACTTACCCTGTTTTCCACATATTTTGGTCATGAAAGCTAGGAAAATTATAAGTATAGCCAATCCTGCTAATGATCCAATAATTATAGCAAATGTCTTTACACCTCCATGACTCGATTCGCCTGCATTACACCAAACATCTTATTTAATTTAATTATGATATATTAATAACTTTTTTAATAATTTTTTAACAATAAATTATGTGTTAATGATTGTTTTATTGATGTGTATATTTAAAATAATTACAAGCTATGACGTAAACGACGGTTGTAAGTGATTATAAAAAAATAAAAAAATTGTTTTAAATTTTTTTTTTCTATCTTATTTTCTCTTCTTCTTTCGTAACAATACTTAAAAAAAATAAAACACTTCTTAAAACTTTGATTCTTACAATTTCTGAAAGAAAATTACAATTTTTTACATCCGATCCAAATGGTGAACACACATAATCAAACTTCTCTCATGTGAGTTCAGAACTTCAAACCCATGAGAGGTAGTAAGAGAAGAACAAGCATGCGATCATGATGATGGGCCTTACCGTGGGCCTTCGACTCACCGTGGGCCCCGCCGGTGGAGTACCGCGCATAACACTTCCCCAGGAACATGTCACCGTAATCCGCCGTGCCGCAGTCGCCCTTCAGCCGCGAGATCGCCTCCGCCACGCATTCCTGGCACTCGCCGTAGCTCAGGTCTCCGGTGCACTGCGCCATGCCGCGGACTCCGCCGGAGCCGCCAACCCTGAAGTTCCCTCCAGTGGCCGCGAGTCCGGCAAGCACGGCGTCGCGGCTCCCCATGGCGTCGGGGTTGTACCCCACCGAGGGCCCGCACTTCTTCAGCACAACCGTCTTGTCCTGTGCGCCGAGGAACGTCGCGTTGTCGTACTTCACGAAGCAGCCGTCGAGCTGCACCGCGCCGCCGCACGTCCCACGACAGATATCGCCGGCGCGCGTGACGGCGCGCGCCACGCAGGCGGCGCAGTCCGGCATGGCAAGGTCGCCGCGGCACTGGTAGAGGCCGGTCACCGCGTCCTGCTGCGTGGACCCCACCACCGTGAAGTTGTTATAAGACGAGTACGTGGCCGAGTTCACCAGCGATGTGAGTAGCGAGTCCAGGTTCGACTGGTACGGCGAGTTTGGGGTGTACAGTTGCTGCGTGCACCCGCTGTAGAGAAACGCGCTCGGGCTCGAACACTCCGAAAACTTGGGGAACAACAGGATCACGCAGACAAACACACCCACTGTGATTACTCTGTTTGAGATGCCCCTTTTTGTCATTTTCATTTCTCGGAGATGTTGACGTATGTTAACTCTAATATGGGTTTGAATGTTTAGGGCACGTATATGGATATATATATATATATATATATATATATATAGATATAGATATAGATATACAAATGCATATGTGAATGATTATATCATTATATGGAATGAACAAGTGTTTTTGGTGCTATTACTATTTCTTCAAATGAATATGAAGATTTTGAGCTATGCAGAAGGATCCAGCTGTGAGTTTTCACATAGAGTTGCTTTAAATAAGCAAAATACACCAGGGAAGAAAAAGGTTCTCTTTGATTATTTTACAGTCTGTGGGGTCCTGTAAACTCTTTTCTTCTTTCTTAGGCTAGTTGATTATCTATCATCATGCTTTTCTTTTTGCTTCATATAATTCAAACAAAAGTAGCAACTTTACTTTCTTTCTTTTGCTAAGAAAAATAATTTAAAACTCTGACAATGTTAAAAGTGATCTGAATTTATAACCCAGTGAGAAATTTATTGTTATGTGCGCATTTTAAATGGTTGGAGAAGATAACTTAATAGAAGAAACATTGCTAAGTCTTTTCAAATTGGGAAATATTGCTCTCTCAGCACTGAAAATCTAAATAAAAGTTGGAGAGAGCGACACTTAGTCAACAATATACACCGAACAGTATAAAGTAAGAAATGTAGTTATTTAAGGGGCAGAGCTCATATTAGTAGTTTCTGCTTAATTCAATCTAGTGTTTTGAAACCACACATTAATTAATAGACACAAATAAGTTTGGTACTGGTTTCAATCAATGGTTTTTTATATAAATTTTGCAGAAAATCGATTGCACTACTTTGTGTTGGCAACTTTTTAACATCACTTTCCACCTAATCAAACTAGCCCCTTTTAAAGGTATGACTCGTTTCAAGTTCAAACTACCTTCCTCTTCAAATGATGTTTTAACAATTTGCTTTTGTTGTTTCTGTCAAATTCTTAAATCTTGTTATGCCTTCTTCAAAAACCCTAATGTGAAAGTTACATACACTTATATACGTAATTTAGTTTAAGTATATATCTAGAAGATGTAGAATCCTTGATCAGCCACACACAGGCTCATGGAATATTACCATATATAACTTGATATAGCTAAGTTGGTGAGAAGTGTAGTGGCTTTTCAGTGTGTCGCAATGATTTGTGAATATATTATTTTATGGCTCTATGGATTAATCACGAAGTAAAGCTAGAACACTTATAAAAGAAAAGGCCAAGACACTTTCCTTTCACACACACTGCACCATCACCTTTTCCTATTGAAGACAGTAAAGGCCAACTATGACATCGCACTACCCTCCTCAATCTCATCATAACTTTAGCATATTGGTATACTTATACACATGCATGCTAAATAATCGTTTTTGTACATGAACTTTTAATAGCTAGTAGAGAGTTCATCCCAAAGAAATGGAACATCATTAAAAGTTGATGCTGTGATATGTAGATTGAGCTATGTTATATACAAGTTTTCTGATACACATATACAATGATAGCTGCCTTAACAATATATCTGGCTGTTTAAAATCTTAATCACATAGTTATGAACACATGCTATATACTATCAAGTGTGTCAGTGATTTTTTTAATCTAATATACTAATTAAATGTTAATTAACATGGTTTTTCTTTTTTAGAATTCTATTTTATATTGTTAATTAATGTATTCAAATACATAGAGATAATATTAATTTTCAGACTTTAATGTCATTAGAATATTTATAAAACTAAAATTTGAAAAGATAAACTCCTACTAAATAAATGAAAACAATTCTAAAATTACAAGTGTATGTATAGTAGATGTATATGCACACTGTTCATTTACTTAAAGAGTATAGCGATTTTAAATCTTTTATTAATTTGTCTAATAAAGTTAATATAATTAAAGTTAGTATGACATTTGAATGAAGAAAAAACCTGTTACTTTTCAAGTATACCATTTCTTTATAGAATTTTTGAATTAAACCTGTTATTTTGAAATCCTATTTTGGTAACAGTCCAAGAAAATATAATATTATTCACTTTATCAACTATTGGCCCGATATAAAGCCCAATATGGTGCTTGTGGCAAGTGTTTGGCAGAGCATGTGTTGTTGAAGTAAAAGCCCAACATACTGCTTGGATCGCTTTTTATATTTCAGAGGCTTCTCTGTTGTTTTCAGGTTTGGGAACTTTCCCTGAAGCTCATACTAGGCTGGTTCCTATTACTAATCTTGGTCTTCATGAATTTTTCTAATGTTAAAGACCAAACTAAATAAATGAATTTTCATATGTTGACCAAAAATTTGAAATTATTCTCCTCCTCAACTTTTCCCCTTCTTAATTTCACCGAAGGAGTTCAACTAATGATAAGGACTGGGTCAACCAATTCCACACGTATTCCTCTATGCACCAAAGGTGCATTTCAATTCATACATCAGAGTGGTTCAAGCACCAAAAATGTTACTTCCAAATTCCAATCTTAGCTTCAACTTGATTGAGCAAAAAATGAAAATAAAAAATAGGAATATAGGAAGAGGTTTGTTTATCTTCACTTTGCTCTTCATTAAAAGGTATAATTTCTTTCCTTGATTAAAATGCTTAATCCCTTCACACCATATATAGCCACAAACACTTGTTTATAGTGCAATAATTTTCCATAGATCACTGTTATTCATACTTCTTTTTTCTGCACTTTTAACTACTCATCTTTCTTTATCAATCATCTTATTTTACTTTTTTCCTTTCTCCTCTTCGCAGTCTCTCTTTTATTTTATTATAAAAGTTACCGTGAGTGTAAGATAGCTTCATTATAAAACTGAGTAAACTTATCATATATAATAACAGTTTATAATTTATAGAAGTTTAAAACAATTTATATTACTACTATTTGTTTGGTATGAATTGTTATTGCAAGAAGTTCAGACAAGTTTCTGACATGTTATCACCTGTTGCTTGAAACAAAAAAGAAATAGTTTATCGAACAATGGATTTTGAGGAGTATCACTATATATACAGATGCAGTGAATTTCTGACCTTTTTTGACATTTTGAGATATGAAGTACTGTATCTTAATGAGGGAATTGACAACTTCTAAGTTGTGTACACCATTACTATTGTTATTCTAATTATACAGTGTATTTTTCTCTAATTCCATGGGATTGTACTATTCCTGAGTTCATTTGGTCGAAGAAAAGCTAAAAGGGTATGCATGTCCCTCCCTGTTTACAAGTCAGAATTGCCATCTCCTATGCAGTGTATAGAACCTACTATTTGTCTCACACGACCAAGTTTCCGAGCCATTAGACGGTTTACTAGTCTCTCTAGAGCTTCTTTCATCCACCAGTGTTGACAAACTTCCCTTGCGTCAGAAACGCTCATCTACACCCCAAAAGAAATTTTCAAACACTTTCTTAGTTCGTGATCATTAGAATGAAAGAAAAGGAATCATTCAAACACTATCTATAACACTGATCATTTAGAAGAAGCAACTGAGAAAAATTCAAACACTGTCCTCAGTATTCCATTTTTAGTATCACCTACCCACGTTCTTTGACGAAAATTCTGCTCAGGCCAGAACTCCAATTGCTCTTGGACAAGTAGAGGGAACATGTAGCCCTCGTAAAATGCATCATGAGTCTTGCTCTTGAAACTCCACTTACCCAATTTCCCCTGCACCAATCAAATCAAACTTTAATCTCAACTTAAACAAGTTTTATTGGTAGTTAAGTTGCATTAACAATGATTTATGATCTTATAGTTATCAAACTTTCGTCATTTCATCGAATAGCCTGACCTCAACAGTGCCTCGGACCCCTGCTTCCTCTATGGTTTCTCTCAAAGCTGCCTCCTTTTTGGATTCGTCCAATTCCCAACCACCCTGTTGTTTGGTCAAACGGATAGCACAAAACGGGGTGAATAAAACAGTTAACAAATCAAAATATATCCCATTTGGGAGATGATCAATTTCATTGACTAATAATACCTTAGGAAACAGCATCCCTTTGCCTTTTTGAGAAGTGATGACCAAAACTTCTAAATCTTCTGGTCCCTCCAACGAAGTTCGATCCACAATTTTATATCTATAGGGTATGCATCTGCACACATGTGGCCATCAAATTGAAAGCGAAAACAAAAATGTTCAGTCACAATTGAAAAGAAACTGAATAGAGTCAGAAAGACTAATTGCATGAACCAAACATGGCTTTATTTCGATACAGAAAATTGAATACTAAAGGCAACGATGGGATTAGAAGAGGAGACAAACCCCACGACTTGGCGACGACCTTTCCTGTAGCGTTGTAACTCTCTACCTGTACGAGAAACCAATGCAACAACGTTGTTGTCTTGGGAAACCAAAGCCACCATTTTTGTAAGAATTGGAAAAAGGGTGAGAGAAAGAAAGGTTAGAAGTTGAGAGAGGAAGAGAACATGCAAGTTGTGTTGTGTTGTGTTTATTAGTGGATAGGATAACAAAGAGAGGGTCCTATTAATAGAGGCTATGCCTTTTTCTACCAAGTGGAAACAAATTACTTTTTCTTTTTTTAATTTCATTTTATCATTAAAATAAACATACATTTACCTTTAATTACAAATCACATAGAATTAAAACTTACATCAATTACATGCTCTTAAAAATACTTTTTAAATTACCAACTCAAATTTTAATACTTTGAGGGAAATTTAATATCAAAAGAAAACAAAAATTAGACACGTAGACGCAATTTCCTATATTTTGAGGGAAAATGCAAACACCTTTTTGTGTTTTGTTATTTTAAATGGAATAATTTTAAACACCTTTTTAACATATTTTACTTAGTAGAAAGTGGCGTAGTGAGAGGCAATTTTGTGGATTGGTGCGAACACAGGTGCCATATATTTGCGTGAGAATCATGTTATTTATTTTGTTGTCTTTAGTTTAGATTGGGTTTTTTTAGAAAAAATAAATTGTGGAATTGATTATTTAATTTTAATAAATTCAATTAAATTTGGGTGTATCAAGTTGAATTGAGTTATATATATACATTTACGTTAATGTTTTCTTTTATTATTGTTCCAAGATCTCAACAAAAAAATATTTTAAAGATATAATTTCCCTTTCAATATATACTAAGAAAAATGTAAATTTTCTTTGCAAAAAAGACCTAAAAAACTTCATCAAGAGAAAGAAGAACTAAAACGGGGCTTAGAAAGCACAATATAGAAGAAACAAAAAAAAAAAAAAAGTCACTAATTGTTCTTAGTTTTCCATTTAAATTGAAAAGCAACTTCTTCTTCTTCTTTTTTTCTTTCTAAAAGTGTTCCTACAAAAAATTCAATAGATAGAATTCGTGTAAACACTCACACTGGTATGTTTGTTTATTCATACTGTTTTATAAATTTGAAAATTTGAATTATTTCAAATCCGATTAGATACAGAATTTTAGATATAAACTAATCTTTGGACCTGAGTTGGTTTTTTTCTTTTTTTTTTTCAAGAAAAATAATATATAATTATTGTTATAATTATGTATATTTATAAAGATAATAATAAATTTAGATTTTGATATTATGGAACATATGAAATTGAGTAATATCTTCACATCATCATTAATAGTAGTAATATATTATACAAATAATATTAATAGTAGTAATATATTATAGTGCTTAAACATATCTTTATTCAGTTTGAGCAGTTGTTTTCTATTTGTTTTGCTTCCAATGAAGAAATAATTTCAATAAAAAGAAAAAAAAATACATGGAAGATTCAGACAATTAAAGAATGACTCAAATTTTCTTCTGTTCATATGTGAAGAATCACATACAAACTCCAAGGAAAAGGGTTTTAAAGAAATATCGGTTCCTCTAATAAGCCATTTTGCATGGACGCTGGGTTTCATTAACATTTTCAATTAAAACTAATCTATTACCATAGTAAAGATTTTTTTAATTTCTTTTTATATAAAAAGTTGTTTGTAATTTCATTTGTATGTTTCAAAACAACTGAAATTGCATGAATTTTTTTTTCCTGAGAATTTTAATACAGGATTATTTTTACAATATTTTTCTTCTTATTTGTTTTACTATTCCATATTAACAACTAGAGGAGCAATCCAATTAATTTAGACATTGTATATTTAATTAGTGGAATATTCCTATTTGTTTATAATGAACAAACAATATGTTGATTAAGAATTGGTAGAAGGGTGTAGAATAGTCTTGGCCAACACAATCCAAAAGGAACATCTTATAAAAAAATTTGTTACACTTTTCATCCATTTATTAAACTCCTTCAACCAAATAAGCTTTGTTAGAATTCAACAATGCACCTAAAAGATTTTGTCTTCCATAACACAAACATCACATAATAAATTATCATTTCTCATGAAAACATTTATTTTATTATATATTTCTTTCTGGTAGTTATGAACAAACTCCACATAAAATATGAACCTTTAGAGAAACATCACTACTACACATTTTTTTTTTCAAATATTTTCCTTTTCCACATATGTTCTTATTTGTATTCCTTACCAATTTTATGGTTTGTTATAGTGTAGAATCTGTTGTAGCTATACTTTTAAAACAATGATTTTTAGTTCAATTATGGAATTGAAACTGTATTTTAATTTCATCTTTTAATTGTGACGAATCCGGTTGTTTTATAAATATTAAAAAATTATGAAATTTAAAAATTGTTAAAACTAATTACATTTACTATTATTATATTATCATTATTATTAATATATCAAATGAAAATAATAATAATAATAATAATAATAAAGTAAGTGAGCTAGTTTGTAGATTTTGACTTTGAATAGGCAATGTAAAATTGAACAGCGGCTCCTCAACGTTCCCACGGATGCCACGTGATAATAAACGTCAATACTGACTCAGCTGTTAGGCTGTCTATATAACTTTTATAACTTTCAAGTAAAAGACATTAAATTGGTTTTTAACATCACTTATTAGATGTCATTTAGAAGAAGTAATGATGTAAATTATTAATCGGTGACAGTTTCGTAAATAAGTCAGGTCTATAGACGTCAGTTAGGAGGGGTACCGACGTCTATAATATTATAGACATCGAGGCCCCTCTTGAGTGACGTTTATATATCTGACAAGTAAGTGAAAAGTCATTTTTTTTTCGCCATTTAGACGTCAGATACCGTCAATCCGACGTTTATATGCGACTATAGACGTCTGTGCCTCCTAAGTGACGTCTATATGTCTCACAGTAGGTGAAAAATCATTTCTTTTCGCCATTTAGACGTCAGATACCGTCACTCCGACGTCTATATGCGACTATAGACGTCAGTTCCCCTCCTAATTGACGTCTATAGTCTGATAGGTAAGTGAAAAATTATTTTTTTCTGTCATCTAGTCATCTAATCCCGCCAACCGACGTCTATATGCGACTATAGACGTCAGTTCCCCTCCTAACGGACGTCTATAGTCTGACAGGTAAGTGAAAAGTTATTTTTTTTCCGCCATCTAGACGTCTAATCCCACCAACCGAAGTCTATATGCGATTATAGACGTCTGTTCCCACGACATTCGACGTCTACATTTACCACGAATATTAATTTTTAAATTGAATGGACATCATATTAGTAAGGTCCCCGACGTATATTCGATTATAGATGTCAGTCTCTTTGGCAACTGACGTCTCATTTCTTGTTAAATCAGTCATCGCGAACCAGTTTCGTGCACTTCATCGTCTTCCTTCACCTTTTCTCTCTGCTGCATTGTCTTTCAGGTGCGCTTGATCTCTTTTGAACCGTTTAAACTTGCTTTTACTCCGATTAAAGTAATCTATGATGTATTATCTTTCATTTGAACCGATTAAAATGAGTTTTCGTTGAGTTTTGGTGCAGTTTTTCTCGTGTCTTTGGGTAGCGCAATGCACCTTCTCCTTTTGTTAGTTTCCTCGTAAGAAAAACTTGCATTTTTTGGATTTCTTATGACATTTCAACCTCAAGTCGAACTTGAGTTGTTGCTTACTTCCACTCCAACCGCCAAAGAAAAAGAAAATGGTGTCACCGTATTATTTTTCTTTGGCGGTTGGAATGGAACTAGGTAACAACCCATGTTCGTCTTTGGGTTGAAATGCCATAAGAGATGCAAAAGACGCAATATTTTCTTACGAAGAAACTAGCAAAGGAAGGAGGTGCTACTATGCTACCCAAAGACACGAGCAAAACTGCACTAAAACACAACGAACACTTCGTAGACATCAGTTAATGTCATGTCCGACGTCTATAGTACCCTTAGACGTCGGTTAATTCCATGTACGACGTCTTTATAGTGTCCTTAGACGTCGGTTTATTCTATGTCCGACGTTTTTATAATGTCCTTAGACGTCGCTTTGTGCCATGTCCAACGTCTATACAGACGTCAATCTTTGAGATTAACCGACGTCTGTAACGACGTTAGACCTGCAGAATCCGACGTCTCATTAACATCACCCATAAAACATTGATTCGGGATGTGACATTAAAAACTTAAAATAACATACATCTAAAGTCCTTTCTACACTAGTGAGAGTCTCTTAAAAGTTTAAAATACATAAAAAAATGTTATATACTTATGATAAAATATTAACGTTATTTAAAACAAATGTTTATTTTGTTTTATGAGTAAAGTAAAATAAAATAATTATTATTATAATTATAAAAATAAACTTAAATAATTGATAAAATAATTATTTTGATTTAAAAAATAAAAATAAAAATAAGAGGATTCATCTAAAATAAAATTTAAAAATGATTAAATCATGATTTTTTTTTAATGAAAACATTATGTTAAATCACAAAATGGTGGTACAATCAAAATTGGTTAATTTTAAAAATGGAAGAAGTTAGATATAAATTTTTAAATGGCTGAAAATTGAGTAACCTAAAACTAAATAAAAATGATCTCTGACCTTGTCTTATACTTTTTTTTTTTTAAAAAAAAAAAACTACACAATTTTATATTACGATTTTCTTTCTGAAAAAAAAATATTATATGATCGTACGGAAAACATTTTCAGTTTTGGTGTTGTTCGCTGATTACCATAGCATGACGATATGAACTTTATATACAGAATCTTCATTACATTATATTATTTAAATAATTTACAACAATGATTTCACCAATAAACAAAATTTACTTATTTTTTCGACACATTATATGTTGATACTTATGGAAATGTGATTTCTATCAGATTTTTGATTAAGAAAAGTGAAAAACTAACATGATCTTAACCTTTGAACTAACTATTATTTTTTTTAATGTACTTATTATTGTTCTTGTTACATCATACGATTTGTATAATAATCACTTAAAGAAAAGTCACATTACTTAACAATTTACAATGGTGTTGTTCAGTTTTGGTGGGGGAAAGTCAGATTTTGCAAAGTTAATTAAATTAATTATCGTTGATTAATATCTATATCTAGGGGGTAAGAATTTAATACGTATATGGTGATGTAAATGTTGGAAGGAGAATACTCAATACTCAGCATCCTAGCTCATTACATTTAACAATAAATAATTCCTATTAATATGAAAATTATAAAAAAAAACAAAATTGCTTCCTAGTTACCTACCATACACGTGTTGTAGAAATGCAACAGTGACGATAATGATAAAAAGTTGATAGCTTATCTTTCAATAAGAAAAAAGTCGAAGAGGAAATATTTATGTTTGAATATACCACATACCTCATTATTTTAGACTCGAAGTGATAATATATCTTATTTTTGTTAAATTTTATTATAGCATATTATTTATTATGTTTATTTTTTTTTCTTCTCTTTTCTTTATGTGACAAACATATCTGAAAATATTTACTCTCTAATGTTAGTCTTATAGAATCAGATGAATGTTATGATTAAAACTATTATCTCTGAATATATTTAAAAATATGTTTTGATTAATTGCATTTCATTATTAATGTTTTCAAATTTAAAAGTAGTTTAAATAGAAAATAAAGTAAAAATGAAGGTGGGCGCATGACATGTATGGATGAAGATGCGAACATGGTTTTTCCATTTGATTGAGCCGACTCAGACCATTTCCAATGCGCATATAAATATGTCAAATTACTAAGGGAACAAAGGTTTGTGTTCTATTTTCAAAGAAAAGGTCAGACAACAATAATATTGCTTTTATAGAGTGAAGGAGTTGTGTTGTTATATTCTTAGTTCTCATTATACCTTAATCTCATTTTATTGGTCTTCAAAGTTAAACGAATACAATAAAAAATTATATATAATTCTGATCGTGGAATCTTAAATTCTTTGTCATGGATAACTATTCTTAGATTAATTATAAAATATTGAATTCAGGTATAATTTTATGTTATTAATAATATTTTTTTTAATTCATGTTATTATTTAATTGATTTTTAATGTTGGATGTAGATTGATTCTGTATTGAAATTGAATATCTAATAAAGTTTCTATATAAAATATAATTCATCAGTAATACGAAGACTCTTGAACTTAATATAATTATTTTTTGAGAATTTAAGGGATTGAAATTTGATTAGGTTATGCATAAATCAATATCTTTTCGGTCTACATATGTAGGAAAGGGTTCAACACTCACAAATACACATAAATTTTCATATTAATAAGATATTGTCCGCTTTGAGTCAAATCCTCACGGGTTTACTTTTAGTACCACTTCAAAAAGCCTCTTATAATCTTATGTGTATATAAACCCATGTTTATCTCTTATTTTTTCTATGTAGGATTTTGTTTGTACTCAACAACATATAGACTAAAGTAATTTTTTATCTAATTAAACGTGTCAAAAGAACTCAGTTGACAAGAAGTTGATTATAACAACTTAACAGTGATCACATAGCATCAATATCTAGATGAAGAAAAACAGCATGCAGTGGTTTGAGTAATATAAATCGTACAAAAAAGAAAATGGTCCTAAGTGTTATAGCACTCCTTATGACTGATATTTGGTGCAGAGTAGGAAGTATGTTCTATATGTTTATTTGAGAATTGAATATTATAGAAAGATAATTGTAAGAGTCGCTTTTCTGAGAGTTACGTAAGGATACGAGATTTGGTTTAATGGCATTATTATTTGATGGTAACAAAAATATGTAACTTACACGCAATATGGATATGCCATCATAATAGTTATAATTGCTTCACTGAATAATAGTAATATTGCAACCTTTAGTTTGTGTTTCTGGTTTGCGTTGATGTGATTGTTTGAGTGAACTCAACTTCGTATCATGGATTTTGTTCTACTGATATCGGAAACCAGAAAACGAAAGGGCATGGGAGGGGTCAGAACAAGGACTTGAAGGATAGTTGCATTTAAAGAGCTCTGCGACAGTGTTCACAATTAAAAAAACACTTGATATCAACAATTCTTTTCATCCCATTTTTCAATTATATATATATATATATTTTATTTTTTATAAATAATTGAATTTAATTTAATTCATTAAATTAATAGTGGAGTTATCATATTTATGATGAGGACACTAATTGTTTGAAAATGGAATATGGGTCCTATGATTTTGGTGATGTTAAAAAAGAAATGGGTGAGAAGAAAGGATGATCTTTGGTGTTTGGATATTTGGAAAGCACCACTATCCAACTTTCTAGACCAAGTCTTTCAGGATTAGTTGGCCACCTTTTACATTGGAAAGAAATCTAAATTAATCCAAAATTATTCCACAGTGAATAATAATAACTATAAACAATAACATGATACGTAAAAAATGATTTTTCTTGTTAAATAATTGACTATTTTTATTAGAATCCATCGGCAGATTGTGTACAAAAAAGAGTTAAGGATTGAGTTAGTGGAGTTTCACTTTCAGTGTCACTAACTCTCAAGTACACTCATTCAAGTGCAACTAACTGGCTTTATTAGTTTTTGTCTTTTATTTCTTGTTGAGATTCTTCAGTTTGAGGTCATAAAACCTTGGAAATAAATATTTTGATATTCATGAGCACTTTTGACATGCTACTTTTGACAACTATTTTTTATAATAAAATATTATATTTAGATCATAGTAATGAATATAAATAAAATAATAATATGCATAGATAGTTATAAAAATACGAAAGTTTTTGGTTTTACTGTTTTATTTTATTGAGTAGTAATGGTATGAATTTGATGAGTTTATTGTAATTTTGTATACTCTTCAATAGAATTGGATTTGGATAAAGTTGTTTCTTCTTCATATAAATAGGATATTTCTTTTCAGATTTTGATGTTACTGTTGGACTAAAGAATTGAAAATTTTCATGTGAGAGGAAAATAAATAAATAAATAGGCAAAAGACTGATATAAATTTCTACGCCTTTAAATCTGGAGCGCTGTAAAAAATATGTTTGCATATATTGTTCCTAACCTAATCCAGTTACAAGATTAGGTTGGATTATTGGATTTAATAATCAAGTATTAAAAAACCTTCATAACACGTTTTTTTAAATAAGATAACGACAATACTTATAATAATATTAATAATATTATATTATAAAAAATAATATTATTTTATGATAAAATTATTTAAAAAGTACTCACTTTTATGATATATTTATTTAAAGGCTAGTTAAGTTGGACTAAATCTTGTTTATTTAATATTTATTAACCGGTCATTTAACTCAATTGTTATTAAGTATAAAAATAAACACAATTTATAATAGTCCAATAACAGAGTGTAATAAACATTCCGAATGGAGTGTTTTTTGTTTTCTCAGAAAAAAAACATGCAAAATGGAAAAAGTAGCAGAAGTTTATAAAGCAAAATAAAAGTGTGAATAGTAACTCTCTAGGGATGATCAAATCATTCAACTTTGTGGCCCATAAAGATATGGATCATGGCAGCACACAGACCTAAATTGTGAGAGGCCCAATTCGTCAATGCGAAATTGTAATATGCACACATGAAATGATCTCATTCAGTTTAGACAATAAATAAATAAAGAAAATGGTTTAATTTTGAAAATAATTAAAATTACCTCAAGTGAACCAATTCCATTAACTTTTACATTATTATCACTGCATTGCAAATACATTTTTATTATATATAAACAACACTTCTACATATAACTCGCTAGCATAAGTTTCAACCATTGTTTGAAAAGAAATTTTAAATCTACTTCAATCATATAAAATCAACTTGTAAAGTGAGATTTATATCTCACTTATATATTATAAATTGGTTTTATTTCTAATAGATGTGGGACTTTCAACAAATACAATAACTTATGTTTTATATGTTTTCAAAATCAAGAAAGTTAACAATTCTTGAATGCTATATGAATAGTTTGTTCCAACATTGAAAGTATTTTTCATTTACGTTATGGAAGTTTCTGGCTCATGCATATATTCACTTTATGAAGGCCATATATATATATATATATATATATATATATATATATATATATATATATAAGGTACATATTTATGCATAAACATGGAAGTGAAAAAGTGATATGGATGTAGGAGAATTTGAAGTGTGTGGTGAGAAGCACTTGAACAAAAAATTGAATGGTGGTGGTGTGGAACATTTTTTGCAGAGAATAGGTTCGTGATTTTTTACAGAAGAAGAAGAAGAATCAGTGGAAAAAGATGTGCAATAATGGGCACATTATGGAACTGTAAGAGAAGAAAGGAAAAGATGTGTGATGTGTTGATGGAATTATGATAACCTCTAATTATGGCATCTTAAAGGCTGAAAAGTGCAAAGATGTTCGTTGCTTTCAAGAAATTGTAGGGCATAGGTGGCATAGATAGATATGTTGAACATGCTACCATGGCTTCACACGAAGTATCAAAATCATCAAATCAAGTTTGGTTTCTTTTCCATCCACCAAGAAAGTTGGTTTGGTTGTTTATTATAAGTAGACAATGTTAGTGCCTTTCAGATATCACACCATAAATTGCATTCTATCTTTATGATATTGCTTTTTCAAACTGCAAAAGTCTTCTTCTCACATACTTTTAAACCTAAAATCAATTTCAAGTTTTCTGTTATTTTCGTTTTTATATTTTTTTAACTTTTGCAGTTAGGAAAATAAACCTAAAACTTTTTGTTCAACTCTATTTCAAGTTAGAGAAATAAAGATAAAATTGAAAAAAAAAATCAAAATTTTAATTTAGTGAAACGGGAAATATATTAAGTTTCTAAGTTTAACTATGCATTGTCATTTTTAATCTTTTAGATATGTATTAATTTTAAATCATACTGCTTTTTTAAATTTTGAATTGCTTTTTTTTTTTTCAATTTTAGAAACTAAGGAGATAACAGTGGTACACTTTTTTTATTATTCTGTGTATTAACAATAACTGCTATCTTGGAGGATAAAACTGAACGATGTGAAATTTAAAATAAAAAATACATTTTTTTTTCTATTTATATAGAAAGTCTTGAAAAAATTAGCTATCAAATTTCCACAAACAAAACTATTTTTTAAACACACACACACAAGCTTCACAAATCAAACTAAAAAGAGAATAAAAAACAGAGTAGAAAGTTTAAAAATAAAATAAAAAAGAAATAAAGTTAAAAGTACTAATTTTACCTGTAGCATTTGCCTTCTGATTATAAACAAAGTTATACACATTAATAGGACTTCTGCAACAAAGGCATAGACTAGCTAGCAAGTATCATATACTGTGAATATTTTTAAAATTAGGTAAATATAAACAAATATTATCAAATACATTTATAAAATTAAAAATAAATATGTGTATTCAATTAAGAAAATAAAAAAATAGGTTGAAAATATTTTAACTTTCAGAAAACAAAGGTATTGGTGATTTTAAATACTTTTAACATTTTTCGAAAAGAGATATTATTAATGACCCATGATATTCTTTAGGAGAATAAAGTTTCTTCTTATATATAAAAGTTAAACGCAATAATGAATAAAAAAAATCACTTATATTTTTAACCCTATTTATATTTGAGTAAGATAAAACTACCCAAGATTGTCTCTTCTCTTTAACATCTTTTAATTTTTGAAAAATTAAATAGATAATGAAAAATTAACTTAATAATATTTTTTCTCCATCTGTAATAACTTATAATTTTAGTTTTTACAAGTGAAAATGTTACCTTGTTATTTCTAATGCAAAAAGTTTATGCAATTTGTTAAAGTTAGCATAATTTTGGATTTATGGAATTGTTCGTTATGTGAGGATCAAAACACAGTTATATATATATATAAATCAAAATAAAGTGTACAGATTGTGAGGTTAGAATTATGTAAGGATTGAATTTAATGAATTATTCATAGAGTTATGTTTTTGTATAAAGACAAAAATTAAGTGTTTCGTTTTTTTTTTTTTGGCATCGGTTACTAAAAGAACAACCATTCCAATTTCACAAAAGTGTGGATTGGCTCATACAATTTTTATGAGTATCTTTTATATAGAAATTAAAATAAAAAAAAAATTCTACAATTGGGCTTTGACTAAATAAAAAAACATGCAAAAAAATAAATTGAAAAGAAAAACGTATAATATACCCTAAACCCTAATAATGTATATTATTCTTTATTATGATATGATGCAGCTGATAAAAAAAATAGATAAGATAGAAGAGGTATAATATATTGTTTATTGAATGGAACAAATATATATATATATATATATATATATATATATATATATATATATATATATATATATATATATATATGAAAATCAGAGGGCAAAATCGGGTAACCGCGTAGAGTAAAATTTTCTATTTTCTTTTAAAATGACCTTAGTTATGTGCAAAAATATCAAACTATATACCTATGATATTTCTAGGGATCATACATATACAGAAATTGCGTGTGTGAGATTCAGAATAGAGTGTGTTTCTTCGTCACTTAGGCATGTATCCTTTTGTTTTGTGTTTAGTGTTTTTTTGTGTAAAAATTTCTTTTTAATTTATAATAATAATATGTTGGGTTTAATAAGGAGGAGGAGTTAAGAACGGTGACCCATACAAATAATATTACTCTTCAATCAATTGTGGGTTATTTTTATTAAACCTTAACAACCTTTAAATAGGTGTAAATAGGGTCTTGGACCAATTACAAATAATAAAAACTGAATATAAAATATCAACTAACTTAAAAATAAAATCTCTTTATTCTATCACAAAATAATATTCTACCTAAATAAACAAAAACTCATAACTACTCATCCCTATTTGATCTCTATCAAATCAAATCAAATATTACAAAACTCAAAACTAATAAAATAATAAATCTCTAGATTTAAGTTTATCCCAACATAATAATCATATATTTTGTTTCTTAAAAACAAATTATTGTGATTTACATAAATATTCAGCCACATATATGCTAACCAATATTAAAAAATATATATAAATAGTTAATATACTTTTTTTTTCGACAACACTATCCTATACCTACAAATATAGTTCATTTGATAGAGTTTTGCTCAAAATTGATATTAGAACACCTCACCATTTAGGTTTCTTAATGAAATATCGTTTGATTAGAGGAGTTTTTAATGATAATTTGCCTCTAATTTCTCTTACAATAGCTGATTTGGGTTTTATTCTACCAATACTTTTTTTATACATACAAAAAGTTAATGATAAGGTAGAATTGGTTTTCTCTCACAATTAACATGTAGCGATTACTAAACAGCTCAAATATATCTTTGTTAACATAAATATATTACGATTTACATAAATATTGTTTTAAATAAATTTATATGCTATTGGGTGAATTTTATGTAAATATTGTGATTTTAGCGTAATTTTTTATATATACATGACAAAGTTATATTATAAAAAGTATATTTATCCGATTCAATAGATATAATAAAGAATTAAATTCAATGAAATTCATAAAAAACTCTTTATTTTAGAATAATTTAAAATACATTTATTGTAAAAATATTCACATATTCACAATCGTAACTAATCTCATTAATTTAATATTATTATTATTATAATTTTGTTATTATTATATACTTGAAGTAAGTATTATTTCAATGATAATATCACAACATAGGTCTACGACCCATGTTTATCATATAAATACAACTTATATTCTCTCGGGAATATAGATTCATTCTCATACTCATTACTTTATTTTCATAAATCCTAAAACTTTTTTACTGACTTGAGCATCAAAGAGTCTTTTGTAGATGTATATTTCTTTATATTCCAAACCCTCAAGGGTACACGTAAGAGACTTCAAAGTCACTCAAATCACATTACATGTCCATAAGACCACGCTTATGACCTCAATAAGAACATTTGACACCCATTGTGGACCTTGGTAAAACTTTTCCCCCGGTCTCACCTTCCCATGACCACCTGAAGTAAAGCCCAACTTTCTCAGGAGATGGAATCCAACCCGGTGACGACCTTTTCAACATCAAATGCTAACGTTAATCCAGCAGAATGAAGAACAACACAAGTTCTATGATGCCGAGCTTGCAGCCCTATGCGCTTAACATCAGGCGAACTTTCAAAAGCTCCAACAGAAGCTAACTAACCTAAAGAACAAGAAATCACCTCCTCGACCTCGACCTAACTCTTGGGAAGAAGGTCCACATAATTTCTGGGCATAGCCTAACCCGCAACACGACAAGGTTCGTGTGAAATTCACGACTGATCCCCTTGATGTAAAACTCAAAGAGACCGCAATAGGTCAACTTGGTACAAAATGAGGGAAGCTTGCAGATGCTCCTACCACTCCAAGTGAAAGCATGGTAGTCATAAGCATTGTAGTCCATGCCGAGATGCATAATAAAGGGAGTCCCAAAATTCAACCAGACATCCCAACAAGTGGATAAACCAAAAAGAGAACGAGGCTTCCCGACTAAGACTTCTGAGTCAAGACTGACTATATAGAGAACTTCCATCCTTTCATAGCAGAAGTAGCTCACGCCTCTATTTGGGAGGGAATTTTCATCAACATTTAAAAATATGACAAAACAACAGACCTAGTTACACATCTTAAGGCTTATCTGATTTAGATAACATTAATATTCAAGATCAAATAACTCTTTGCAGGTTGTTTCCTACCACCCTGGACGGATCAACCTTAGACTGGTACTACACCCTACCTTTTTATTTGGTGGATTCCTTTGAAGCATCAAGCACCATGTTTAGAGTCCGGTTTCATGATTGTAAGACAATCCCTACAACATTGACAACCTTAAAATACATAGAGTATGGGGACAATGAAACCCTCAGGTATTGGAGAGGTTCACAACGGTAATAATGAAAGACAAACAAATTTTAACAAAATGATAAATAATAAATTTAGGAATTACCTAGGAATTCAATGTTTAGTTAACTCTGACTCCTTATTAAGTCTAGTCATGATTTTGGGACTAATGACCCCAAAAAATGATTGTATCTTTGTCTTGTTTGTTGCCCATCTCTTCATCATGTAAAGACGAATCTCCTCTAACATTGTAATGATCGGCTTAGACCTTGTATGCATCAGTACACTGTTGAAGGCTTCTTACATGTTGTTTATCAAAGCATCACATTGAGCTGTGGTGGTGAATCTTGATCGTGACCAATATCTACATTGGAACAAGTTAACAAATATGAACAACGAAAAATAAACATTACAACTAAAACATTACAACATCCATCGTTGCAGGAATAAAAGTATTTAAAAGGTATGAAAGTAAAACAAACTTTGGAGGAATTTTTATCAAGCACTTAAAAGCATCATCATTCAACTATTTTATCTTTCTCATTTCTATTTCCCATGTTTGTGGGTGTGTTGCTATAGCTGCCCTCCACATTAGACACTTTAGTTGCTTTTCAGGGAACTTTTTCCTGAAGTTGGCATATAGGTGCCTAACACAAAATCATTGATCAACTCCAAGAACCACTTATTGTATAGCTTGAAGTAGGCCCTGTTATTTGAAATTATGACAGTATAGTTAGAGGTAAATGATGACAATTAAATCAAATATAATGTTATGAATGTAAATAGGAATTACCTTTTGTTGGTCTAATATGAATGTAAATGATGAGCATACTGAAGCCCTACTAAGGTCTTCAACTAGAAGTTCCAGAAACCATGTCCACGTATCCTTATTCTCCACCTCCACCATGACATTTGCAATAGGTAACATTTGGTCATTGGAGTCTCTACCAACAACAGTTAACAACTCTCCACCATATTTGCCCTTCAAGAAAGCTCCATCCAGCCCAATGATTGGCCTACATGAGACAAAACTATCTTTGCATACTTTGAGACATGCATAAAACCTCTTGAAAATTGGTCCACCATCATTCTCTTCAACTTTCCCCTTCACTGTGGATCCTGGATTACGAGCTAGTAGCTCGTGGACATAATCATATATCCTTTTATATTGGAGTTTGAATGAACCATCAAGCTAGTATGAAGCAATGACTTTTGCCCTGTAAGCCATGCACCTAGATATACCTACGTTCCATTTTCTATTGATCTTCTCACGAATTTCCACTCTCTTTGCTTTAGGATTTTCTCTCACGGTTTTCTCCAACTTCTTACTCAGCCACTTCGCATTAAGTAATCTTAGTTTGTGTTCTCTACTACAACTATGGTTGCCAACAATAGTACTTACTTGCCACATATGTACTCCATCCATATAAGCATAGTATGCCATCCACAGACATTTTCCTTTTGCACCCATACATTTCATCTTGATTCTCTTATCATTTTTAACAAATTTGATATTTCTGCCATTTTCTAGTGAATAGGTTTTTATGGCTTCCAAGAAATCTTGCTTTTCAGCAAAATACGTCCCCAAATCCCATTTATAATCAACCATAGTTTTTGGCATGGAAAATGTATCGAACTTCCTGATCATGTTCTTCATCACTTTCTGTTGCACTAAGTAATTGTTCAGATTGCCAATCATCATCAAACAAACATTTATCATGATCACTACTTATGTCATCATTATCATTATCCGACATCTCAGTCCATGATGGTCCATCATATTCATTTGAAGCACTTTGCACATCAACTTCCACATTACCACACCAATCTCCATCTCCTAACTCCTCTTTTATATCACAGTCAACATTTATATCAACTAGGCCTTCCATACACTCCCTATTAACATCAACATTCCCATCATCATCAGTCGAACTCCAACTACCAACATCAAATTCCTATTCTACAATTGATGTACGTTCATAATCACCCCTGTCTTGTGTATCACCATTATCCCCTTCACAACCTACCTATGTTTCAATTTGACCTTCAACAACATCATCACCTTCACCTTTTTCTTTTAACACAACAACATTTTCTTCACAGTCACCCACCTCACCCTGTCTTTCACTTTTACCTTCATTAGGACTATCACATTCACCTCTCTAACCTTCAATGTCAGGCAACTCATATTGTATTTCACTCTCATGTTCACACTAACCATCACCTATACATACACTCTGACCACAATTAGGAAATTCACCTTCAACTTCTACTTTAGGTGTATTATTAGGAACGTATTCTAGCAAATGTATGACCTCAGGTTCTGATACTGTGTGAACAACGAATAAATGAACTTGACCATTTAGCCTAGCTAAGTTAACCATGTGCATGGCTCCTATGTCATCACACAAAGGCTCCAACCTGTTATCTAAGATAGAACTCCCTCCTGCACAGTACCACAACTCTTTAAACCCATTATATCCCAATCCTTTCACTACACTTACTACAAGGAAGTGGCTCTACATGTCTGGATCAAAAGATAAAGTTGAAGTTTCCCCCTCATACTTTAGTTTCCCATCATTTAAGAACTCTCCTCTGTGGTGGAAAATAACGTCAAAATGATCCTCCATAAGTACATGACTATAAAAATATTTAACCTATAAAATAATAATATAACAACAACAACAAAAATTAAACAAATTTAAAGCACAACACATTGAAAAAGACACTCCAACAACACTTTAAACATGGGGGACCACATTGCAATGAACAAGGAAACACAAATCAATATGCAACATTGTGGGACAACCCCGACATCGACGTTTGCAAAATGGAAAAAGCATAAAAGGAAAAAATCATCAAACAATAAACTCAAAAGCGCATTTACTAACCTTCCACGTGATTGACCTTGAAGAACTTCGCGATTCCAGCGAACAACCACCGATAGATGACGCTAAAATCCTCCAACGAAACCCTAATTGTCTTGATCGACAACTAATTTGGTTGTAAAAATCTCAATTTCAAACGAAAACAAAGAACCCACTCAAATCCTACTTTCCCTAATTTCGCACAATGAACAATCTGAGCGAAAAAATTTCTAACTTATCCCTAATTTAGCACCTTTTATTTTAATTTCGCACTTATATTTTTATTCAATTTAACTTATTTAAATCTTAAAATAAAGAAATTTCACGTATTACGACCTCAGTGTGCCACATGCCACACATTAGCATAGTCAACATGCCACGTGATGGATCTTTTAACGCCGTTTACTGAAATTGACGACAAAGGTCCAATTAATTCAATTTTACACTAATAGGGACCTAATTAAGAACACGAATAATAGAAGGACCTATTCGAGATGATTCTTCACAAACAAAGACCTCGAAAATGATTAAACCAAGTTAATGCTCTCCTTATCAAGACAAGCAACTTCAACCTCAAAGCTAGCAATCCTCTCATTTAAATGAACCACCTCCCTCTGAAGGGTTTTGACACTCTTCTCAATTTGTTCGACCTTTGTTGTCAAGTTCATCTTCTCGTCCTTTAGCTGCTGAAGTTTGGAGGTCAACTGAAAAATACTACTAGAACTTTATGGCAACTTAATATCTTTGCTCGTCAGCTTTTGGCTTACCTTTGTATACAAGCCGACTAGGTTGTCCCTCTCGGTCTTCACCTTAGCCACCTTCCCTTGAAGGACCTTGAACTCCTCCTCAATCACCTTTAGCTAAGTCACTTCCTCCTTCAATACGGTAAGCTAATCATATTTATCTTTAAGCCTCTTCTCATTGTTGCCTAAGCAAACCAATCCAATCTTTTCCCTGACAACCTCCACATTGTTATTTTTATTAATAATTTGAATATTTTTTTAGAAACTTTAGACCAATGTCAACTAATTATTAATTGACATTAATAAAAAAAAAGTCTATAAAATCAACTTGAAAAAAAAAAGTGTAAATTTAAAGTTGATCTAGATGTCAAATCAAAACAATATATATTAACTACTTTATCAAGAAAAAAAAATGTTAATATCAATAAAAACTATTGAGAAACTTTGACTGAAAAATAAATTAACGTTAACAAGAAAATATTAATAATATTGGTGAGTTTTTAATCATTAACCGTATGATATTTGAATAATTATTTGTATTTGGTGGATAATTAAAATAATTTGTTTAATTTAGAAAAATTAAAATTTAATAAATTTTAGTAATTCTATTCATATAAAGCATTTTAAAAAGTAAATAATTCAAATTTAATGTATTTAAATGTTTTATAGACTGTGAAAGTACCATTCAAGGCAAGATTAAGTTATTATATGTTTAAATTCAAAATTTAATGTAAAAATACAAAATGTTGCACATATGTGTTACTTTTTATTTTGTGAGGTTGTTTGTGTGTACGATTATTAATTCTCACCAGACAACAATAAAAAGAAAATCATTATTATGGTATTAGTTTAGGAAAGGAGTCAAAACGAACCATGAAGTAAAGTTTCATAAACATTTATTTCTTCAAAAGACTAAATTGTCTGAATTTCAATCTTTCCCTTTGAGATTAAATTGGTAATTCACTAAAATATAATTTGAAGGTTAATCATATATATGAACTATAATGTAATTAGAGAAGTATTTAAAATATTTTGCCCAATACATTGAACCGTCTAATATTAATTATAATGTTTAATGGTGAGAGAAAAATAGAAATATTTGATAATTATTAAAGATGAAAAGGCAAATTTTAACAACCATTTTCATAAAAAAAAAAAATCTATGAAATGACCTTTGGGGTTTTAAATAACATGTTGAGCTAGCTTAAATAACATGCAATAAATAAATAGTCACTATTGAACTACATTTATATTTATATATAAGATCACCTACAATTTTCTTTAAGCTCTTTGAAAATATAAGAATATTATTCTTACAGGTGAAAATACGCATTCTGTTACAGTTTTATCTTGGTTTGGAAACTGGGAGCTAGCACAAGCACAAACACTATAAAACCCACTGCAACAACATTGTATCCACGCACCGAAAGGAAGAGAAAGAAAAAATTTATCTGCATAGAGTCTCTGCTGAAAGTTTTGGTTTCTGAAGATGTCGTCACTCTCCGATCTTGTTAACCTTAATCTCTCCGACTCCACCGAGAAGGTGATCGCCGAGTACATATGGTTAGTGCTTGTTTTTTCCTACACTCACATGTCCTCTGTTTCCCCTGCACGTCAAAATCACCATTGCGATGTACCATCATATCTTCACTCACTATTGCTTCTTCTTTTTTCTCCACGTTCAGGGTTGGTGGATCTGGCATAGACATGAGGAGCAAAGCAAGGGTAACTTACTTCACCCTTTCTCACCAAAAGAGAGAGAAAAAAAAAGACTCTCTTTTTAATTACTCAATCACCATCTCTCTTTCGAACTGTTTAAGCAATATCTTGAGAACACTGGTGGGTTATGTTTTTAATAAATGATTTTCGCGTAAAGCATGCAACTGGTTGATTTTCCTAAAAATTTGCTTTATATTTTTCAAATTTTAATAAGTACAAATTCTAGAGAAACATGAAAACTAAGTACAGATTTTTAATAAAACTATGTCATTTTTATTTATTTTGCTGGTTGGTAATGATGAATTTGGATTTTAGACTCTGTCTGGACCGGTTGAAGACCCTTCGAATCTTCCAAAGTGGAACTACGATGGTTCCAGCACAGGTCAAGCTCCTGGGCAAGATAGTGAAGTTATCTTATAGTATGTCTCTGTTTTTTTTTCTTTCTTTTTTGCTTCATTTTCTGGCTTTTTTGTACTCTTACATATTCAAGATTGATTATTTTCCAAAATGTTGTCATTAATGTTGAGTATCTTAATCAATACAACAGCCCACAAACAATTTTCAGGGATCCATTCAGGAGGGGTAACAATATCCTGGTATGTTTCATCTTGTCTACTGTTTAATCTGTCACGAACACGTCTTTCATCACTTAAACTTGTTTCCATGGTGTAATCATTTCATAATATCTTGCAATTGTAATCGATTTCAGGTTATGTGTGACGCTTACACTCCTGCTGGGGAACCCATCCCTACCAACAAGAGACATAATGCGGCAAAGATATTTAGCCATCCTGAAGTTGTTGCTGAAGAAACCTGGTATAATATATCTTTTGTGAATTCTTTGAAGTTTCTGATGACTTTTACTATGATTTTATTCTTTTTTTTTTCTCGAATAAAACATCACATTATGATCTCCAAACAGGTATGGCATCGAGCAGGAATATACCTTGTTGCAGAAAGATGTTCAGTGGCCTGTTGGATGGCCTCTTGGTGGTTTTCCTGGGGCCCAGGTGAAAATTCGTTTCTTCAATCTTTCAAATTGAAGATTTCTTGCCGGTGTAAATTTCCATGGGTATAAAATTTGTCCGGTGTGACATTCATTATTATCAAACTAACAAATAATTAAGCTTTTAATTAATATAATGTACACCTTTTATTGATGACTTTTGATGAAAGGTTATTAACTTTTGAAACTAAAACTTAAACTTATTCGTCTTTTATGTCGCTGACTTGTCAACCTTAATTGTGACTTTTTATGCTATAATTCACCTTTTAATGGTTTGATAATGACTTATGGCTTCGTGCATTCTCTGTACTTTTTTCTCGCTCAACAGGGTCCGTACTATTGTGGTATTGGTGCTAACAAGGCTTTCGGGCGTGATATTGTTGACTCCCATTACAAAGCATGTCTTTATGCTGGCATTAACATAAGTGGAATTAATGGAGAAGTGATGCCTGGTCAGGTAAGTTCAAATATATTCATCAATTTTTTTACCTAATGTATTGTTATTTTACAATTTGAACTCTCTTAAATAAATTATTCTTCATGATGGATAGTGGGAATTCCAAGTTGGTCCATCGGTGGGAATCTCTGCAGCTGACGAGTTATGGGTTGCCCGTTACATTTTGGAGGTACTTAACACTTTAGTAGTTACAAATTTGTCACCCACTAGTTTCTTAAAATTATTTCAGTAAATGATTTCTCTCTGTATTGGCAGAGGATAACTGAGATTGCTGGAGTAGTGCTTTCCTTTGACCCTAAACCAATTCAGGTGAATAATACCAATCCGATTTCAATTTATATTCTACTTACATTTCTGTCCCTCTGTAGCCCTCAAAAATTGAGGTCATTCTTGACTCTATATATAATCAAAACATACGGTTATTGAACATGTATATACTCCTTTTTGGTCTATGGTTATTGATTTTGGTTATGCTCTTACAACAGGGTGATTGGAATGGTGCTGGTGCTCACACGAATTACAGGTAATCATGGTTACTTACAGAAAGGGTAGTTAGTTATTAACATACCATAATGTCACTTTAGTTTTATGCATGACAAGTGGATGATATGTATATATAATGTTGCAGTACCAAGTCCATGAGAAACGATGGTGGCTACGAAGTCATCAAAAAAGCAATCAGCAAGTTGGAAAAGAGGCACAAGGAGCACATTGCTGCTTATGGAGAAGGAAATGAACGTCGTTTGACAGGAAAACACGAGACAGCGGACATGAACACCTTCATATGGGTAAGTAAGCCATAAAGCAATATTAAGGAAACAAACTTGTTTAAACTCGTAGAAGTAATCACATGTATGATGTTTTACTTGTAGTACTAGTTTTTTAAATATGAAGTTATTGAACTAATAGTAAAGTTTTATTTTTGTAGTAGTAGTTTATTGAATTGTTAACGAAACAAGGCAGAAAATGAAAAGATTGAATGTTATGTGAATGTATTGATGGTGGTGTTGATGTGGGAATGCAGGGTGTTGCAAACCGTGGTGCTTCAATTAGGGTAGGAAGGGACACAGAGAAGAAAGGGAAGGGATACTTTGAGGATAGGAGGCCTGCATCTAACATGGACCCTTACGTCGTCACTTCCATGATTGCTGAGACAACCATTCTTTGGAAACCATAAGCAACCTAAAAACACAACCACAAATGGCTTCTACCTTAGGATTATCAATTTGTTCATTTCTGTTCTGTGTGCGCTCTTGTTTTGTGACCAGCTTGCCTTATGTTAGGCATTGTTTCCTTCCCTCAAATGAACGTTTTAAGTTTTAGAATAATAATGGTATGGCTTTCAAGTATTTGTGTTATGTTGTTCTGTTCGAATTTCTTTTTGTGAAGCATTTCGAGTTTCTGTGTGACCGAACAAAGTGCATGCGCATCTCTATCTCTGCGTCTGTCTAAAATGTCTGTTGATCGATATTGCAACGGCTTTTCAAACTCAACTTTAGTAATTGTACATATCTTATGTGTTTGAAAGTGTTTTGTCAACATCACACACTTCAATACTCTGAAAAACATTGTTTTGTAATTGAAAGAAAAAAAAAATGTAAGGGACCAACTTAAAAGAAGGAGATGAGAAAAAGAAAAGGTTAAAGTGAATATATGCTTACAATGGTCATTTTTAACTAAGGTACTTACATGAACTCTGTTTTGCAGAGTACCAAAATATTAGTAAAATAAATAAAGTTCATGTTTTTCAAAGCTAAAGTTCCCGAAACCAAACAGTAACAGAACATGTATTTTGAAAGCTTCAAGATTGAAATTCGCTTGTGTTTCATGTTTTTTTTTTTTTAAATCAAAATATGATAAAAAGTAATTGAAGAGTATATATCCCTACATTTACTTTCCATATAAAATTATCCATCGTTAATAGTTGATTATGAAGTGACAGATAGAATATATAGATGTGTACACGCAAACAGTGTTAAGAAAGTATAGCCTTCACGAGTGTGCATGTATTCTGTTATCTGAAGCTGCTGTTCTGATTGGTTTGGTCCCAAGGGAACAACTTTCTGATAATTCTTGGACCTTGGTTATGCAGATCTTGGATCTTGGTGTGCTTAGGAAGCAGTTCCAACAGTGTTCTGAGTGTTCTGAAGAAGAATCTCACATTCCAATGCAAGATGAACTTTGGTGTTTCCGTACATAGCATCTTTTAAAATATTCTATTGTGAAAACTTTGTTGTTTTCCTTTTTGAGGCTAAAATAAATAAATAAATAAATAAATATATATATTATAAAGTGGTCCGTTTAATCAACAAATCTACGATGAATTGGGTTTAATAATTACTTTTGGGTTGACCATTGAGTGGATGGACCAACTATTCATTAGCCTGTCTAAGAGGACTGGGGTTTATGGGACCTGTTTTGATGGCCTGGTTAAGGTCTGTTTGCCTTTAACTCTATATAAATTTTAATCTATTTTTCTTTTACACATATATAAATTTTTAAATATTAATCTACTGTTTTTTTTATTAATTTTAATATTTTTTATCGCAGTTTTTATTTAATTTATTGTAATAGAGATAACAGTATGGTTTTTACTGCAAAAAAAGTTAAAGAAAAAAGATACTTTGAAAATTAAATTAATTTGAAGATATTACACTTAGTAAACTTATTATTATTATTATTATAAAACAGATATTTGAAAACTACTTCAACACACATACAAAGTAATTTACAAATCAACAATGTAGAAATACGACTAGTCAATATATAAAAAAACTAATGACAATAATATATAGAAGATAATATTGGGTGTATGGTAATACCATAGTTATGAGAAAAACTTTTTGTTTGGACAGAGGAACTTTCCCATGTGACCTGGTCATATCATAATTATGAGAAAAACTCTTTTTTTTTTTTGGTGTATGGATCAAACACCATGCTTCTGATAAAAGTATAGCTAATTATTTGTTCTATTGTGATATAAACATGTCCTCCTTTACTTAGAACTATTTTTCCTCAATTATTTCATTTAAAGGTTTTAACATGGTAGGTCAAAATAAAAGTAAATATTTGACATTTCTTTTTGTCTCATTGCTATATGTGTTCATAACATTTTTCATGACCTTTGTATCATTTCTTTATATCCTTGTCTCATTTAACATTCATTTCATTTTTATATAACATTCATATTAGTTTTATGTGTTTCATGGGTCATTTTCATATGTTTTATTCATCATTTGCATATGAATTTCATGTTACTTTTATATAACTTATGTGCTTTATATATAGTCACCACTTCATATTTTGAGAAAATCTTAATATTTTGATATGTTTAAAAGTATGATTTGATAAAACAATACATACACTAGTCTATTTGTTCATTTTCCCACTAGTTACATGTGTAACTAGGAAAAACATTAACCTAATTGATAAACAACAATATTATATGTTTAAGAACTTGTTTAATTGTCGACTTACATAATTTTATAAATAGATAATAGACAATATTATTTATAAATCAAGTAAAAATTAAGTAACAGGTATGTGAATTGTTAATATGTTTGTAAAACTTTCATAACTAAGTTTATTATTAAAAAATGTGAAGTCACAATGCATTTTTCTTTTATCAAATATAAAGAAATAACATGTAGTCATAATATCACAAATGTTCATAAAATAAATAAGCAAGACAAAAATTAAAATAAACTTATTTACATGTGATTTCAACGTTAAAGACAATTATAAATGAATTTACAAAAATAACTTCGACACCAAACTTTTGACTAGTTAAAATTTAAAATCATTTTCAAATCTGAAAGAGATTTTATTTTTTTCAATCTTCATAGTTGTTTTCCAATGTGTCTTTCTCTATCTCTCAACCCTTTTTTCTTTGCCTCTTTTAAGATTGTTTGTCATTTTTCTCATTGTTGGACAACTCAACAACTCAACCGATCTTCAACATGTGTTATAAATTGGAGGAATAATAATCACGGTCCTTAGTAATCTTGTTCAATTCTTTACCTAATTGAAAGTCTTACCATGACACTATTACTAAACTTTTTAATGATATTTTTATACAAATACAAACACATTTTTGTCACTTAAAATGATTATCAAATCATGAACACTGTTAATTTTTGTATTCAATTTTGAAAAACAAAGTCTTATCCATGAGGGGTTCATATTCTTTTAACATATTAATGATTCCCCAGTCTTGAGAGCAATTATACCACTAACTTATGATGCTATTTGGAATTGTAAATTTAAGCATTTGGTTGTAAAGTAATGTGTTGAAATTAGACTTCACTATTTTATTCACATGTTCGATGGATTAACAAAGTTCATTCGTTATTCCAGGAAATTCATTCACCTCTCAACATAGCTAACTTTGTTATGTCACCATCCAAATACATCAAGTCGACACATTCATGATGCTTTAATAAAACTACCAACCTATTTTTCTCCTCCGTTATTAAAGTCTCAGAATGCTCAGAAGAATCATAACTATACATAAATAGAATCTTATTAGAAATTTTCAATTCATATTAAAAAGAACAACCTTATTTCAAAATAAAGACAATGATAATTTGGTTTTTTCCATTTACCACCAAGTCTTTACAACTTGTACAATCAATCCCTCAATGTCTCATACAAATATGTATTCTCAAATTCACTCACAATATCACAAAAATAAAGGTAATAACAAATAATGAATTGATCCTCACATTTTTAAAATAGACACATGAAAACAATTAACACAAACTAAGTGTTTCATAAATATTTCATAGATTAAAAGTATAGGTGTTTGTAAATGACATGAAAGTTAATCCGAATGTTGTGAAATTATTTGTAAACATATTAATATTTAAATGTAATTTTATGAATAAGCATGAGGAATTTCATGAAAATTTCTCACTCATATACAAGAGTGCAACTAGGATGAGGAATTTTTAGCCATAGGATTAGGGAATATGTTGTGGAGGACAGGTGTCAAGCTTTTGAACATAGAATGACACGTGGATCTCAAAAGAGATCTGAAAGAGAGAGAAGCGGCATTGTTTTGCTTTTTTGTTTCTCCATTTTTACATTATTTATTCCCCATTCTTCACATACTCTTCCTCTCAAACCATACTATTTCCTCTCATATTTTTCTCCAAAACTCCAACTTTGGCTACGCCTGCAAAACCAACAAAAGTTTTCATTTCCAGATTTTGAAACTTGGTTCAAACAAAAACATCATCGTGGTAATTGTCTATATTTCTGTGTTTCTTTTTAGTTGGACATATTTGGAGTTTTTCTGATAAGAAGAAAAAAAGTGCCAATGATTTTAGCATAGATTAACAAAATAAAAAATTTGAAATTGTTATAAGTAGAAATTAATTTCATTTTTTATTTCTGAGAATTGTCCTAGTTTTTTGTTTGCGAGGCTCCAGTTCATGTTTGCTTCTCATTCGTGCATGCAAGTGAACATTACACTCAAGCCTTAGTGGCTTGTAATTTACCGATTAATTTTTCGATCATTTTTTATTTTCTGTGTGAAATTTTTGTTGTTTTGAAAGATTAAAAGCAGCAATTAGGCTTGTTTTGGACTCAAGCTTCTGGGCTCTGGACCTTTGGTTTCTGGGAATATTTCTTCCTGCATTCCATGACTTCTTCTACCTCCACTGGTTTAAGACAAAAATACCCCTTAATATATGACATCTCAAAACAAAAATATCTTTGATGTCTGACATCTCCTACACTGCATTCCTTGTCCATTATCTGAAAGTTTTGGTTTTACGTAAGATATGACTTTCGAATTGTTCTTATGCAGTTTTTGTATTTAATAATGATTTTTTGGTTTAATATTTCCAAAAGATTTTTCAGACACCCCATTAAGCATAAAACAATCCTTTAATAACTCAAAATAACAATATTTTAATTATATTTATTTTATTTTTTAATTTAAAACTCTAATTTGCATTATTATAGCATTAAAGTGGACAGTAAAGTGGATGCATTTTTTTAGGGTTGCTAAAGTATTTTTTTTTTTTGTATAACATTTATGTAAATCTTTGGTTCCTAACTTGGAAGTTATTATAAGAAGGAGGAAAAGTGGTAAATTAATTAACAATGTTAATATTAACATTGGTAATGCAATGGCAACCATATTAAATATAATAAATAAAAGTAAGTGAAAGTGAGTTTTCTCACCAAACCTGTGATATGAAGTTATAGATCTCAAGGTGATTAATGGTATGGAGAAATGTAACAAGACACGGAAAAAACGGTACCATATTTATGTTTGAAGAAAATCCTATTCAAACGAAACATAAAAATCTTTGATTTGTATGTATAAACATTTTTCAGAAACATGCATGATTCCTATTGCAGAAAGTTAAGTTGTCCCATACTGTATGTTGATTTTCTTTTTGAAACCGATGATAATATTTGTAAATTGTTTTAGCATTTCAGAGATCACACTATAAAGCCCTCAACCTTGTACCGAAACAGTGATACAAGGAAAGAGAGAGAGAAATTCTCGTTCTGTGCTAAAATTTTGTATTCATAGAAGATGTCGTTACTCTCCGATCTGATCAACCTTAACCTCTCCAACACTACTGAGAAGGTGATCGCGGAATACATATGGTTAGTGTCTCATCTCATTTTTTTTTTACGACATATTCACATCCCATGCACGTGTAAACAAGAGTTGCAATATGACATGTCTCAACTAAGTTAATTCTTCTAAGTTAATTTCTTGAACTAGAATATCTAAAGATTTAATCTTAACTGATTTCTCAACTCATTATGATTAATTAAATTTGATTTAACTAATATACTTATTTATTTCTAGCATTCAAACATTTTAAATAATCTGATTTAACTTCATATTTAAGATCTGGTTTTCAACCCAACCTAAACTAGTTAAAAGATATGAGTGCTCAACTCATTTTAACATTAAAAAATAAAATAAAATCATCAACACTGGATAAAGAATCAGAAAATGTTACATTCGATATCAAGAAAGATCATCAACTATAATAATGATGGTTTTTCTTTTACACTATTAATGGATTTGGGAGAAAAAAAAAAGTAAGTATTGAATCTTCTTCCTAATTGACTCAGGCTTCCTTTTTCTCCTGATATTCATCTCCCAAAATTGCTCTCAAGGACTTTTATATTTTTACAAACTTTTGTTCAAGCAAGTGAAATTTAGCTCAATGTAATCTTATGTTTCAAGCTAAAGAGAGGTATTTTTGCTTAAATGAAAATACTAGTTCAAGTGAAAATAAGTTTAAAAGACTTTCTGTTTTCTGTTATTTTTTGTTTAAGTAAAAATATGTCCATTTAATTTGAATGAAATTTTATTCTGTATTTCTATTCTTTTCAAATGTTTTAGTTTTTTTTTTTTCTGGATTAATTGTTTTCGCTTAAGTAAAAATACACATTCTAGTAAAAATAAGTTCAAGAGATCAGTAAATTCTTCCTGTATTTGTTGGCTTGATCGGAATGCAACTTTCTTTGACTTTTCTATTTTTTTTCAAATGTTTTAGTTTCTTTCCTTGATTGATTATTTTCGCTTAAGTGAAAATACTCATTCAAGTAAAAATAAGTTTAAGAGATTTCTTTGTTTCATGCTATTTTTTCTCAAGCAAAAATATGTTGCTTCAGTGAATTCTCCCTACATTTGTTGGCTTATCTGAATGAAGCTTTCTTTGGTTTTCCTATTTTTTTTCAAATGTTTTAGTTTCTTTCCTTGAATGATTATTAAATATTCACTAAATGAAAGTAACAGTTCAAGAAACTTCTCTATTTCTTGGTATTTTTTTTTCAAACAAAAATATGTAGCTTTAGTAAATTCTTTCGACATTTGTTGGCTTGATGTGAATGGAACTTTCTTAAGCTATCCTATTCTTTTCAAATATTTTATTTTCTTTCCTTGATTAATTATTTTTTCTTAAATGAAAATAATCTCAAATGAAAATGAATTTAAGAGACTTCTTTGCTTCTTTTATTTTTTTTCAAACAAAAATATTTAGCTTTAGGAAATTTCCCTATATTTATTGACTTGATCCGGATGAAACTTCTCCTTTCCCATTCTCTTCTAATGTTCTTGTTTCTCTCCTTCAACAAGTAAAGGAAATTATTCTAAATTGGAAGTAATTATGATTGAAATTTAAAGGAATTCATGTTCTTAAATATCCAATACCAATCACATTTTTACTGAATTTTTTCACTTAACATGTACCTATGCTGCAATTATTCTCTTGATGTACCTGAATGATATTATGCTTGTTTGTATGTTTGAACAATGATTGCTCTACTTAAATTGCTAGTTCGTCCTATCTTAACCACATTTATTTGTCAATTTTCTATGATATTATGTGATGAAATCGCTTTTCGACACTTAATCAACTCTTAACCCCTTTTGATTTTTATTATGACAGGGTTGGTGGATCTGGTATGGACATAAGGAGTAAGGCACGGGTGAGTTTATTTAACTTTGTAACCAAAAAGAGAAGCAAACAACAACTTGTTTCTATCTATTAATGTTTTAGAATGTTTATAATTATTAAAAAATGTCTGTGGCTTCTAGAAGTTTTTGAATTGAATTCCTGATCCAACTTAGAAAAGAGCCAGAAAAAGTATGCATTAATTTCAATCTTTCTATTTGATTTGTAATTAAGGCAAATATAAAGTGATCTTGGATATAGACTCTTTCAGGTCCGGTTAATGATCCTTCCGAGCTTCCCAAATGGACCTATGATGGTTCCAGCACTGGTCAAGCTCCTGGAGAAGACAGTGAAGTGCTGTTATAGTAAGCTCCCTTCTCAATTCCCATCTGTTCATACCTTTCTCCACACTTTCAAATCATGGATCATTTTGTGCTCAATTTGGACCATCACATATTTAGGGTTAGTTCTTTTCCAAACACTTCTCATTAATGTTGTGTCTCTTAACCAAATACAACAGTCCACAAGCAATTTTCAAGGATCCATTCAGGAGGGGTGAAAATATTCTGGTATGTACCTTCTTGTCTGCTATTTTATGTGTGAAAAAAAAAACTTTCATCTCATGTCTTATAATTGCAATTGCTTGCAGGTTATGTGTGATACTTACACTGCTGCGGGAGAACCCATTCCTACCAACACGAGATATAATGCGGCAAAGATATTTAGCCATCCTGATGTTGTAGCTGAAGAACCCTGGTATATTTTGTTGCTTCCTTGCAGTTTCTAGTGACCTTTCACTATCATCATTTTCTTCTTTTTCCTACAATAAATGTTAATTTATGATCTCCTTCTAGGTATGGCATTGAGCAAGAATACACCTTGTTGCAGAAAGATGTCCAATGGCCCCTCGGATGGCCTATTGGTGGTTTTCCTGGACCCCAGGTGAAATTCGTTTTCTTCAATTTTTAAAATGGAAGATTAGGTGTTTGATGTAAATCACCCCTTCGTTTAATTTTTGTATGGCATTCATCAAATTATTCCTGCCACTTACATGATCTTTTCTATGAAAGGTTTCTAAATTTTTGACCCAATTTAAACTCTGAGTCCTTTTTGTGGCTGGCAACTGAGTATTGTGACTTGTTATGCCAATTCATTTTGTTTTATGGTTACATGTACTGAATTTTTTCCCTTACTCAAAAGGGACCCTACTATTGTGGTGTTGGAGCAAACAAAGCTTTCGGACGGGACATTGTGAACTCTCATTTCAAAGCCTGTCTTTATGCAGGCATTAATATTACTGGAATTAATGGAGAAGTGATGCCCGGTCAGGTAAATTAAAATAAAATATTCCTATTCATCATTCTTTAACCCTATTGTTTCAGCCAATGTTAAATTCTAGATACTTGGTCCCAATAATACTGGATGTTGCTTGATCTATTATTGTGTTCTAGACTTATATTTGGTATTTTTTTTTTCTTCAAATTCTAACTTTGATTTGAATTCATTCTTGATGATATATGTAGTGGGAATTCCAAATTGGTCCATCGGCTGGCATATCTGCTTGTGACGACTTGTGGGTTGCTCGCTACATTTTGGAGGTTGTTAGAACTTGAATACTGTGTCACCCTCATCATCAAATTCATTCTTTTTTGTGAAAATTTTACAGCAGTGTCTTTATCTGTGTTAACAGAGGATCACCGAGATTGCTGGGGTGGTGCTTTCTTTTGATCCTCAACCGATTAAGGTGGATATCCCATACTCATGAAAAAACTGAGACCATATTTGATTCTCTACATATTCAATCAAAACATTCATGTTATTACCACAACATACTTTCTTATGTATATGGTTTACTTAATTTGGTGTAATGATATTGACTCGTGTCATTTTGGCCGAGTTCTTAAAAACCAGGGTGATTGGAATTGTGCTGGCGCTCACACGAATTTCAGGTACAATGAATGAGTTTGTTAGTAATTAACATTGTGTCATTTTATGCTTGACAAGTGGATGATATGTATATATATAATTAATGTTACAGTACCAAGTCCATGAGAAACGATGGTGGCTATGAAGTCATCAAAAAAGCAATCAGTAAGTTGGAAAAGAGGCACAAGGAGCACATAGCCGCTTATGGAGAAGGCAATGAACGTCGTTTAACAGGAAAACACGAGACAGCCGACATAAACACCTTCATATGGGTAAGCAAAAAAGCAATATTAAGGAAACAAACTTGTTTAAACTTGTAGAAGTAATCACATGTATGATGTTTTACTAGTTTTTGAAATATTAAGTTATTGAACTAATAGTAAAGTTTTATTTTTGTAGTAGTAGTTTATTGAATTGTTAACGGAACAAGGCAGAAAATGAAAACATTGAATGTTATGTTAATGTATCGATGGGGGTGTTGATGTGGGAATGCAGGGTGTTGCAAACCGTGGTGCTTCAATTAGGGTAGGGAGGGACACAGAGAGGAAAGGGAAGGGATACTTTGAGGATAGGAGGCCTGCATCTAACATGGACCCTTACGTCGTCACTTCCATGATTGCTCAGACAACCATTCTTTGGAAACAATGAAAGTAGTCTGAGAGCAATTACATGCGACTTCCTTATATCTTTGTTGCTTTGCATGTGTGTTTACTATGATAATTTGTGTTTTTTATAATGTTTTCTTTGTACTCTTGTTAGGTCTTGTTTGTTGGTTGTTTCATTTCCTCAGTGTGCATTTCAAGTGTTGGAATAATGTAATGGTCCTCAAGTAATTATATGTTGTTGTTTTTGCGTGATTTTCTATTATTGAGGCATCTCATGATAAGAGGCTAAATATTAAGATAAAAAAAATGACTGGTTTTAAAAAGGGTAATGGTAAGTTCACATACCTACACTCATTTTTCATTTGTCATTTGTCAAATAAGTATTGATGTGTATTAAAGAATATTTTCTCTTTTAAAAACTACAAGAACAAAGAAGAAGAAACCTCTAATCTAATAGACAAGTCAGAACAACAGGTAATCTTCCTAGCTAGAAGAAACGACAAATAAAACCGATTCTCGTAGTAGGGCCCAAGGTGGGCCCAATACACGCGTCCAAATTAAATGATCCCATTAATACCTGACAGCAGCACGAGGACTATCTGTGCACGGCCCAGCACAACTTGGATGAAGAAAGTCACATATACCTTTCTTCACACATGACCAAGGAGTGCTAAATTCAACACAATACAACACTGTATAACGCATTAAACAAACCTAATTACTACTTTTCCCTATTGCTTTGCGTTGCATTGCATTGCATTGCGTGGAACTTAATTTTCCCACACATTCTCACATCACACTCATGGCTTCCAATTTCTCTTTCCTAACCCTTCTCAGGGAGAGAAGAAAACCACCCAAAAACAGCACCAACACTAACACCAATGAGTTATCCTTTGTAAAGGCTGCTGCATGGGCGTGGTACCAACACAACTCGGGCTCTAAGGGCAAGACCATAACCGAGTTTCATGCCACAGTAGCTCGGCATGAGCCAAGGCCTTCGCGTTACAGGTTAGAAGCAATGAGAACGGCCATGGAAGCACGTGAAGGGTTCCCAATTCTTCATGCAAAGAAGCTTTCCCTTCTTGATGAATATGAAGTGCAAAGCATTTCAAGGCAACTTAATAGTCTTGTGGATGATTCTAATCAGAAACCTTTCAACGGTGCAGACAATAACTCTAGAAATGGAAGAACGCAGACGAAGAAGAAGAAGAAGGTTAGAAAAGGGTTTTGGCTAAGGCATGGAGTTGTTTGTGGAGGAGAGAAAGATGTGGTGGATCCTAGTGCTGTGGGGGTTTCTCGTCGTTGACTACCGACAAAGCATGTACCTGCGCTTAATGAGGTTAAGCGTTTGCCAATGGAAAACGGTGCACTATGATCGTTTTCCAATGTCGCATGTTTCTTTAACATATACTTGTTTGTTCTCATAGGGTAGAATTGTCTTCTTCACAAACAAAATTAATGGTAAAAATGTGTTGTTCTCTCATTGAAAATTTTCAGAATAGAGTGTGGTTGTAAGTACGGGAGCAATAACTTCACAATGAATTCCATTTTTTTTATTGTACATGATCGAGAGTATACTGAATTATGTTTTGTATGAATGCGAAAAGTAACAACTCGTATTTATTGCATAGAATATCATAATTGGCTACAATTTGATATATAATATAATGTGATATATATAATTAGACCGAATTAAATATTTTGTAAAATATCTTATATAATTTATGATTTTTAATTTTAGCTATTAATTGTATCAATTTTTATTTATTAGGTAATATTATATTAATTAGTATCCATTTAGGATAATATTTATTCTTATTAGCATAATTATAGGTTATCGTAGGTTAATTTTTGTACTTACACTATCAATGCAAATTATAAATTTTAATATATTTTTTTATTTTTATCTAAGCTTTGATTTATAACCACAACAATCATGTCATTTGCTGCCAATTAAAAAAATAATCTCTCATCCACAATTGTTCTCAAGTTGGACGAGACAATTATCCATTACATAAATATCTAGTATTACCTGTGATTAGAGGCTGCAAACAAGATGACTATATGTTACGAAAGATTGAATGTCTGAACCAATTTATTATTGTGGATAACATGACAACAAAAGTCAATCCTAGTTATAAGGATTAACAAGCTCAAGATCAAGCCATTTTAAGATGGCGAATGGATTCTATACCAATTGACATTGCAATTTACTTGCTTGCAACTTACTTGCTTGTAACTTACTTGCTTCGTTGTGAAACCTTTAAACAGTTTTTGGATGAAGCTCAAAGTCTTGCTGATACGTACACCAGATCTAAAATCGTCTATCTTAATATCTTGGCCAGATGAAAAACCTTGTTGATAAGTTAAAGTTGTAGCTTCATCAATTTCTAACTTTGATTTAGCAATTTAGACAATAAATCGTTTGGATTTTGATTACAATCCAATGGTTATCAAACTGTCTGATCATATTAACATTAGTTGGATTGAATTGAAAATCCAATTATTAACCTTTGAAAGCTGATTAGATCAACTCAATAATTACAACAAATTTAGATCCCAAAGTGATTGGAGAGCTTCTAATTTCAGAAGCACGAGAGACGGTAGAAGAAAATATAGGATGTCTAAACCAATATGTCAAGTATGCAGAAGGATTGACCACACTGCTATACAATGTTATTACTGATTTAATAAGTCCTATACATGGAAAACTTTCTTTGTTGATAGTGAAAAACAAGAAACACATAGTATTCATAGCTTCACCTTATCAAGGTGACCATGAATTGTATTTTGACAATGGAGATAACAACTAAGTGATTTACCAAAGTAAAAAAATTCAGAAACTTGGTGAATATTATATTTAACATCGTATCATTTATAGTTCTTGATTTTTAATATTCACAGTATTAATTTTTATTTATTATGTAATATTACAATAATAATAAATGTAATCATTTATCAACATCCATTTAGGATAATATTTGTTCTTATTAGCACAATACAATTATAAATTACTATTTACTGTACCTTATTTTTTGTAAGTATTTTTTATAAGTCACTTTTGTATTTAAACAAGCTTAGGATTAAATGCATTTTTCTATCTTTTATTTTATATATATATATATATATATTTTTTTTTTCAGATAACAAGTTAATCAGATTGATTTTCTTTTCAAGTTTATTGGATTCTCACTTGTTTAGGTTATAAAATCTAAATGGTTTTCGTGTATTTTTCCTTCAAAATTTGGCAAGTTTAGTTATTATTATCATTCTTTCAAATATGAATAATTAATTCTCCTATATTTTGTCAAAAAAATTCTGGATTAGTACAATTTTTTTAAGTAACATTACATTCTATATCTATTATAATCGATGATAGTTTTAATTGATGTAAAATATGTTGAAACTTATCTACTATATAAAAAACATATTTATATCAAAATTCGTTAATGGATGTTAAATATAAAAAATAACCAATATAAAAATATTTATATTGAAATAGTACAAAAATACATGAGAAGGAATGTATACACTTTACAAATATTAATGAATGAAAATTATCTTAAATGTAATTAATTTGATCATCCTTTCTATGTTATATACATTATATCCCATATTATCATTCATTTTTAAAGATTTATATTTTTATATAATTTTTTTAATATATACGTATATTTTATGTCAACATAAATTTCACATTTTTATTTTATATTGTATATTTCACAGTATTATATTTTATTTAACATTTTACTTTCTCTTATATGTATTGGATTTTATATGATTTTTTTTACATACTTAAGTTTTTTTAACTAAAAATTTATGTATTTTAATCACATTTTAAATTTATTATCGAAAGGATTAATATATGACGTTAACGACTTTATTATGAAGAAGTCGTGAAATGCAAGGACGACTTCTTAATAATATTGAAGTCGTACATAATTTTGGTGAATTTAACGAGATTAAACTTAATTAATCACTACTTAATTCTTAAGTAAGATCTTACATGTAATTAGCAACTTCAATTTTAATAGATTTAAACTGAAGTAGTGCATGAGAATGACAATTTCAGTATAAATCAATTTTGAATTGAACTCGTATATCATATTGGTGACTTTTGCATACATACATAAATAACTGAAGTCGTTCACCACATTAGTGACTTGAGTTTAAGCCAATTTAAATTTTTATTTATTTTATAAGTTAATTTTGACATATTGAGTTCATTATTTTTCACCTTCGTGGTGTATGTTTTTGGGTAATATTAGGTTTGTTGATTTTGGTGTATGTTTTTAGATAATTTTAGGGTTGTTAATTGTAAATGTTAGAAGATAATATGTATATAAATTTAGAGAAAAGTTGAATTGAAAAATAAGACATTTATTAACATGATTGAAATTACAAGTGAAGCATATATCTTCAAGATTCTCCATATGGACAATTGCTTCTATTGTATCCTTCATTTTATATATATATATGGGTAATAATACTTTTACACCCAAAAATGTGATAAATTTTTGACATCGTCACGTGTCACATTCTGGGTGGTCCACATTTATGAAAAAAATAATAATAAAGAATGACGTGGATTAGTGGAGGGATCTGAAAAGAGGGGAAGGAGACATTCAGATTTCAAATTGCAATTTTAGACTTTGAGAAAGAAACCCTAGAGAGAGAAACTCTCCCTCCCAACGAGAAAAGCCCCGTCACGTCGGTCGCCGGTCAACGGCCACCGGAGGACCACCCAGAGGCTCTGCCGCCGATCATTGGTGCTCTTCGCGTCTCTTCCCACAAGTCGCGTCTCTTTGCACCACCCTTGCCGATAATGGTCAGCCCCACCGTGGTCGTCGTTCCCTCCCTGTTGTCTCCTTCCACCGACGTGGCTTGCTTTCTCATTCCGCCATCTTACCCTACATTTGGCGAGGTAGGTCTATTTTAGATTTTTTTTATACTAAAGGGAAAATTGAAATGACATGCTACCTTGATTGTGTTTATGATGCGTTATCAATTTGTTGATGGTTGATTAAGTTCAAAGGTATTTCAAAGTTGATTGTGATAATTATTGTACTATATGAACTAATGGGAACTTGTTGCTCTATTTTGAGTGTTGTAATGGTGTTGTAATTGGTTGTGATGTTGTTTCTCTGTTATCATAATAGACTAAATGGTCATAATTATAGTAAAATGAATTATTAGAATGAATTTACCGTTGGAAGTAATAATAGGCTTGATATTTGCATTTTTAGAAAGAGCTTCCATGCACTCTTCTTTGTTCATGTTGAACAAGATACATATTTCTCTTTTTGGTACCTATATTGGTACACTCTTGAATCATGATTTCAAAAGTTGGGATAAAGCTAAGATTCCAAAGTGATAGGCATCATAAGCTATCCTTTACCATTTTGTTGGATGAAATACGTCCACATTTCAAACAATTTGTCAGTTCCACGTACTAAATTCATGGAAACAATGCATGGGGCGACATTTTCAACCACATTAACCCATCTCATACATGAAACTCAAAATTAGAGGCTATTTAGTTTGAGGAAATTGTCTTCCATTTTCCCTTTGTTATATATTTCAAAAGTTTCTATATGAAATAGTGAAAACAACTTTTTATTGTTTTCTTATTTACTTTTTTTTTTCTCATATAAACTTCAAAAAATAGGAAACAAATTTAAGTTTCAAATCTAAGAACACGACTAGTAAGAGTAGGTACGTTAGATCTCTTTAGGCACTGCGACATGATTTGTTCTTCACTTTTGATTGCAGGGGTCTTGTCACTTTAATAAGTTATTAGGAATCAATTTAACTACTTTAAAGTCTTATTAATTCTATGTCTTTTATGTGCATTCCTTCTTCCATTTTTGATTTACATAAGTCCTCTTATTTTACCCTTGTTATTTTGCGACCTTTGTTTTCCTATCCCTGCATAAATTTTCTTTATAATTTTCTTATAGACTTGTACACTCCTGTTGTAATTTCCGAAGACCTCAATCTTACTTTTGTGGAAGTTAACCTTAAGTTCCGAAGTCACCCCAAAGCATCTAAGCATGGTTTTTATTGTCAAAGAATTTTTGTTATTCACTTCACACGGAAAGAAAGTATTATCCTCAAATTGTTATAACTTAACCTTGATTTTATTGTCTCCTACTTTTACTTTTGTAGAAGGTTGTAATCTAGTTGTCTGACTTACCATTCTAATAGACCTCATGCCACTATTAAGAACATAAAGAGTTGTATAGGGTCACCTTGTGTCACTCTTCTTGTTGGATTAAATTCTTTGATTGGACCCTTTTTCAGTATCAATCATTGATTTTGGTATGATCATTTTAGGTGCCTATATTTTTCAGTGATGGATTTCAATAAAGCAAAAGGTGGTACCAATGTAAGTAGACTTGTTGTATTCAAAATGTAATTGTTGGTTTCAATAGCGTAGGTTAATGATTGTATTTGTTGCAAATAATATGCAGCTTCGATTGCGGGCGTGGTGTGATACCAAAGTCATTGTGGAAATTAATTCTAAACTCAGAGAAGTTGACCGGATTTGAATTCGATAAACTCCATTCAAGTGGTGTGTTAATATGGACAAGCCGATAGACTTATGCACTCCATTGTTGTATGAAATGGTGATCCGATGGATTGGCCGCAACAATTGCTTTATTGTGAAGCAAAGAATGGTACCCTTTACAATTAGTGATGTGTGCATGGGTCTAGGTCTAGGTGTTGGGGGATTACATGTTAATTTTGATGATAATGTTGTTGGTGTTGTTTGTCAACAATTTCCTTCAAACTCATTTAGTCCAAAAGACGTTGTAAATAGGATAAAATTATTAATACAAAATGATGACTCTGATGTGGATTGCGTATTTCGTTTGTATATATTACTTTGTTTTATATTTTTTTACTTTCCTAGGAAATCGAAGGTAGTTAGTAAGATTCCTTTTACAGTTTTAGATAACATTGATAGTTTGAACCAATATGATTAGGCAAAAGCTGTCCATACATATTTAATTAAGAGTTTATGAAAGGAGGCAATGATGATAAGGCAGTGTGACATTAAGCACTCTATAGGCATTAGTAACAATGCTGCAGTGTTACAGGTAAGAATTAAATTATATTTGACCGTTTTTTAAAAGAAATTGTATTTTATTTGGACTTCATTTTGAGTTATTTGTGTTTTGTAGCTTTGGGCTATTGAACGTTTGGATTTAATTGATGGTGAACATGAAATTGTGTTCCCAAGAATAATCAATTGGCCTTCGGTTAAGTTAAGGTCAAAAAAATAGAAGAAGTTTTTAAGAAAAACAATGTAAGTTAGTTTTTTTTTTGTGTATAATTATCGATGACTTTTAGATGGTTTTGTTTATTGTTTATTATTGATTATTTATATTTGGATGTTTATAGATATGATTATATAATCCTTCACTAATACTTTTATTATAGGAAACAACTAATTGTCATGTTATAGACATCCATAATGTTGAGGACCTTGGAAGTCAGCAGATCTTTGAAACTCAAGTTTCACAATCAGGATTCATGTCCTTATTGACATTTGCACACTACAATAATGATAATGATGACTTGTCACCATGTACTTATACACACCTTTAGGTGATGGACTTTTGGAAATGAACTAATTTTGGGGTATGTCCCTTCATGTCGTCATTGTTTTATTAAAATAACGTTTGATTTTGAATTACTTTCGTATAGCCATGAATGATAATTAAGGTAATATCATGTTTGATTTTAGATGTAATTTTGTATACCAAGGCAAATCAATGCCCAATTACACTAGTGTATGTTATGGAAATTTTAGTTATTTACAACTTTTATTCAACTTGGTCATATGATTCATTTTGTGTGCATTTATTTGTTTGCAGAAGGAACTGCAAGAGATTACAGAGAAGTATGTTTCTGATCCTAATAATGTGCGGCGCAAAGAAGTCTTGCAATTTATACAGTTCATGTATTAGATTCTTATGAAAGAAACATATTGTTAACATTTATTAGTAATGCAATTTGAACATTAGAATGATGATTGTCTTACATTTTTCTACGATCTTTGTTGCACAATGTTCACGATTATTTGTCTACGATCTTTGTTGCACAATGTCCAGGATTTGTATTTCATAATGTCTGTTTAAGGTGTTATTTAAAAGGTATTATTTTTTCACTTAAAATATGCATTTCAAAATAAGTGGCACATTCAAATATGTCATCTTCGTACAAAAAGTTATCCTAAATTACCCACTTATTATGCCTTTGGTACCACTTTCGTTCCTGCACCCTGAATTTAAAAAAAAAACGTATTGTTAGGGATTAACTTGGATATAAATGTGTTATTAAATGATAATGAATGAATTTTATTTCATATAATTGGTTACTATTAAAGTGTGGATTTCAAAATAAGTGGGACATTCAAAGATGCTCTCTTCGTGCAAAAAATTAGCCTAAACTACCCACTTATTATGCCTTTGCTACCACTTTTGTTCCAACATCCTGAATTTAAAAAAAAAACGTATTGTTGGGGATGAACTTGGATATAAATTTGTTATTAAATGATAATGAATGAATTTTATTCCATATAATTGGTTACTAATAAAGTGTGGAGTTCAAAAGAAGTGGTTGATTGAAAGATGCCCTCTTCGTGCAAAAAGTTAGCCTAAACTACCCACTTATTATGCCTTTGGTACTACTTTCATTTTTGTACCCTGAATTTAAAAAAAAAACGTATTGTTGGGGATGAACTTAGATATAAATGTGTTATTAAATGATAATGAATGAATTTTATTCCATATAATTGGTTACTAATAAAGTGTGGAGTTCAAAAGAAGTGGTTGATTGAAAGATGCCCTCTTCGTGCAAAAAGTTAGCCTAAACTACCCACTTATTATGCCTTTGCTACCACTTTCATTTCTGCACCTTGACTTTTAAAAAAAAATGTATTGTTGGGGATGGACTTGGATATAAATGTGTTATTAAATGATAATGAATGAATTTTATTCCATATAATTGCTTATTAATAAAGTGTGGATTTCAAAATAAGTGGCACATTCAAAGATGCCCTCTTCGTGTAAAAAGTTAGCCTAAACTATAAATTTATTATGCCTTTGCTACCACTTTCGTTCTTGTACCTTGAATTTAAGAAAAAACGTATTGTTGGGGATGAACTTGGATATAAATGTGTTATTAAATGATAATGAATGAATTTTATTCCATATAATTGGTTACTAATAAAGTGTGGAGTTCAAAAGAAGTGGTCCCTCTTCGTGCAAAATGTTAGCCTAAACTACCCACTTATTATGCCTTGACTACCATTTTCGTTCCTACACCCTGAATTTAAAAAAAAAACGTATTGTTGGGGATGAACTTAGATATAAATGTGTTATTAAATGATAATAAATGAATTTTATTCCATATAATTGGTTACTAATAAAGTGTGGAGTTCAAAAGAAGTGGTTGATTGAAAGATGCTCTTTTCGTGCAAAAAGTTAGCCTAAACTATCCACTTATTATGCCTTTGCTACCATTTTCGTTCCTGCACCCTGAATTTAAAAAAAAAAACCTTTTGTTGGGAATGGACTTGGATATAAATGTGTTATTAAATGATAATGAATGAATTTTACTCCATATAATTGGTTACTAGTAAAGTATGGATTTTGAAAGAAGTAGTTGATTGAAAGATGCCCTCCTTGTGCAGAAAATTAGCCTAAACTACCCACTTATAATGCCTTTGCTACCACTTTCGTCTCTACACCGTGACTTTAAACAAAAACGTATTCTTCGGGATGGACTTGGATATAAATGTGTTACTAAATGATAATTAATGAATTTTATTCAATGTAATTGGTTACTAATAAAGTCTGGAGTTGAAAAGAAGTTGTTGATTAAAAGATGCTCTCTTGGTGCAGAAAGTTAGCCTAAACTACTCACTTATAATGTGTTTGCTAACACTTTTGTTTTTGCACCATGACTTTAAAGAAAAACGTTTTCTTAGAGATGGACTTGGATATAAATGTTTTATTAAATGATAATTAATGAATTTTATTCAATATAATTGGTTAACAATTAAGTGAGAGAACAATGAAAGAAGATTTTATATAAAAGAAGTTTTTTACGATTTAGACCAAATGATATGTACTTAAAGCCAACAATAAATAATGATTCAGTTGTGGATTTTGGTTATCACAGGATATCAATCAACCTAGAACACAGAACAACTTATCTGCTGGTTTAGTTTAGCTTTACTAATTGAATTCCTATTTAAATCAGCTACTTTTTTCAGTACTTATTTATTTGTAGTAAACATTTGCAATAAACTTTAAAAACACATGTATCATACATGGTAGTTAAATTGCTCTATAAAAACCATTCGTGTTATGTGGACACTTTCTAGTGCTTGTCTTATCAGCAGTTTGAAATCCTTGCCATATGTCGTTAATAATATTTGGCAATTTTCCAGTTTAAGTTCAACCAAAAGTTTTCCTCCTGTAACTAGAGTTAAACCAAATATGTCCAAAGTATAATGTTGTTTCTCACCAAAACAAAACCTGTAAGGTATTTTATATTGATGAAGGAGAAGGAGAATATATGCTACAAAAATAGTTATATCAGACTAGTCAGTGAGTGTGTTAATTTGGTTAACAAGCAAAATGAACATATGCACATTAATGCTGTGAGTTTGGATGATTTTTGAGATTCTAAAACGTACTTTTCAATGGTTAAAATTGATTTAGGATATAAGACATGTAGAATTAATTGTTCTGGCAAACTGTAAAACCAATACTATGCCACACTTAATAGGAACTGAGTTTTAAGCAAGAGACAAAAAAAAACCAGGAGCAAAAACTGAACATAGATATATATCCAACTAAAAACAATCAGTGTTGTTGCTGAAGATGGACAAAGGGTGTTGTACATTATACTGTTAGTGTCTTTGTCTCCTATTATAGCACTTTTCACATGTCACAAATCCATATCTTTGGGACCAAAATAGCTGAAAAATTTAAATTCTAGGTTCACTCAAATTGTTACTACTACCTACTATATGCCCAACACTAACAGTTTAATGCTCTACCAACTTCAGCCCGATAGTATGACATAGTCCAAGTACATAAGCTCAATTTTTAGCTTGACACATCTCCACAACTTTACAATGAGGTTGGTAATTACATTGAAAATTAAAATCCGAAAACACCATAAAGAAACAAATCAAACAGGTACTCACAGTAAGCAAGGGGAAAATGTTCACTTCACTTCACCATATGTGCTAGTCAAAGATTCAAAACGCAATAAGCCCAAAACCACAAAGTAGATGTTGTTTCAAACTGCAGACTATACAGTTTGGTCGAAAGCAACTGTAGTAGGGACAACCTAGAACAAAGTACAACCTACCTGCTAGTGGATTTTGAAAACAACTTATTCATTCTTTCAAAGCTCAGAATAACAACTATTTGAGTTCAACGTATGACAGAAAACATGTGAATATATAGAAAATACTAAACTGATGAACATGTGAGACCTTAGCCTAAACGTGGTCCGTTGATCGGCAAGGGCAGTGAGAAGAGACCCGACTTATGGGAAGAGACGCGAAGAGCACCGATAATCGGCGGCAAAGCCTCTGGGTGGTCCTCCGGTGGTCGTTCAACGGCGACTGACGGTGGAGACGCGACTTGTGGGAAGAGACGCGAAGAGCACCGATGATCGGCGCCAAAGCCTCTGGGGTCCTCTGGTGGCTGTTGAACGCGACCGACGGTGGAAACGTGACAAGGCTTTTCTCGTTGGGAGGGAGAGTTTCTCTCTCTAAGGTTTCTTTCTCAAAGTCTGAAATTGCAATTTGAAATCTTAATGTCTCTTTTCCCTCTTTTCAGATCCCTCCACTAATTCACGTCATTCTTTATTTTATCTTTTTTCATAAATATGGACCACCCAGAATATAACACATGTCAGTATCAAAAATTTGTCACTAGTTATCAAAGTATCATTACTCCCCCCACACCCACACACATATATATATATATATATATATATATATATATATATATATATATATACTCTGCGAAACACGGTGAAGGTAAGAGAGCAAACGATGGCCATGGTCTTGGCCCTCAACTTGAAAACCAAACTGTATCATGACTTTGAATCCCTTTGTTCCTGCGTTGGCCTTCACCTTTATCGTCTTCCATTTTCCTCTCTCTCATTCTTCCCCTACGAAGACCACGACCTTCTATGCGCAATCTCCGAAGCAATCCAAGATTCCCAGAACAAACACAACCATGATTACTCTCAGAACCCAAGACTCCGGCGCATCCTCCCTTCCCTTACGACGCGCCACGTCGCCAACCTCATCACCCTCAATCCTCTCTCCCTCTCCCCTTCCTCCCTCCTCTCCTTCTTCAACTACCTCGCATCGCGACCTCCCTTTCGCCACACGCTCCATTCCTACTGCACCATGCTGCACTTCCTCTACCTCCACCGAATGCTACCCGAAGCACACTCCCTTCTTTCCTTCCTTGTTTCGCGAAAAGGATCCAACTCCGCTTCTTCCCTTTTCTCTTCCATTATCCGCACCATGCCTCCTCGTCACCACTCCGCTGGCATAGTCTTCGATGCTCTAATGTGCGCTTACGTTGATTCCGGGTTTATACCCGACGCTGTTGAGTGTTTCCGTTTGGTTACGAAGAATAAGTTCCCCGTCCCGGTTCGCGGTTGCGAGAATCTGCTTCGTCACGTGGTCAGGTTGAAACCCCTTGAAGTTGAGCGTTCCTGGGGTTTATATTTGGAGGTTTTGGATTCTGGGTATCCGGCAAAAATTTATTTTTTTAACGTTTTGATGCATGGGTTTTGCAAAGTTGGCGACGTTGGTAATGCGCGGTTGGTGTTCGATGAAATTCCCAAAAGGGGTTTGCGGCCAACGGTTGTTAGTTTTAATACTTTGATTAGTGGGTGTTGTAAAGTGCGGAATGTGGAGGAGGGTTTTCGATTGAAGGGTGTTATGGAGAGTGAGGGAATATATCCTGATGTCTTCACTTTCAGCGCTTTGATCAATGGGTTGTGTAAGGAGGGTAGGTTGGATGAGGGGAGTCTTTTGTTTGATGAGATGTGCGGGAGAGGATTGGTTCCGAATGGTGTTACATTCACTACTTTGATTGATGGGCAGTGCAAAGGTGGGAAAGTTGATTTGGCTTTGAAGAATTTTCAGATGATGCTGGCTCAGGGTGTTAGACCTGACTTGGTTACTTATAATGCATTGCTCAATGGTCTATGTAAGGTTGGAGATTTAAAGGAGGCTAGGCGGCTTCTGGATGAGATGAGTGCGAGTGGTTTGAAGCCTGACAAGATCACTTTCACTACACTGATTGATGGATTTTGCAAGGATGGAGAAATGGAATCTGCGTTGGAGATTAAAAGGAGAATGGTTGAAGAGGGGATTGAACTTGATGATGTAGCTTTCACGGCGCTTATCTCTGGACTTTGTAGAGATGGGAGAGTTCATGATGCGGAGAGAATGTTAAGAGACATGTTGAGTGCTGGTTTCAAACCGGATGATCCAACGTATACCATGGTAATTGATTGCTTTTGTAAGAAGGGTGATGTTAAGGTGGGGTTCAAGTTGCTCAAGGAGATGCAAAGCAATGGGCATAGGCCAGGAGTGGTCACGTATAATGCGCTAATGAATGGAATGTGCAAGCAAGGCCAGATGAAAAATGCTAAAATGCTGTTAGATGCAATGCTTAATTTGGGGGTGGCTCCAAACGATATTACGTATAACATTTTACTAGATGGTCATTGCAAGCATGGAAGCTCAGTTGATGTTGACTCGTTTAATTCCGAGAAAGGACTTGTTGCAGATTATGCTACATATAAAGCACTTGTTAATGAATCAAGTAATACTTCAAAAGATCGCCTAAAGAGATGATTGTTACTGACATATGTTTAGCTGAACTACAGTAGTTGTTGGGCCTGGCTTACAGATAAAACATCATCAGAGTAAATCAAATGTAACGGCACTATCATCACTGAGGCAGACAGAACAGTGCAGATAGGATATGTTCTCAATTTCATTTGTGTATGATTCTTTATTTACATGCAAGAAGGCAAAAGGAGGTCATTTTTCTTGCTTCGCTTTTGTATAGTGGATAATAATAATAAGAATAAGAATAATGCTAATTGAAGTTCTTTTGTCTGCTTCAGTGATTCCTTGCAAATAAAGCAACTTGGCTGCTATTGTCAATGCAAGAAGCCGAAGTTGCTTCTAACGGTTAAGGTGACTAGCTAAAGGGAGGTACCTCAATGGCTTTTTACTACCAGATATGGATGCCAAGTTACTTCTTAAGGAAACACTATGCTGATGGAACAAGCGACATGTATGGATGCTAGTTCTTATATGGAAGAATATGCCCCTTAAACAGAGCATGTGGTATTTTTCTAAACCCGATCATTCTCAGAAGAATTGGTTGTGGTGCTGCTACTCTAGGTCATGTTTGGCTTTAAAACTCATAACAACTTAAAAGAAGAGGCTGCATTGACACTTTTTTCTTTTAAGAATTAATTGATAAAAAAGTTAAAACTAGTCACCTTATCCACTGAAAATTATATTCATAAAGAAAATATTTGAAGTTAATTTGATTTGCATAAAATCTTTTCAATGATTATCGAAATATATAAAAATTCTAAAATAAGTATATTTAAAACTTTTAATATTAAAAACATTTACGTCTGGAAAAGTTATTTTAATGCTGGCTTGTAAATAATTTATGTACCAAATATAAAATGTTTAAAAGCTTATAAATTTCTGTTCAATAATAAAATTAAAAAAATTGGTCGTGATTCAGTAGAATCAAATTATATTAATGTGTTCGAAACAAGTTATCTCAGTCTCACTTGATGTGTCTCTTATACATTTGTGTGTGCAAAAGCATGTACTTGTCTGTGAACGATTTAAATTTTTTAAGGCAAGAGTGTGATAATGGTTACGAGAAATTGCAAATTAAGTGCTAATAATAATGCCTCTGCAAGTTACTATTATTTCCTTCACTTGCATAAATCAAATGACAGTGTCTAATTCAATAATTTGACCCAAAAATAATATTCTAGTAACTTTTTTCTCTAATATTCTACCACTCATATTCATTGTTTTCTTAGGTAGCTTTCGCTGTTTCTTGCTTTGCCCTCAATCACGGCCTGCATTTCAACAACTCATCTCTTATGCTGGGTTCGCTTGAGAGTAATGTAGACGGATTTGCGTTTAAATCTGCGTTCATTTTGATGAATTTGGAAGTGAGGAGAGACCATAATTTACGCAATTTGTTCATTTTCCATTCTTTGCTGATGCATTCAGCTAAACCCCTTCTGTTTGACTTTTTTACTCTTTTGTTTTTCCTCTGTCATTTGGTTAACTGCATACACGCTGGAAGCAGCAACAACACCTACATTATCAGCACCCTTTTGCTTTCAGAAGTGGAAAGTGAAGGTAAGTCTTTGAAGAGAAGAAAAAATGGGTAGTATTGGAAGGGAAGGTGTAGTGAAACAGTATATAAGATCAAAAGTTCCTCGTTCAAGATGAACTCCTGAACTGCATCGTTGTTTTGTTTATGCCATTGAAACTCTTGGAGTCAATCAGAGTCAGTACATTGTTTTCGTTGTATAACTAATAATTTATTGATACGTAATAGCACATATTGTTAAATTATATTCTAAAATAAAAAATTTCTGAACAAAAAAAATTTCATTATTCTAAGAAAATATTTCTTGTTATTTTTTAATTCTTGTAACATTTCAAAAATATAGTATTTAATTATAAGGAAGTATCACATATTCAATATAATAGATTAATTAACAAACTGGAAATTTAGAGTTAAATTTACATCTTCATCCCAAAACAATCATAAAGCAAACTTTATGTACAAGATAGAGATGGATAAAATTATATACAAGAAACTAGCCTAAAAGAGATAACTAAGCATATGGAGTCCTTCCATTTAGAGCATGTTCCACATTAATCTCATCATTCTCTGTTTACATTCACTGGACGATCATAATCAAGAAAGAATCAAAGAAACATACAAACAATCATAAAGAAAAAGGTAAGGTAGATGCAAAAATAATTCATCATAAGCTTAAAACATTTCATACATGAATCTTAACATGTAATGAACTAGACTGGACTATCCGGACTTAGAATGAATATCGAGCTATGACGGGTTGTGCATTTGTGATGGTCTCTATTGCTTTGCAAAGCCATTGCCAAATAGGTTTCACCTTACCACCCTTACAAGGTTAGTTTGTACTGCCTTGTAGGTCATACTGGAAGCACCTAGACTAAGATCTTCTACTACTTTCATGCGTCAATTTTCTCTACTTGAGAATGAAAGACCATTAGAGTATCAGGATAACCCTCAAGACTGAGCTCCCTACATTCATTCTAATAATACTTGAAACCCATACCAAGAAGTCCCACTTTAGAACTCATTTTCACAACTTTGAAACCATTGATATTACTTCACATTGACATAGTATACCAATACATTAAACCACTGATCATACATTAAATAACCAAAAACAATTCTGCAAGTCATCAAAAATCACATGAAACCATTCCATATACATCAATACACAAGAAAAAAAATCCAAGAAGAACCACTAAACAACACAAAAACATCTTTAAATTCATACTTGCAAAAGTAGTGCTCAATCCCAGAAACTAACACCCAGCGCTACAACAACTGGAATCCTGGCGCTCAACCCTAAAATCCTAGCCCTCAACCCTAGCGACACTAGAAAGTGGCACTCAAGCGCCATGACAGAGGCACTCAACGCCATATCAAAAATTGAAACTTTATTTCTATGACCTCGGACACTTCCTACACCACTTCAATTAATCCCTATGGCCCTCTTAACACTGAGAAACATTAGAAAACACCATTCTAACTCAAAATGACCACTTCAAACCAAATCAACTTCCCTAAATTATCCAAATTCCTTTCTACTCTTTCTAACACCAATATCAACAAATTAACATCATGGACTAGTTATAATACACTAAATAACTCACTCCAACATGTCAATTTACTCTCAATCTTTTTGTTTCAAGTTTTAACTAGTTAAACCTCAATGTTGAACCAAAATGTGCTAAGGAACTCACCCTATCATGCTATTATCTCTTCCACACCAGATTTCACTAATTTAAATGTCTAGACAAGTCATAATAGGTCTCATAACAAGCTCCTAACTTCCCAAAACAATTTCCACCCCTTACCTCATAATCTCATTACTCAAAACCCCAATTTTACACTAAAAACACCCCAAAACTTATACAATGAACTACCTTTTTATTCCATATCAGATTTCCAACAAATCACACCTCTCACAAATCATAAATGATCACGTAACAGTACTAAACCAATTTTGTTCTCACTCAACACTCATCTCTCAAACTCATTCATTAAAACCTCCTTTTTTTTAAGCTTAAAACCCATAATTTGATCCTTACTCACTCTAATTACTTTGATTCCAATTTCAATCATCCATACAACTTCATCACATGTAATCATGATAGCATTAAACATCAAAACCACGCAATTTCCAAGTATACCAGCAACATACTATCAAATATCATTAAATAAACATAAGAGTAATGTATCTACCATCACAATTACGTTTATTCATCACATTATTCATATAGATACTAATTTAGCACCACAAACTTAATCTAAAGTAAAGTCTATCAAACTCTAAGAATGTCTTTCCGATTGTTTGAAATGCAAGAAAATTCTACAAACACCTACGAAACACCGAATTGGAAACGAAAAGAGTTTTTAGGATCTTAGATTGACCAAGAATTAGGAAAAGAGATCTTGAAGCATATGCGACAAAGAATTACAACGCATGATCTCAAACTAAGAACGAAAGAGGAAATGAATTGAAACTTACTTACTCTAAACTAGAAATTGATCGGATGGATAAGTAGACATTATCATAATAATCATCTAGATACCTCGTGATCGTCAAATAAATGACTTAGGAGCTAAAAACGTAAGAGAGAAGGTAGAGTGAACGAGTTCTAGAAAAATATGTGTTTTAAGTAATGAGCCGTGTTTAAGAAATTCTATTTATATTATTGAATTATTTTAAAATAAAATACCTAGTCTCATTGTTTTGAAACACGTACCAACTCTAATAATATCCTATTTTCTAGACTCTTAATATTGTTTTAAATAATTTTTACAAAAAAAAATATGTTATTCTTAAATATCAATTTAGATTATAATTATTATTAAAAAATTTAGATTATAATTATTATTAAAAAGAATTTGATAATCTTTATTTTTTATCTATTAAAATATTTTTTAATTATCACATGAGTGTAAAATCTTTCACAAAATTTTATAAATTTTAGTTTTAATTCACTTTTAAATTCTTTAAAATAAAACATCACTCAATTTATTTGAGAATCTTTTTAAATTTATCTAATCCTTTTTTTCCAAATCATATCCCTGTATCTCTACAGTGAAGACACCTTTCAACCATTAATTTTCAATTCTAGCTTCTTGCTCCCTTTTCTTTTATAGATTAACCAATTGGCTGCACAGCTCATTTTCTGTGGACACAAATTCATGGAACTTTATGTTAGTTGTCATTCAATCTTCTAAGTATCTAGCTACGGATATGCTGCTGAGGACTCAAGTTTCATGCTCCCATCAGTGTAGTCCCTACTGTACTGGGTAGTCTGGTATTTAGAAGCTTCATCATTGGAAGATATCATCATCATCTGCAGAAGTACACTGATATTATCAGGTAGTTATTTCGTAGGTGTGAATTATGCGAATTCTTTCAGGATTTTCATGGCTTTCTTGATTTCTTTAATATTAGATGTATATAGAAGTGACGTAAATGCTATATTATTGTCCAAACTACACAATAATATAGTCTGTTCATGGTTTCATGAATAAATTTCAGTGGTTTTCAGGCAGTCATGAAAAAGTGACGGTACCCAAAGAGTAAAATGATTCAGCAGATAAAATCCTTTATTTTCTTGTAGTTGTTTTCTTATCGTGACATTGATATGGAGTAATTATCGAAGGACTTGGTTGATTACTTTTAACAGATTTATCTTAGGAAGGACAAAATTTTTACATAAATAAAAAAATAATATGTTTGTGCTAATCATTGATCTGAAATTTATAATAAATTGACTATCCGGATTTAAAATTTAATATTACATGGAGATGCTATTATATATTGGAATCTTTCTATGTATTGAATGTGAAACTGACATCTGTCCCCATCCCCACGCTTAGTAGCCACCTGTTTGATCTTTTAATGTGATGTCAAACATGCATGCTTCTCATTTTTCCCTTTTATTTTTCTTTCAGCTTCTTATAGTAAGTAAGATGAATTTTTCCACTTTAATAACTAAAAATGAAATTATATAAAAACCACAAGTGTTCAAATTTAGAAAGTTTAAAATAATTTAATATTTTTACAAAATATACAAGTATTCCTTGTAAAAAAAGTATATACCAAAATGAAGAGAACTTTTAGAGTGAATAGAGTCCCACAAATTAAAGAAAACTCAAATAATTTATGGCCACTCAATATATATGTGGACCCATTGAATAGAAAGGGATGTCCAAGTGACCCTCTTTCAGGCTTTGGTTCACAGCGGACCTTAATGGTGGCAACAAGAGTTTACCCCGAATTTTTTTTTTATATTTATATAAATTAATATATAATTTAAAATAATTTTTAAAACTTTAATATATTTTATATATTTGGTACCTTTTAAACTTTTATATATTAATATAAAAATTTTGACACCCAAAAATATTTGATGAAGATCTACTGCCTATATATATGTTCTGTCAATTGGGACTCTTATTTTCTCTACATCAATTTCCTGTTCATTGTTTCTCAACTTGATAAAATGATGTCAAAATTATATAGAAAAATATTAGAAAAATGATCATTTTGATATTGGTTAGAAATATAGTACTATTTTGTTATTTAATAATAATAAATAATTTATTATTCTTTGTATTTCATTGAATTAATAGAATGATATATGGAAGGAATATCAACACTTATTTTTTAGGACAAAAACTAATTATTCTAATTTGATATTCGTCGGTCGACCTTATGCTTAATTATTTTTCTGAAATATATGAAATAAATTTTTATTTAATTTAATCACCCAAATTATGAGTCCCAAATAACTAGAGAGGTATTTGGTCTGAAGAAATTTCTAATATTTAACTATAGCACCCAGAAGAAAGAGAGGGACGAATTAAAAGATAACATGTTTTTCTTTATAAATAAAACAAAAGAAAAGGATGATTAATAATTGACTTTAAATACTCTAACTGAATTTTCCATAGCGTTGAACTACATCATAATCAAAACTTAACATAACACTACATCAATCTCTTTCTAGTTAAACTTTATATTATACATTTTAATTATTTACTCACCATTCAAAAAATAGTCAATATAATATCAATTTTAATTTAATTAAATTTCTTATCTTTACTTAATTGTTGATAATTATTTATTTTATATGCCTATAATAAAACCAAAGTTAGAAATTATTAAAAATGTTACATTATTTAAATATTATGATGTAACCATTTCTCTAACTTATCTTCAAGTATCTAATCTTTGGAATATTTCATTGCATTGACAATAATTACAACAACAAAAATTGAAAGGATATATTGATTAAAAAAATACTAATTTAAAAAAAATGTGTTATCGTATCCTCTTTCTTTTACATTAATTAGTTTTTGTTTGTAGTAGAATAAAGAAAACATGCTATCATAATAATTATTATTTTTTTCATTGTGATGTTTTAATTTATATATGAAAACTTTATAGAATTACATGACAATGTTAATACAATCAACAAAGTTCGTATCATAACATACATGACAAAGAATGATATGATACAATAATTCTATTAATTTTTCATCCTTGTTCATTTCCAATTTACCTCCTTCTTCCGTATCTTACCATGCACCATGATCTTGAGGTTTATGTAGCTTCATCAAATCTGTTAGTATATTCTACAGATGAGAGAGAAAAGGTTAACATATTGTTGTAAGTATATATATATATATCTATGAATTAGATCATTTGATCAATAATATGATAAGGTGACTGCCTTAAATATTATAATATTCACTAACAAAATAGCTTTAAAAAGAAAAGTAAAAAGTGCTTTTCTCAGATGATACTTTAAAATATTTATACTCCATGACAGCATTGAGTTGTGTAACATATAATAGAACAGAAAGGAAAAACTTTATCCCTTGGCTGGTAAGATTTGCAAAAGAAAATATACTTTGATTGGAGGCAAAGAAATTTAGAAGTATAGAGAGAAGCCACGTGGAGATTAGTTAAAAGCAAAAAAGAAAATGGTGGAAACAGATTTTATCCTTAACAAAACGACACAAGGTTTATGTAATCATGTGAATGATGTGACTGTCGGGAATTATGTGGAAGCAGTTCGTGTTTTGGGCGGTCTCAGCATCTGAGCTGTCAGTCTTTGAAGACCCCACCTTGCATCCTCGTAAAATCTATGGCCACTTGCCACGACCACAACAACTACCGTCACTCTTGACTTTGTTCCCTTTTGCACAACACAACCCTCTAACTTTCCTTCTTCCGTTTTTGGCATATTTTAATTCGTCTTTTTACCTATTATTCACTCTTTACTTGTGGTAGTTCTTTGTTAAATAGTCTATTCATATAAAGTTTAAGTGCCCTCTTCAATCAGTTGAGTCTTATTCAATCGTCATCTAGTGTCACCGATAAGGATCCCCTACACGAACCCTAATTTCCTACTCACCAACCGTTCATTATATTTATCATTTAGAAATTAAGTAGAGATCATTATTAGATATATAGAATTAAATAAGAGAGCATGATCTTATTTTCTATATATGATTGAAGCTTATCTTAATTACATACAGAAACTATACACACAAGCATTATTGATTGATGCACTCTAATCGTTATCTATACACTATGAGTCCCCGTCAGATTAATAAACACGCACGACTTAAATATGACACAGGGCAATGGCTCTTTCTTTCGCCTCCCCCCGCATGCATGCGTCCAAAACGTTGACGTTTACGCCTCTTAGACCTCACAACAAACACCTCTTTTTCTTCCCTTCTTAGACAGTTCCAAATCTATACAGTAACCTTGTTGTAACACTTCCTTACACCCTACTCATCGTAACCGCATGCACCACCACGCATTCTAATCTTTACTCCTACGATCTGCTACAATCCGCCTCACCGAATCCGACTCTGTGATTCGCCAGGTCGAACTCCACCCACAGATTTTGCTGATGGATGTTCCCTATGATGTTGCTGGCTGCACCCAATCTCTCCGACCTGCCAATTCCCACGCAGTGGACCCCACCGCCCACGTCAGCCAGCACCCTCTCCTTTGGAACCACTATCTCCACGCCTTTCTCGAATTCCAACACCACATCCCCTATCAGCCGCCCGATTGACTCCCTCGCGGAACCGTCAAAACACATGTCCGCGACTCCGCCGTACACGTACCCCTTCTTAATCCTTGGCCCCACAACTCTAACCACCTCCTCGCGCACCCTGTCGTAAGCCTCGTCGACTAAGAAGGTGAATTCGGACCCGGAGTCGATCATGGTCTGCCCCGACCCGCCGGCGTTGGGGCGGAAAACGGAAGGATTGATGTTTAGCCTCTTGCCACCAATTCTAATTCCCTGCATGGGGACGGTGTAGGCCAGCGGGTCCAAATTCGGCATGCGTTGACTTTGACTAAACGTCAACATGCTGACGTAACGGAAGCGCGCGGAGTTGGGGTTGTTGCCGAGGTAGAACGACCCGGTTGGGAGGTTCCCGGATCGGGATTGTCGCGTGGGGACGCAGTATGAGAATTTGGTGATTTTGGCCTGCGAGGGAAAGGAAAGGCGGCCGAGGTTCATTCCGAGAATACCGCCGGCGTCGTGGGACTCGGTGGCGCAGCCGAGGGTAAGTGGAGGGGTTGTTTGGGAAGGGGAGAAGGTTAGTTTTTCTCGGACGAGGTTGCCCTCGGCGTAGGTGCCATCGGCGTAGAAGTAGGAGTAGTGGCAGAGGCGGTTCTGGTCGCATGTTGTTGGGAGAGTAAAATCGGGGACGCGAGGTTTGCAGAGAGGGTGGGTGCAGGGGATGACGTAGAAAGAGGAGGAGAGAGAAGGGTCAAAGGACGCCGTTGGGGGAGTTTTGTTGTGGCACTGAATCCACGAGAGTTGGCTACCGGTGTCCAAAACCATTTGTTGATGCTGCGGAGGTGTCCCTATGGGGAGACTTACCACCAGAGCCATCGAATACTTGAACGGCCATTTTACGTTGTACGAGGCCGAGGAAAGGCTTCTGAGTTTTGGGTTAGTCTTCGGAGGCTTCCCTGCAGAGAGGGGAAGCGACCTGAGAGGGAAAGAGAACGAGACCGAATCATGTTTGGCGGAGGAGGAAGGGGAAAACAACAACAACACCGAAAAGAGAAGTGAAAAGAGTGAAACAGGGAAACACAGAGCCATGATTTTCGGTTTCCCGATGGAGAGTGCAGAGTTAGGGAGTGAGAGTGATGACTGGGGTTTTATTTATACAGGCAAAGCCTACAAAAAAAAAAAAAAACATTAATTGGTTATATGTTGTATTATTTATATAATTTTTATACTACCATTTTTTTATTTGTGCTTTACGTCATTAATGGTACATTTTTTTTTGCAAAAGAACAAAATATAAATAGAATTTATGGTGTCGGAAAGAAACAATTGGACGGCAAAAGTGGGAAGTGCAGCCCCTAGGTGAGGACGCGTTTTCTTTGGTTGAGTGGGTGAATATTATGATACTTTAACAAAAACAGGTTGATGCGTGTTTCACATCCTATATGTATGATCATACCCAATTAAATTTGGTCGAATCCATGTTCCATTTCTCTTCCTCTCCAGTCAGTCACCTATTTTTGAATGTGGACGAAGTGGTTGAGTTCAATTCAGATATTATTTTTTTTCTTTTGTGGAATAGTATTTGTCCTGTTCCTACCTCAATGCCTACGATCGTTTCGTTTCTTTATTTCATCACACTTGTTTATCAATGAAATTCTGACATGTGTACGCATGTAACACACCATTGCCAACAAAACCATCCATTACTTGTGTAAGGATGATATAGTGTACAAAGTCCTGCTAAAATTCATAAAACTAGATATAAATTATGCGATAGATACTATTCCATTACATTAACCAATACATTATCATTTGTTTTATTCATTTAATGACATATATTAAAATTATTCGTGGGGCTATCTAATCATGCTTACTATATTCTTCTCTTCTTATCTGTGGTCTCCCATATTATGCGACCCTTTCAAATTCCATGTTGTAAATTCCACTCAACCAGTCAACTTTGTATCATTGAGTTAGTCTTTCTGATGGGTCCGAGTAGAAAAGTGATGGCTCATCGTAAATTGTGCAATGCTTTCGTATGGCAAAAACATCAAAAGAAAGAACAAAAAATCTATTATCTGTTTGGAAATGGTCGGATTGGTACAGAAATTGCTTAAAAAGGTGAATGTCTTCTAGCAATTTTTGTGTGGAAAAGGAAGGAAATAAAGACTGATAATGTTGTGAAATAGCAGAAATTAATGAGAAATGGTAAGTAAGATTTTGATCTGAGTTGGAAGGCCATTGATTTGGGGGCAGAGAGATGTTGCAGTCAACCACAGCTGGAGCAGATCGCAAGTTGAAGTAGGAAACACAACACAACATGCAGCAGCCAACAGCACCAACCATTTGTGTCTTGTTATGTTAGGTCATAATATCTTCCAAACAAAATGAACCCATAGAGTTGAAAACCACCTCCAAATGTTCTCCTATATATGTATTTTAATTTATGGATAATTGTATCAGTCAAACTGTGCTGGTTCATACCTGCAACAACAGACACTTAATGAAAATACACAAGTTCAATGTTTAATTCGTTATTTTATCAGATGACACATGAACATTTATTTATCCAACTCGAGTGAGTTAATTTATCTAGTGTACTATTAAGATAACAATGGTCTAAAGAAATCATAAAGTGATGCCATGTTGTAGCTTTTATAAATAGACAAACACTTTATCTTAGTAGTCACGACCAAACAAGGGAGAAGCTAGTTGATTATAAATGACTTAAAGATACAAATTTATTTTTTAAGAAAAAAAAAATTAAAATTCATAAATGGTCATAAATGAGAGTTGTTGAAAGAAACTCTTACACCACCATTGTAGTCTTTAAAGACGTAAAATAAAGACACGTAATACATTGTCACTATATAGTTAAAATAAAATAAAAAATGGATTGAAAATATTTTTAATTATTTCATTTTATTTAATATGATTTCATAAACTTATTGTACTTTTTTAGCTTTTATAATAATGTTTACTCTTCAAATTGTGATATATATATATATATATATATATATATATATATATATATATATATATGTTTGATATATAGACAATACAACTGTGTGACTTTTAGAGAAGCCATGACAACTTTTTCTCCTTTTAAAAATGTCCTTTCTAAGATCAAATAAACACACAAAACAAAAACAAATGTGAGGATAAATGAGGAGACAAAAGAAATTAAAAAGGTAGAACGTCAAGGTAAAGAACGTGATAAAGTTAAATCCGTGTATAGTTCACGGATTGATTACGCTATAAAGTGGTAAACTAATCACGAGATATGTAAAACAATTAATTAATACATATTTTAATCACTGGAAAAAGATAATAATAAACATGTTATTCATTTTGGATTTTTAGGTGAGGTTTCAAGTTAAAGTTTACTTGTTTTTTTTTTCCTTATTCATGCATGAACGAGAGTGACTTAACTGAACTAAAATTTAACTTAATCTTAAAAAATCGGTTTATAAAATGAAGTTTTCTATTTATGTATTATAATATAATTTTATCTTTAATTGATGTATGTTTAAAAAAAAAAATATATCACAGTATTGGATGAAACTATTGTCAAATTAGTAATTTAGAAGAAATGTTTGATGGATCTAAATTCTCTATTGAATTTTGATCAATTTTATGTTTTTTAAAATACATTAATTTTTTAAATATATTTTTAGTATATTAAAATTAATTTATCTTAAAAACACGTAAGGAACAACAAAAAATCTAGAAAAGAATCTGTATTTGTGTTTGATAGGAAGAATACTAAAAAATTTTGTAATATTCTCTGTATGTATCCAAATACATTAACTATAACACGCTTATAAAAAAAAAAGAAAAATGAACTATAACACTATGGGAGAATAGCATGCCTTGGAAATATATTATTAAGGAAAATAGTAGGTGTAGAAAATATTATAGTTAAAAATTATTGTTAAATTGTAGAGGGCAACTTTGGTTGGTCCAGAATATGCCTTTTGGATTTAACTTAGGTTTACTTTAATAAATTAAACTAAATAAATATGTTGAGCGTGTACTATCATAGTTTTATATAATTGCGTTAAATTAAAAAAGTGTCAGTATATCATGCAAGTAGTAAAAAAACTAGCACCCGTGATAACGATTTAGAGTATATATATCATGCAAATATAAGTTTAATTCATTATTTATAATTACAACTGTTAAATGAGCTACATCATATGAAATACTAATTCTTTTACTTTTATAATTCATACAACTTTTGGTCCACTTAATGATAAGTTTTTTTTAATTATAAAATAAATTGTAAAAATTTTCTCATTTATTATATTATTTTATTGTAACTTGTACGACAGTGAAGCAATTTAATGACAAGACTCAAACAATGTTGTGTGATAATAACTTTTCTCAAGTACTATATTTAGATCAATGTTACAAAATGAAATCAAACGGACTGAAATTCAGGATCAGAAATAAATTCGGTTTTTGATTATTGTGTGAATTTGGTTAAGTTTAGATGGGGATTTATGCTATTAATACTTATAATATTCTATATTTTTCAACTGAGTATAAAGATAAAACTGAAAACGAATATGTATATATCCCTCATTACATATCTATTTAAATTATTAAAATATTTATAATTTATTAAGTAATTAATTAAATAATTATATATATATATATATTATTTTTTTAAAATAATTACATAAAAGAAAAATATGTATAATCAAGATTATAATAAGAGAAAAAGTTTATTTGAGAAGTGAGTAAATTTTGTAGAATAATCAAACACTTTTTTTTGTTACACATTTTATTTAATTATTTGGTTTTTACACAAAATTCACTCACTTCTCAAATGTAATTTTTCTCTTATTACAACTTTGATTATGTTTTCTTTCATATATTGTAAGATAAAAATCTTATCTTCTTTATCTACTATAAGATAAAAAATTTATCTTCTTTGTTTTCAGCGAATGTCATTGATCGAAAGAGGGAGACAACCTCGAATAAAGAAACCACATTTTACCATTATGAATGAGCACCCTTTACAGAACGATGTTGGAAGATAAAAAGACAAATGCAAACAAGGTTGTAGAAGAGAGGAAAAGGAACAACGTTGCTTGACAATGAAAAGGCATCGGAAATCGCCAAGAAGAGGAGGGAATGGAGGGGAGGTAAGGGTTTGCTAAGTGAAACCTAATTTGGAGAAACAATACCCCAAATTTCCATCTTATTTCATTGAAGACATTACCAACGGTCTCAAATTCGTTGGTAAATTATATCACCATTACATTATCAATGGATATATATGTTAATAAAAGAATCAGTGTAGTCTGTCGATAAATCATGTTCACTAACGTATCCTAGACTGTTGGTAATTATCCATCAGTAATGTCTGTTTTTACTATAGTATGATTTAAAGAATTTTTCTTATTGTTAAAACAATTTTCATTAGTAGTTTGACTTGTTTGATATCTAAAAAGTTAGATTAAATCTTCAAGGTATCTTATCATATTTTTAGTTATACATTATTTTCCTCCTTATTTAATCTCGTTATATCAAATTGTTTATAAAAACATATATGATTACTTTTACCTTTTTTAATATTTTTATTTGTAGTTTATTTTATCATGTAAAATACTATTTTAATGATTTTTTTATAATCAGATTTATTTTCTAAATCATTCTCATAAGTAAGTTTGTCATACTAATTTTATAAAAATATATTATATAATAATTTAATGTCATTGCTATAAATCTTATTTATCATCATCCAATATAGATTGAGGTTGAAAAATAAAATATTTATCAAATTTGAATTATTACTAGTTTATTTTGTTTACTGTGTGGTTTTATTCAAGTGATGCATTCTAATTTTTATTAGTGTATAAAACATAGAGATATTTGAAATATTTTTAAACTTCAATATTCCTTTTTTTTTTAATTTTTAAAAATATTTTTTTACTTTATCAATTTTATTTTATTAATGTTTGTAAAATTAATAGATGTTTTGTTTGTCACTAAATTTTACTTATTTGTAATTGTTTAATATTTTATATGATTATTACTTTTATCTCATTATCATGTAATACTCTAATTTAAAATTTATATAATTATAATTTATTTATAATATTTAATATTAGAAAAACGAGAATATGTCTTTTGATATGTATCATTTTTCTTTGTTGCAATTATTATTTTTTTATAAAATTTAATTAATTAATATTGAAACATAGAAAAATGAATGTAAACATATCCGTTATTTAATAAAAATGGAAATAAAAAAATAATTTTATATCCATTAAATATGAGAATGAGTTTTTAGTTTAAAGACAACGTCATTATCATTCTTAATTAAAATAGTGAAAAGAGATGATTTAAAAAATGAAAAATACAATCAAAACATATTTTTTATTATTTTAATATTTTATATTAAAACCAAAAAAAAAATGATTTGAAAAGTGATAAAATAAAGTGAGTTATAACTTTTTAATTCTTATTTTAAATATATCATATTAAGGGAATGATAATTAGATTAGAATTTATAAAGATAAACTAGTAATTTTAATACATTGGAGTTCAAAAATGAAGTGGAATTGAGCAGGATTCACTATGTTGCATTCCTATTTTTACTAATCATCATCAATTAAATAACTTATCTTTTTAAGCCTTATTTCTTCTCTTCACTTCGTCTTACCACCAATCCAAAACATAGGCTAAGTAAAAACTAAAGCTAATAACCCAGAAAACACTTTATTAGCAATTTATATCAAAATTGAAAATGATGTATCATCACATTATATTTTTTTAATATTTTAAATAAGTTATTAAATAACTGATTTAGAATATTGTCACTTTTCACAATTTTGAAACTTTAGATTAGATTTTACAAATAAATTATATTATAACAACCTCAGAAACTCATTATCTATATTTGTTACTATCATATAAAAGTGAACAAGAAAGTGTTTTCTTTTTACTTAGCTAAAATATAATAAGTTTAATACATTAATTATATGTATATGTACTCTCCTAGAACCCTTCCATTATTAAAAAATATATATTTCGTTATTTCATGTATCTTTTAAATAATTAATTAATGTGTGTGTTAGGTTTAGGGATGATAACGGGTCGGATCGGGTCGAACACAGACACGGATAATGTTTATCTGCGATTCCACTCGTCAGATAAAACTGTACCCGCTATCCGATCCTTTATCTGTGCAGGTATCCGTTTAGAAAATACCTGCAAGTATCAGCACATACCTGCAAAAGATAAAAAAGAAAATATTTTATATATTTTAAAAATAAAATTTAAATAAAATTACAAAAAAAAAAATATAATATAATATAAATTAAAATTTAATTTTAATTAAATTTAAACTAATAAAATATAATTAAATTTTATTTTTAATTAAATTTAATTAAAAAATATATAAATTAATTTTTATTTTTATTTTTTGTAAGTAACATATATCCACGGATCGGATAGTATACTACCCGTACCCAACCCGTTTAGTAGCGAGTATTAAAATACCCGTTACCCGTGGATAATAAATATTATCCGCGGGATTTTACCTGCGAATATCTATATTACCAAATTTTTTTACCATCCTAATTGGGTTATATATATATATATATATATATATAATATATAATATAATATAATATAATATAATGAGTTTTTACCATATTTGACTTCAACAAGGAACAGTTGAAATCAACTATAGCATACAATCTTCTCCTAAATAATTGTTCTAAGGATAATCAAATTATATGGTGGATTTCTGAAAATTCTACCCTTCAATCTATGTTTTAAATTTCTGTTTTCTCATAATATATAAATAAAAGTTATAATTATGTTTATAAATGATTTAAATATAAAAAGTATAATAATTTTTTAAACTAAAAATAAATGAACCAAAATTTATTAACATTTTTTATTTTAATAATTATAGAAATAAATATAAATTTAAAATTAATAAATATGATTATATAATTTTTTAAATATTTTTTTATTGAAATTTTTATCTAATTATTTTTAGTTAATAATTTTAGATATGTTTATTATTAAACAAAGTTTATTATTTTCTAAATTAGTATTATTTTTGTTAAATAAATATAGTTAGTAAATACTTTTGAGTGATATATTTATTTATTTTATTTGTAGAATAGTTATTTAATTTTTAATTTCTATTATTATATTTTTCATATTATATATTATATACTATATTATATATTTTTATTCTATATCTTAAAATATTTTTAATTTAATTTATAATTAAGAAAAAATAATATATAGTTAAGTATATGTGAAAAGTTTGTTTTATTAATGATGATGTTAACTAAAATTAAGTAGTCAAACATAAAAATAATAAAAATTGATATCAGAAAAAATATATTATCATTCATTTTTTGAGGTAGAATATTTAACCAATAAAATAAATATTAAAAGTTAGATGACCATTAAAAAAAGTGTAACATAAAAAATAGAAGTATTACTATAAGAATAAAATGTTTATACGTTTGTATATTAAGTCTGTCATCTTATTTCTCAATCATAACGTTCGAGTATGTTGAGTTAAAACTTAGTATAAAAAAGTATATGTTGGTGATTGATTAAACACTACATAACACTAGCCTTCGAAAAAACAATTCCTTCCAAGTTTGTAAATATATATATATATATATATATATATATATATATATTTTACTTTGTTCTAATAAATTTTCAATATTATTCCTTAAAGTTTATTTTGTTCTAATTTTCAAACCGTCTATCAACAGAGTCATAGATATATTTATTAATTTCTTCTTAATTATCTCGATTTAGACCATCTTGTATCAAGAATTAAAGTATATCATCTTAAGTTTAATAGTCTAAATCAATTAAAGTAATAACTGATATTCTTACTATTTTATATTTTAATATTTGCTCAAATCAATTAAACTCACTTGAATTTCTACTCTAAGAAATTGTCTGTAAAGATTTCCCCCCCCCCCCCCCCTAAATGAGCCAATTATATATAGCACAGTTCGGTGGTGAAACAACATAAACTGTCATGTAATTCAATTTATCTAAGAAATCCTAATGCCTTTGAGGATAAAGTTTTATAATCCAACGGCACCAATCCACTTCAAAGGAAAATCAAGTGATTTCAAGTATGTCACAAGTATTTTCAAGAGGTTTAAATTATAAAATGTTTTAAATGAATTACTTAATTTGACCCTGAAACTACTAGCACCATCCATTGATCACATAAAAGAATGCATTTGGGATTTAAGTTCATGCTATGTTAAAATAAACCATGTGTGTTCTACAAGAGTGATTTGTTAGAGGCAATTGAACACATATAAGAAAATATAATGAGATTCAAAAAGGTATAAAGATTCAAGAGTTTCAAATTTTTTTAAGTTACCGGGAGGAATATAAGACTTAAATCATTCAAAAAGAGTAGCATTGACAGATTCACAGTCCAAAGTCAAGTTCAGCTCGTTTTAACACAGCAGTCACTCTACTGTAAAATTCTGGTTCATTTTCCTTTATGTCATCCAATGTTCGTGATTCATGCTCATCCACCTGAGAAACAACAACTACATTAGCTTACAACTTTAAAAGTTTGTGCCTGCTGATTACAAAAAGAGTTAAAACATATCAACAAAGAATTACAATCACTGTTATGCTAGTGAATCCGAGGAGAGAAATGACAATCATTCAATTACCTTATCACAGTATAATGCCCCAAATTAGCGTATTTGATTAGTTATTAGCAAAATTTTTAAAGAGTAGGCAGTTAATATGACTAAGAATCAATGAGAGACAACCTTCAATCTGGTAAAATTGAAATAATAGGAAACATACAACTGTAAAAGTGATCTGTCATAAGTCATATATGTTTCCTTTTTGAGAAATTATAAAAATACATTCTCTAAAACATTATTCTGAACACAC